>VZSC01014892.1:17413-89198 GCA_013398225.1 Steatornis caripensis
CGGCCCGGCGTGGCGTGGCACGGCAGGGCAGGCTTGCCCCACGCGGCTTGGCTCGGTTCGGCTTGGCACGGCTTGGCACAGCATGGTATAGCACAGCTCAGCACGGCCTTGCCCCGCACGGCTCAGCTCAGCACGGTGTGACTCGGCGTGGCACGGTTTGGCATGGCCTGGCCCTACGTGGCACGGCGTGGCACGGCTCAGCACAGCCTTGCCCCACGTAGCTTGGCTTGGCTCAGCGTGGTATGACCTGGCCTTGCATGGCTTGGCATGGCACAGCGTGGCTTGGCGCGGCCTTGCCCCACGTAGTTCAGCTCAGCATGGCTCAGCTTGGCGCGGCACAGCTTAGCACGGCCTGGGCTTGCAGAGGTCAACACGGCACAGCACAGCTCGGCGCAGCCTTGCTCGGCATAGCTTGACTTGGCACGGCCCGCCTCGGCGCAGCCCAGCCCGGCACCGCCATGCTCGGCAGGGCATGGCCTGGCTTGGCATGACCCGTTGCAGCATGGCTTGAGATGGCACAGCTCAGCACAGCACGGCTCAGCACAGCACGGCCCGGCCCAGCATGCCTGTTGGGAGCACCCCATTCACCAGAGCCAGGCACTACGGTGCCGGCAGGTCCCGTACGCCCCGTGGGCGCTGCCGCCATCCCCGGCTGCCCCTGCGTGGCAGCGCAGAGGCCAAGGCTGCGTTGCCGGCCGGGAGGAAGATGACCCGTGGGGAGGAAATGATTGTTTTCCGAGTTCCTCGCTGCATATTAAGGAATGGCAAATTAAAACAAATGAAAAACTATTAAAAATAACTTGACTGCATTTTAACCTCAAAAGTTGGGAAACTGCTGACAATTTTTTTCCCTTTGAAGCACACATTATGCAGCTGCTCTATTAGCTGGATTTTGTTTTAAATAAGTGATGATTTATTGCCGCTCCGGGGCCACGGGGAGAAGAAAACATTTTAAGAGAAAACACTTTTTTCCAGTGTCTGGAGGAGCGGGGAAGGGGCTTTTTTGGTGCCGCCGAGCCCCGCTCCGGCACTCGGAGGGTAGGGAGCCATGTGCCCCGGCATTCCCTGCATCCCTCCCCGTGGCATCAGGCCTGACGAACTCATTGCATGGGTAGCAGCAGGCTGGGGGCTGCACGGGGTCCCAGCAAAATGCCGAGAGGGATGAAGGGCTTGGTGGGACGGGGCTCCTCGGGGCAGGGTGGATCCCGCCGGCACGGCCAGAGGCGATCCCCAATTTTCGCCCAGCATCGGCTGTCCCTGGGAGCATAAATGGTGAGTGAAAACACACTTGCTGAATAATTAAAGGGAAGATCTTACTCCAAAGAAAGAAATCAGGGCATCTTTTGGCTAATTATCTTTAAGCCAGACCCAAAAAAAAAAAAAAAGTACCAAAATTAATTTAATTAGGTCAGCCAAGCGCAGGAGCTGAACAAGGGGGAGCTGCCTGCGAAGGACGGGCAGGTCCCTGCGCCGGGCTCTGCCGCCCCACTCGCCGTGGCTCCCCATCACCGCCGCGGCACGCTGCTGGCCAGGCCCGCGGCCCTTGGTCGGAGAAACCTGTGCCATTAAACAAAAATGGGGGAAAAAAAGGGGAGGTGTTTTGATGCAACATCGAGCTGCCGCGGCTGCGCCCGTCCCCCACTGTGCGCCCCGCGAGCGCTGCGGCCCCGAGCACCCAATGCAGTGGGCATGTTTTGGGCGGCACTGGGTCAGGTCACCGTCAGGCTTGGGCTCATCGTTGCTCCCAAAAGCTGCCCTCCCTGGGGCCAGCCCCACGCTCCCCAGCCCCATGGGGCTTCCAGGGGGTGCCAGCGGCCCCAAGGGAACATTTACGGAGTGGGCAGAGGAACACAATGGTGTTGGCATTTCGGGAATTAAGCAAACCCCCCTGCTTGCATTTGACTTGTCGCTGTGGCAAATGCTCTGCAGGGCAACGCTTCTTGGAGCCCTCCAAAGGACACGGGTCCTCAGAGAGCACCTTGGCAAAGAGTTTCCAAGGTCCTTTGGCCGAAGACCAACATCTGTCCGGTTCCAAAAGCGCAGGGAACCATCCTGCCCTTTTGCCTCGCTCCAGCAGAGCCCCCGAGAGCTGGTTGCAAGGCTGGGACCCCAGTGCCGAGCCCCGGGGGCTGGCACTGGACCGGCTGGTTTGGGGGGTCCCGTTTTGCTCCTCACCTTCGGGAGCCACGAGCCGAAATAATGTTGGAGAGCCATGGGTGCTGCCTTAGGTCACCCGCGTGTGAACGGCGAGCTCAGCCCCCACGGCCAGCAGCAGCTCCCAACGGAGCCTCTGCTTCGGGTGCCGTCCCCAGGCAGGGCTGCGAGCGCTTGGGACGGGGAGAGGCCAAAATGATCCTGAAATTTGGAGAAGGAGCCTGGGACGATGGTGTGGAGGAGAGCGGGCTGCGGGCTGAACCGCGTGAGTGCCGGGAGGGACGGGCTGAGCCCGTGCCGGGGCTGCTGCCGGTTGGGGGCTGAGGGCTCCAGGGGAGGTGGACCGCCCAGAGGAGCCCCAGATGTTCTCCACATGTTCCACAGCTGGAGGCACTGGGCGCTGGACTCAGCCCCCCTGAATCCCCATCCCCTAGGGTTGCTCACGCTTGTCAGAAGGATGCCCGGTCCAGCTGAGGGACGGATGCGATGGCTTACACGCTCTCTTGCAATTTTCACGCCTGTGCGCGTCTCTGAAGGAACCCGCCACGAGAGCACAGCGGGGGCAGGACGTTTTATTTGGGGGCCGAAACAACGAGCCGCAGAGACCCGTCCGACTAGGCGAGTGGCGTGAGAGGGGTGGTTTAACCTGCTCTGTCTCCAGCGATAAAGAAGCTCCTCGTTACAGCGCCGACAAAAGAAGAGGCAACATCGCCACGAAACAATCCTATCCGCGGAAAGATTTCTTTTTTGTTTTTTTTTTAATTTGTTAATTAGTGTCTGCTGGGCATCACAAGAATCGTTGTTTTCTCTGATATGCTGATTTCTTCTGTCTCTCGGTGGACTTGGAGATCACAAAAATAAAAAAAGAAAAGCTGCTGCTTTAGAAGAGGGAGCGGGGAAAAAGTTTTAGTAAGGTCAGGAGAAATCTAATTGAAAGAATGAGTTTATTTCTGCTTTCCTAAAGGGGTGTTGTGTTCTTTCGCTAGAGCAAATTGCTGGTTAGAACGACTGAGGCAAAACGAAATGGTTTTTAAATTATAGATCAAAGAGCGGGACATTTCTGGAAGCCCCCCGCAACCCACGGCCGCCAGGCACGGCTCGGGTGAGCGGTGCGGACGCTGGCGCTGGCAGTGCCGCCCTGCGCGCTCCCGGCCCCCGGCATCGCCCGGAGCGGGCCTGGGAGACGCAAAATCCACAGCAAGAAATCGGGCGAGGAAAAGCCCAGAGGAGAAAGTACCGGGGTGTGCGGCTCTGGGTGCGAAGCTTTGAGGTTTAGCGGGGGGAAAAAGAGCTTTTCAAGCCATCGCTCGCACTTGGAGCAACAAGACTTTGCATGCAGCAAATTAACCGCTGGGGTTTGGGCTGTGTTTGCAGCGAGTCCGTTCCGCAGCGAAAACAGCTCCTGCGGGGCGAGCTGCACGCCGAGGCAGCCAAAAGTATTCCTAATTCTTTTGCAACATATATGCTCTCGAATAAAACTGGCAGGGATTCTCTGCAAAACCCGAGCTGATATCTATTGGCCCCAAACGTATTTGTAGAAAGATCAAAAAACCTCCCCCCTCTCTCCGCTCCCTGCCTGCTGGGGCGCAGCGATGGCTTTCGGGGAACATTTACTCTGCCTGGCTGCGTTCGACACATCCATCCGCGGTGCCCGCTGCCTGCAGTGGCGCCGTCCTTCGAACGCTGCGCTGCGAAACGTTTGCTCCGGTGCAACAGACCAAATGCTTTTCCAGGCGTCTCGTTTGCGTTCCCTTGAATTATTTCCACGCGCCCAGCAAGGCGCTCCCGGATCGGAGCCTCCGGACAGCATCGGCGGGGCAGAGCGGGGAGGTTTCCATTTTCCGACCCACCGTGTCCTTCGAGCTCCACGTCCTGGCGGGATGAAAGGCCCTTTCCTAAACTGACGTTGTCACCGGGGGGGGGGGTTGGCTCATCAGTGCAAGGGATGGGGAATCCTTCGCACGCCCACGCGGGCAGGACGGCTGCTGCAGGTACCGGCAGCATCCCTGGGGGTGTCCGACAGCCCAGCCCTCGGCCCCAGGGTCCCTCTGGCAGACTTCAGCCATCCAAACGGGGCCGCGGGGGTCCCCCATCCGTGGAGATTCCCCTCCCTGGCACGGGAAGGCAGGCACCGGGGTTATCCCTGCGTCGCGTTTCAGCTGAGAGCATCACCTCCTGCCTCCGGCCAGGGCTGAGGGGCTGCGGGGGGAGCGCCGGCCACGAGCCCTGCCCAAGGTCGGGCTGATATTCATACATTTTTAATCAAACCCACAGCTGAGGTTACAACCCCAGCCTTTTAAATCGCCGCGTAATTTTGCGGTGAGGCTCCAGCTTTGCCTGTCAGCACCTTCCCCGCGCAGCTGCGGCCCCAGCGAAGCTCCTCGCCCCCCATCCCCTGCCCAGGCTGCTTTCGGCCGCGATTGCAACTCCCCACCTCGCTGCCCGGCAAAGCCATCCCCACCCCGGGACCACCACCCTCACAGCCCACCCGCTCCCGCACCGGGGGTGAACCGAGAGCATCGGATCTCTGCAGGCGCGGGGTCTCAGCACCAGTGCCCCTGCGGCGCTGCCGGCCCGGCACAGCCCACCCCCTCGCATCCTTGCAGCGCCAACGCCAAGGGCAGGAGGCATTGACATTCCCGTTGGATCTGCGCGGTGCAAAAGTAAACTTAACGATGTTATCCGCTGATCTGGTAATTAATACCCTGGATGGTTTTTACTGGAATGAGTGAGGGCCAGGACATGCCAGGGGTTTTAACGAAGGGCCATGCCAGAGAGGCGCATCCCCCTGGTTTCCCCTGGAAGGGGCCGTGTCGGGGCCTGGGGAGAGGCTGGGGGGTGGTTTGGGGTCCAGGGAGCTGCGTTCCACGTGGGGTGCCTTGTGCCCCACAGCGGGTGCCCCAGGGTGGTCCCAGCCCTGCACCCACCTCACCAGCCCACGCACCCCGCTCTCCCTCCCCACGCACTACNAAGGGCCGTGCCAGAGAGGCGCATCCCCCTGGTTTCCCCTGGAAGGGGCCGTGTCGGGGCCTGGGGAGAGGCTGGGGGGTGGTTTGGGGTCCAGGGAGCTGCGTTCCACGTGGGGTGCCTTGTGCCCCACAGCGGGTGCCCCAGGGTGGTCCCAGCCCTGCACCCACCTCACCAGCCCACGCACCCCGCTCTCCCTCCCCACGCACTACAGCCAAGACCCGCGCCAGACCCCACTGGGTCTTTTTTTAAACCAGATGCTTTCAAGATCTTTAAATATTAGGCAAGAAGTGTTTTCCCAAGCTCTCGCTGTGCCACACTCCGCAGCGCCCGTTCGGGGCAGGGAGCAGGCAGAAACCTGCTGCCCGACAGCGGCGGGGACCGTTTCGCTCCAAAACTGCTGTATCTTTCCTTGATCCCGCTGCTATTTTTAATACAGATGCCTTATTGAGATTCAAATGAATGTTTCAAATCCTCGCTCCTTTGCATAATTCTTTTTAATTAACACTTCAAAGGTTTGAACACAAGATCCGTGCTATTTCCCTAACGAAGTTGACTGAACCTCCTTTCCCCCAAAGCTCCCCCGCGACATTTCCGAGGGCTAAAGCTGGGGACGGGCCTGTCCCCTGTGTCCCCCGCATGGGAGGGCGACGGCGCTCGGCCTCGGGCTGTGCAGAAGCGGGAGCCAAGGGAAGAGACGGGGTCGATGGCTGCGGTGCTGGGCAGGAGCCGCCGTGCCATCACCCACTGCCCCGGCCAGCTCGGCACGTGCTGGGCAGCAATCAGCTCGGCACAGAAATCGTGGTGTTTGAAGTGAAGACGGTCAAGGTCACGGCACCACTGTCACCTGCCCCGGCGCCAGCTGCTGCGTTAACACAGCCGTGCCCCCTCGGGTCAAACAAAACATCCCCAAAGAGGAGCAGCCCAGCTCCAGGGTGCGGTTTAGTCACGTTTTCAGTCTTCTCAGCACCCAAAATCCCTAGAGAAGCCTTTCTTCCTTCTGAAATCGTACTTTAAAAATAAAAACTGAAATTGTTGCCCGATCCCGTACGCCAGTAAGAGCTGGAGCCGCAATCCTGAGAGCTGGGAAGGCTGCAAAGCCCCGAGGCTCTAGCACGGCCACAGGAGAGAAAGAACAAGCCCAGGTCCTGTCTGACCTCCCCCCATGCCCGCACCCACGGGGTCCCGCTGCCCTGGGCCGGGGTAGCCTCACGTTGCAGGATCAGGGCCATGCAGAGCAGCGTGCTGCAACGAACGGGGAAACGAGCTTCAGCTGTAATTCCTGCAAGTGCAGAAATGATTAGACACAACAAAATTGTATAATTAGGATTTAATAAGACAGTGTCCCAGACATGCAAACGAAGTAGGTTAGACAGTGGCCTTTGTTCAGCTACAAAAGACATTAATTTGCAAATACTCTTAATATTCATTTTTTGTTATTTAGACTGATATTTTGAAAGTCTCCGATAAAACGAGAAATCTGGACTAAGCACTCCAGTTGCAGTTCCAAGCGCAGGAATCCAGCTTTGATGTTCCCCTTGATAACATCTTTTTAGAGCCTTGACTGCATCAAATTAAATTCTGATTACCCTGATAGTGCAATACAGCTTCCCAATGTATTCAGGTGACTTTTTGTTCTGGAAGGAAATTAGCTATTTTGACAAGGATGCTTGTTAGGTAGAGATGGGCAGGAAACGCCCTTGCCAGGGAAGCGGCACGTTCCCCGATTTCGGCGCTGGGGCTGCTGTGCCCCTTCAAGCCGGGCTCGCTGGCATCGGGGCTGCAGCGGGGAGGGGACACAGGCCATCCCTGCAAAAGCAGAATTGCACTTCTGGTGGCCCACAGGTCTCCCAGCACCAAGCAGAGACCTGGTACGTCCGCCCCCTGCAGAGGGGACATCCCAAAGGGACACGTCCTCGGGTGGGAGGCCCTGGGGGAGCATGGACCACGGGTGGCCGCAGGATGCGCGGTTAGAGCAGGGCAGCCACATCCACGCAGAGATGTCCCTTCTGCACGTGCCCCCATGCAGAGAGGCCGCTTCACGTCTCACCCCTACCTCACTCCTGGATTAAACCCATCCCTGAAGCACCCACCCAGCACAGCACCCCATGGGGATGAGGTCCCTAACACGGATGAGGAAGGACGTCCCACCCGTTGCCTCTTCTGAGCCACCCACGATGCCCAAGGAGCAGGTGGGGAGCCCCGTGCCATCCTCACCCCATCCAGCGGCACTGCTCCCGGCCCAGGCTCCGCTCCTTGGCTGGATGCTAGGATGAAAATAAAGTGCAAACGTTGTTGTCGGCAGAGACTACCAGCTACCCCACTGTGATTTAGGCATCTTTAAACTTCATGTTTTATTAATCCTCACCGTACGATTAACGGCACTGAAATGCGATGTCTGCAAACACAGGCATGCGCTACAGCGTTATCTCTACGAGATACCAGGGCTTGGGCACTTGCTGTAAATATGCACGTTAAGGCATTGTATAGTGGAAGTGCATAAAAGATGGAGCTGGAGTCACGGGCCCCGAGCAAGGACGCGGTGCTCGTGGCCTTTGCCTCCCGCCGCAGGCAGCCCAGCCGCTGCCCAGAGAACGGTTGGCATCACGGAGAACTTGCTGTTTTCTGCCAGCTCTCCTGGGGAGAGGCTCCTGTCCCCAAACACCTGTCCTTCCCAGGCACATCTCCCTCCAGGAGCGTTGGCTGCAAAACGGGACTTGCTTGGCGACCTCACGGCCAGCGCGGGGGCAGCTCGGCAGCCGCTGCTGGAGCGGTCCTCCCCGTCGCTCGCAGCCTTGGCAGCGAAGAGGGAACCAACGGAGCAGGGGGTCACAAACCTCGAAGCAGCGGTTCAGGCCAGGCTGAGCCGTGACAGCGGGGTCACATGTGGAAGCCACGTGGCTGGGGCAGGATCCCACCCTCCCATCTTAGGACGTGATGCGAGCGAGCAGCAGCAGCCCTGTACAGCAACGCACAGGGAAAGTAACGACTTCATCAGCTCCCTGCTCAGCACCGATGCTAGGCTGAGCCCAGATGGACCTCCCCGTGCCCAGAGATTTCTCCCAAGCAAAGCTGAAATGAATTATTCCCCTTCCAGCCGCAGGAGGACAGGGAAGCACACAGCAGCAGCAGATGCCCTCAGCACCACTCTAGAAACGCACAGCGCAGTGACCCAGGGACCCGCCGTTCTCACCCGGCTATTTTCGGAGATCCTAAGACCCTGCGCTGCCCTGGGCCGGGGAGCTGGTGAAGACGCAGAAAGCCTGAACTTAATTGGTTTTGACAGCAACTCTTACACACCTTGAAAAAATAAAATAGCAGGATATCACGGGCCGCACCTTACAGACCATGCTACAGCTCTGGAGTCAGGCTGCACGGCCAGTTTTCACGGGTTTATTATCAGTCATCTCTAATGTTCTTGGGGCCTCACTCTGGAATCAACCCCTACCTGCGAACCTCACCAGCTATTTGCGAAGAGTTTAAAACTTCCAAGTAATCCTGGTGGTGGCGGAGAACTTTGTAGAAGTTCGGGAAAAGAAGCAGCTAGGAAGCAAGGAAAAAAAGTATCCCATTTTTTTCCTGTATCTTAAGGCAGCTGGCAATACTGGGAAGTCCCTGCTGTCAAGTAAAGGATCTACAGCCCATGGGCGCAGGCAAACAGGAGAGATGAACGTTTCATCGCTTTATGGGGTGCTGCTGAGCCGGGGCACAGGCCAGGGGCAGCCAAGGAAATTCCCAACTAAGACGATGTACCATGAAAAAAATGCACCAAGCCCTGGAGTAAATCCCCACGGGGGACAGCACAACCCCACGCTGCTCAGAGCATCCGTACGGCTCTGCAGTGGGAACACGTGAAGAGGGGTGGGAGGCTGGGCTGGGGCAGCGTGGCTTACCTGGACCCGCACCAATCCTGGCAGCGACCGCAGCTCCCGCTGGGACCCATCCACAGCAATCTCTGCTTCCCCGCGCTCTGACCGTCTGCGGCGGGTGAGCTGGGAGGGATGAAGATGACTCAACTACCATCCCCATCCCTGCAAGACCAAGATGCTACTGCTCAAATGAGTAGGTGCCAGTCTTGGGGTGAGGGGACCTGAGGTTAGAGCAAGATGGAGCTGAGCCCGGCGCCACTCCTGGCCTGGGGGTGTTGTGGATGTGTCAGAGAGGGACTGGGGAGATTAACAGAGGGAAAATAATCACAGATCCATCAGCAGGGCTGGGGGGACACGTGGCAGCAGGCAGGGAGAGCTGTCCCTAGAAGGAGCCACTGTTTGATCTGGTCATCCTCACCTCCAGCACAGGGCGCAGAAGAGCAAATGCCGGGTGCATCGCATCCCCCAGAGCAGCGCTGCGGGCTCCCGGCTGTTTGCAAACCCTGCTCTCAGCAGAGCCCAAACGCTGATGGCTCCAGGTCCCTGCTCAGGCTCAGGGCCAGAGGGACTTGCCCGAGCCCCACATTTGAGCTGCAAAGGGAAAGCCCCCACCCTTTGCCCCCAGCCATTTCCATCCGAGCACAGCTCGGCTCAGCTCATGCCCTGCAAAACACCCTTAACACACCCCAGCAGCGCCGGGGTGCCCAACTTCAGCCACAGATTTTATTGTTTAGTAACGAGCTCACCACACCAGCAAGCCAGGACAGGGGTCAATGGTACATGAATACATAGCTGTAGTAGTTGCACAGACTGAGATTTGTACAGCTTTTGTACAGAGGAAGAAATAAAGTGAATCAAATAACAAAATAGACATTAGCAGTCAAACTTTTTTTTGTCTTTTTTTTTTTTTTTATCGTACTAACAAAATCTGATAGCCAAAAAATGACTAAGCTACAAAATTGTAATACATACTGTACGGGTAAAAGGTTATCATCCATTTATACATCTAGTATCGTCTTCATTCTGGTAACTTACATGAGGCCTATAGGATCTTAGTGTATTAATAATTCCCTACAAGATAGTGTTGAGCTGCTAAAGCTGCTGAACAACGGAGTACTGGAATTTTTTGTTAAGACTGTTACAGTGTCATTTGCATTGTTTTGTTTTAACGAAACCCTCATGCATCTCTGCTGCAAGCCAGAGGAACCGCTGGTGGCTGGGGGAAGGCAAGAGCTGTAAAGCCTTGGCTGGCAACTTGGCGTCCGTCGTTCAGTGCGGCACCGGCACGGCACTGCCCCTTGCTCCTGCTCTCTGGCTGCTGTGGAGGGATAAAGCTGAAATCACCAACCAAGACTGATTCTTTTCCCTTTGGTCTAGAGGGTTAGGGAAGAAGCCACTAAACGTGGACCAGTCGCCATTTCAAAGACTTTTTTCATGGGGTAACGTCTCAGCCTTCAGCAGAAAAGCATCACTAACCCTTAGGGTACCGCGGCTAGCCGTGAGGGATGGCCACAACCGGGGTGCCGGTCCTTCCCTGGGTGCCGAGGGCTTCGGCAGGATGCTGAGCACGTGCGTGGCTACCTCCCGCTCCCCACGCTGCAGCGATGCTCTGAGGCATGATGCTCCAGACCCAGCTCCGGATGCAAAACTGGGATGGCACGCACAAGCCAGGAGAGGGGCTGGGGAGGACACAGCCCTCCCATAGCAGCTCTCGGAGATCAAGAGCAAGGCTGAAGCCGAAGGGGGAGTGAAGGCACAAACAGGAACCAGCCTCTGACCAGCAACAGGAGACAGGTGCGTCACTGCTGCATCCCCCAATGAACCGAGCAAGTAAGACCAAATATCGTGAAGTACTTTATACACCACCACATAGGCAAAAATAGCACTTAAACGTACAAATAAATACAGGGGCCGGGGAATCTCCTCCTTGTCCTTTCCGAGTTTGTCCCTAGTTTGGTCTCTTACAATCTCAGAGGGGCAGCCAGAGGCAGGTGCCCCCGAGAAGTCTATGCAAGTTTTGGAGAGGGAAGACACGGCTGGTGTCCAAACCCCCCTCCTGGTCGTTTTACAGGGTTGAGCTGAAACCCAGATGATGCCTGCGATAGCATGTCCAGTGCGTGAGCTCTGTAGTCAGTCCTGTCTGGGGAGCAGCTCCCACGGACCTGCACCCCAAGGCAGGTGGGGACCCAGGGGACCTGGCTTCGCCCCGCTCCCCGTTTCAGTACAGCCCCGCCACACAAAGACCACAAAGCCTCCACAGAAAGCCAAGAAGTGCCATCAGCTCCCACCTGATCCCTAGGGACCAGCACAGCTATTTCGCAGCCAGAGAAGACCATCAGCACTAACTTTAAACCTGCTCAGACCCATCTGCTGCTGCTCTGCATTCTCACCTGCGCTGACCGGGAAGAGCCACAGGTCTGAGCCACTCACAGGGGACGGTCCCTGCGAGGAGCCGGGAACTCCTCTCCAGCCTGAACCACTGCCACCTGAGAACTTTGGCTCTTAAACAGAGCCAAATCTGTGGTCCCCATAACCAGCCCTGGGGGAGCCCACCCTGTGCAGAGCCAGAGGTCCATCGAGGAAGGTGGAAAATGCAGGTGCCTCTCCTCTGCACATGAAGGCAGCTGGTCACAAGTCACTAGAAGACCTATCCGGGAAAATAAGCTACAAACCAGAATAGACCCTCCCACCTGCAGATGCCTGGGAAGCCCTGGGCTTGGAGAGAGGCAGCACTGCAAGGAGTACTGTGCGAGCTCCACTCAAGGCAGCGGGAGCTGAAGGCAGACATGACTTCAGAGACCATCCAGCCAACAGGAGCACTTTGGGAAACGCCAGCCCTAAATTCCTAAAAACAACAGCTCCCTGCGAGGTATTCAGCCGCAGGCTGTAACAACACAGGAGATGAATATACCAACCAGTAGAACCTTGGACACCATCCCTATGATCCCCTGGGAAAGTCCCAGAGCTAGGCAGAGATGTGGCAATCTTTCTGGTGATTAGTGAGAGCTGATGAAACACTTCTACAAGGCAGGATGCGATCACACTTGAATTCCTTCCAGTCAATCAGATCCCAAGCTCTGCCTCCCCGTGCCCCACGCGTCAGATTTAAGCTGTGTTTTCTGACCTGCTTTACTCCCCCCGAGGTCACCTTCCTCTGTCCTCCTTGTGAATGGAGGGAGATCACCAATCCTGCACCAAGCGAGCAGGGTCCAGTATTGTATTGTAGCCCAGATTCAGCAATGTCCTCCTCATGGCAGAATTGCAGCCACGAAGCCCAAGTCTTTCCCAGGTCGCTTCTGGCTGCCCATGCCTCCAGGAGTCTGGCAACCCACTAAGAAGAAGTAAGGTGTCTTTGTAGGAAATCAGGGCAAAAAGCAATGAAGCCACCATGCCATGATGTTCAGCTGCCTGTGGTCTGGCTCAGATCTCCTCTCTCAGTGGTCTCTTCTGTCTTGTCCTCTTTCTCAGATGCCCCATCATAACCCAAGAGCTTCTGAAGACTGGAGGAGCTGGGCACTAACTAGGAGAAGTCTGGTAAAATATTGCTATGACTCTTCCCTGTGTCACCGAACAGCGAATCTGAACTGGATTCTCTCACATCTTTAAAACCATATCGTCCCCTTTCCCCACCCTAATGTCCCTTGGGAGCTGTGATGCAAAGTTAGAGAGAAGAGTAAAGCCTTCAGAAGAAGGAACAACACCTGTGCCTGGGCCTGCACTGCTGTGTATGGAAACAAGAGCTGTGGGGGCTCCAGTCTTGGCTTCCTTCTGCTCCAAATGCTCGTACTCAGGTCACGCACAGAGGATTGCTGTACCCACCAAATATAGACAAGCTGCTCCTGCACAAACACTCACAGCAGCACCTCAGCCTCCACCACTCCCAGTAGTAGGGTATGCGCACCATAATGAAGAGCCAAGGGCAGCTCTGGAGAACGGCCAGGCAAGCCCCGATTAGCTGTTAAATTAAACACACAAGGAGGGAACCATCTCCTCAAGGCATCTGTTCCACACTGACTGCAGCCAGCGTGGAGCCCTCACGCCGGCGATGCCGAGATGCAGCCATCTGTGGAGTCCTGTGCTCAAACGAGACCCAATAAAACACAAATGAGTGAGGGGAACCAGGCTGGGCAGCCCAGCTGTGGCCTAGGGCATCGGAGCCCTGCTCAGCAACCTCTCTGCAGGAAGAAAGGCCAACCACACCTGAGCGAGGTGTGCCTGTCCCCAAACTCGGAGCTACCGCAGCTCCTTCCCCAAACAGCAATGGGTGAGAAAAGAAATAAACATCCCTCTGAAACTGGATTATTTCCCACAATGTGCTATGATACAAGTACTAAGTGCAGCCTCCGTGCTCTAGACCAGCGACGTCTTCTGCAAGGCGAGGAGGGAAGCACGTCCTCACACCCCGTCTTCCTCAGCCTACGCGTGCCAGCGTGAACAGTCAGCCCAGCAGGTTTCACTCGCTTGTGCAGGCCTTTGAGACACCAGAGCGGGCGGAAGGGACAGACCACATGGGAAGCGTGCAGCCTCTGGGCACGCACTTTGGAGTTGAACACCACACGCAAATCTCTTTGCGGCTTCTGGGGGGTTACTGGGACTCGCTGACACTTCAGCTACCATTTGGGGCAGCTGCCATCCAGATCACGTCAGCTGGTGGGACAAGGGCAGCTCAAGCAATACAAACTCCACAGTCAAAACCAATACAAGTAAGAAACCAAACCCAGAGAGATCTTTCTGCTCCCTCCTGGAACAATGGCTGTCTTGGAAAACTGGACTCCAGGATTGTCCTGATTACATCAGTAAGTACATTATAAACAGTGTCCTGCTTTAAAGTGAAAATACTGTGTCTGGTCTTCTGGAGGTGCTAAAGCCAGATGTGGTATTGTTTTTCCCTACTGTGCACAGGAGCTGATACTGGTGCGAAATGATCCTCTTCACCTCTATCAGAGCTTCTCCTGGAAGAAAAGAGACCTTGTTAGGCAAAATGAGGGCAACCACAGAGGTCTTTTCACAGAACAGGAAACTGAGGCACAGAGCGGAACGCCCCCAGGCCTGTCATGTCCTGACCCACTGCTCTGCCCAGTAGGTCACGTTGCCTCTTCCCCAGGCTGGCCATCCTGTCTGTGAGGAGACGGAGGTCTGAGGCTACAGGTCTTGCCCCACATCACGAAAACTGTGGGAGACCAGGACAGCACGTCCCACAAATGCCACCCGTGTAAAGGGGATGGCAGAGATCTGAGACTGAGCAGGTTCTAGCTGGGGCTGCCAGGAGAAGAGCCATACGCGGACTGACTCAGGAGACTGAGGGGAAACTCCCTTCCCACTGCCTCTCCCAGAGCAAGCACCCATTGCAGTGCTGCATCCATCTCCCGAGCATCTTCCTGATGGCATCAAGTGGTTTTAACAGTACGGTGACATTCCCACCGTGCTTGGGACCTGGAGTTGTGCAAAGCCCCTTGCTTTTGCTGTGGGAATGACACAGCCAAGCTTTGCTGGCAGAATTGCCTCGATCCAAGAGCTGTCCCCAGCACAGCATGCAAGAAACCACGTGAAGCCGTCACCGTTTTAAACAACGTTCTGCTTAGAACTTACCTCTTGCTTGTGGGATTTATCCTGCTGGTGAATCCCGTTAGCAGACCCAGAATTTCCAACAGTCTGCAATGGAGAATGGACAATACTTACTGAAGAGGGACACGGAGGCTAGTGGTTTCGCCTACAAGCGCTGAAATCTGGCAAGGCTGCCATGTCCATCCTTAGCAGCCCACTCCACCCAAGGGAAGGAGAATGCAAAAATCCCATCTCACTTTTGGCAAGAAGCTTCCTGCCCTCTGCACCCTGACCCAATCCCCACATGCCGGATTGCATCCTTCCCAGCTAGAAAACATCCCCCCCGGAGTTCCTTAAGGACACAGACCCTGCTCTTCACTTGTGACTCCTAAATCTCAATACACAAACCCTCATCCAAGGGCAGCATTAGCTGCAAAACATTGCACAGTGAACATCCCAGCAGTGAAAAGGACATTTGCCATTCCCTGTTCCCCGTCTCTGGGGACAAGTCTGGCAGCCAGGACAAGCTGTTCTATCTTTAGAAAGCACAAGAACTTTTAAACATTTATAATGTTTCTTTAGCGGGGATAATATGGAGCCCTTCAGCTTCAGAATGACAGTACAACTGGCGCAAACGAGAGAAGAAAGCTGCAGCCTGAAGTCACAGCATGCCAGATGGCAGTTGCTGGGGTCTTGGTAATCAGATTCACAGTTGTTGGTGAATTGCTGATGGCAGCAAAACCAGACATTATGGGGAGACAAGACTGCAAAGTTTAAAACTCATCATTAGGGGAGTCCCAGCTACCCAGCTTCCATTCATACCATGACCACAAAGGTGCATAATCAACCCTATGGGACAGAGGTTTTGTTTGGGCAGGAAAAACAGGCAGAGATTCAAACTCAGCTTGGCTTTGAGAGCCTGAACTGTTTGCCAGGCAGTGAATCCTACATGGATGTTGCTGTAGTGGCTCAGCCTTGGTGTCTGCACCCACTGCCACGGGTGATTCAGGCCCTGCACCAGGCAAGATATCCTACCCTGGCTGCAGCACACACAATCTACGCACTAAGCAGCTATCACATAACACGAATTAGGCCTGAAATTTGGTCTCGGTACATGGTTCATGATAATGAACAAAGCGGTGCAATTCACTTGAAATTAAATAAAAGAGCTCCCAGAGCAATCTCTGCAAACTGTCCAAGAAAAGGCCCGAGTGCCAAATCCTTGTCATTTCCTGCAAAGCTGCGAGATCAGGGTCTCCCAAGACACGGAGAAGGCAAAGATCCTCTTCCTCTATTACAGGACAAATACTTTGCAGCTGCAGGCACGGAAACAGCAAGGCAGCAATTGCTCGACAATGAGAGGAAGACAGTGCCATTGCACTCCCCCAGCTCCTGGGCCTCCCCATCTAACAGCAAGGCCAGCCGCGCACATCAACGACTGCAGAGCACGGCGGCTGACGAAGCCTGTGAGGGGAGAGCAGCAGCAGCTTGTGGTAATTAGAGATTTCCTCCTTGAGTGTGCTGCGAAGTGAAGGCTTTGCAGACAAAGGGAGAGCCATGCCAAGGCAGATCCCTGGGCAACAGCTGCTGCTGTCAGAGGGGAGAGGGGAGGTCAGAAGGTAGTGCAGAATGGGCTACAGCAGAAATTCGGCTTCTGGAGAAGAACCATCAATTCCCTAAATATTGCACCCGGATCGCTTTAGGCCGCCAGAGTCCTCAGGCTCAGCCTGAAAGCCCCTGGTTAACAACTGCCCTTCATAAAGGGAAGGATGAACAGGTATTGTACCGCAGCTAGGGAGCTTTGATCCAGACTTCCTCGTAACCAGGCACTTCAAAAATCTGACATCAAGAGAAGTTTGAAGCCCAGCTTCCCGCAATAATCCTCTGTCTCTTAGTACCACGGTCTGTAGTTGAAGGAATAATGCTATCTTGTCATATCTCTAAGATTTCTTAAGCATGAAAGTATCAAAGTAATACCAGGGATAGATTAGCTGACCTCATAAGGTCAATTCCAACTCACTTTGTGTAAGATTAGTTATTTTCTACACTTGGAGAAGAAATAATTACCACCTCCACCACCTCTGGAGAAAGGAATGTGAAAGGGAAGATTTCCGTTTCTCAAGGGACTTAGCATTAAAGCAAACAAAGAATAACATTCCCCACCTCTCCAACAGATGAGGTTGTCATGACGCATTTTCATTTGACACATAGCAATTACAGCAGAAGCCAGAGTCACTCTGGAGGTACTGATAGGATTATAGTACGTCTCGGACTGCCACAAACTTGTCATCACGACTACAGCTGTCCTGTCTGGTGCTGGCAGACGGCTGCTGCCGCTGCACTGCGGGATATAGAGACTCGCGTGCAACACACAGATGCTCAGCTGAGCCAGCACAGCTTTCAGGACTGCAGTTTTCACCGTGCACCCTCCTCCCGACTGCCGCCCTGCAAGTACTACTGCAATGCAAACAGCCAGCCGGTGTACCTGCAAACTGTGCAGAAGATAGTGTCATAGGAGGAGAAGACTTGATACCCCCCAGATTACCTACCACAACATATCTGCACCTGCATCAGGGAAAACAAGCTCTCCGCCCATTCTCCATGTCTAGTGCCTTGTTCTGTACTATCCTAAGGTGTCTGCTTGAGTGTGAATTGTAGCTCATTACTGCAAGGGAAAGACCTTTTTCAGCTAAGAATTTAAACGAGCAAGTACAAGAGGAGCACTGGGGCATCTTGGCCCTGAAAGCCATGACCTGGTTGCAGACACAAGAGAAAATACAGCTCAAAAAGCAATAAAGGACACGAAGCACAAAGCTTGGCACAAGGGACAGGTCACTTTGCAGGAGGAATCAGTCAGGGCTTAGACACCGCAGGTATGACATGGAAAAAGCCAAATGTGGAGAGTCAAGTCATTTGCAGCCTTCGATTTCACAAAGAAGGATGCAAGACAAACAACAAAAGCAGTTTTGCTTTTGTCAGAAGAAACAAAGGGAGACCAGAGGAAGTTGGGAAGAGAAGACAGAAACTGGAACAGGAACACATTCATGGTTCATTGGCAAACCCGGATCAGATCCGGAGATGCCTTCAGGAGCTGGTAAGAGAAACGGAAAACATTTTCCCAGAGTCACCTCTGAAGTTTCTGCTTACGGACTGCAAGGAGATAAACCTGTCAAAGAACAGGGATGGCAGAAACCCTCAACTTCCATATTATAAAGTGCCGGTACTGCAAGGATGTGCAGCCACACGTCATTGCAGACATAAAGAGGAATTACTCACACCGCAACCTTCCCCAACACACCACATTTAGCAACCATTCTTGCAGAGCGCTAAAGGATCCATAATTACCAACTAGCGAGGCTTTTCTTAGTTTTAAACTACATCTGACAGAACAAAGTCTTTCTCCAGCAGGCAGAAAGGGACCCAGCTGACTGCATCACCCCCCACAGCACTGGGCAAGATCCCAGGATATTGCTCATGGCAGATGACCGCTGAGGGCTAAGACACCAGGAAATGATGGCCGATGCTCTACCTGTGTTTTCTCGGAGGAGAGCCTCATTGCTTCCATGAGCTTCTCCATCTGGTGGCCCTGCTCCAGCGCGTTGCGCAGCACATCCTCCGTGCTGACGAGCCGGTGCTGCAGCCGGATCACTTCTGACTCTGATGAGGGGTCGATCAGGGAGTATCGCCTCTGATCCGTTACAGATTTTTCCTTGTCCTTATACAGCAAAGGAAAACAGGACCACGTTAGATTAAAACCAGTAACTACAGAAACTAAGCAAAGTAGAAACCCACAGTAACTCATATAACTGTGTTTTGGTTTCAACAGCAGATGGGGTCAGAGCACAACTCTGAAGGCAGTCGTAGTATCAAGTGCAACCAGCAGCAGCTCCAATTTGATCCCAGCAGAGTTCAAATAAATTATTCGTGTTTCAACCACTGGAGGACACTGAAGTACACAGGAATGGGAAAGCAGTGCTTGTTCCTAGATCAGAGAATGTGTAAGACAATGTGGGGTGGCTGACCGACCTTCAATTTCTCCCATGAATTTTAGCCCTTTTTAGCCATGGATCTAAAACCCCTGAGAACAGAAAAACACTGGAGAAGGCCAGATGGACATTTTTGCTGCTTAATGAGGTGCTGCTAAGCCAGGGCACAGCTCACAGGCACTGTCAAGGAAGCGCCCATCAGGTGCCTGGTAGCACAAAAGAAAGCATGAAGACCTGGAGGTGAAGGGCTAGGACCCCCCATGAGTAGCGCAGAGCCCTGCAGCCCCCAGGCCAAGGACAGGAGGAGTTTCGGTGCCCTTACCAGCACAACCAGTTTCTCTCGCAGCCCCTTGATGTCATCTTTGAGCTTCTGTTCCTTCAGCCGCCACTCTGCTTTGTGTACTTCCCGGCTTAGGTCCCGTTCTGGCCCAGGCGAGTGCCGGTTCGCCTCCAGTAACAACGCTCTCAGCTCGTTCAGGCTCCTGGAAGAAGCAGCACGAAAAGGTGAAGACATTTCCAGAGCCCACGTGCCACTGGAGTCCTGCTGCGCTCCCTCCCGCCTTTGCTACAGATCCAATGGAAGGCCAGCGAGCAAACCTGACCCAACTCCCACCACCCCGGGGGCTTCAGCTCTCCTGTCCTCCCCACTGCACCAGCTTCCAAGTGACTGGGACTTGCACAGGGCAGGGCAGCAGCGAGCTTAGCTGGCTTGTAGATGACTTCATTCAGCATCTGCACAGGCACTGAGCTGTCTTGCAGCTCCTGGCAAGCAGTGAAAGGGCAGTCCCCTTGATAATTCACAGCCCCTAAATTTAACCAAATTCCCACATGAGTATCTCTAAAGAACAGGAAAGCTGGGGGCTGGACTTCTACAATTCAACCTCTAGATTTTTTCTGGTGGAAAATCGCAGCACCCTGAACAAACACCAAGCCCCCTGTCTCCAGCTCCGTCCTTCAGACCTGCAGACTGACCTTTCCTTCTTGAGCAGCTCCTGGCTAATCAGGACCAGTTGCCCTGAAGCATCATGTGTTTTCTTGGTCAAGGCTTCCAATTCACCTTCCAGCCTCTTCTTTTCTTTTAACACAGAATCGGCCTTCTTCTCTGCTGTTTTGCATTTATTTTCCAAAGCTGCGAGAAGCAGAGGATACAGGGGGAAGAAAGGTCACTTAGTCCTTTACTTACATTCCCGCTTTCTGCCTTTTCCCATTTCCCCCTCCTAACGGCATAGCCCTGGTTAGCTCTGGGTCTGGCCCTGTTTAAGGGGAGATCTCGGAAATAACACACCCAGCTCCATTTACTTCTGCCTCTTTCAGCTTTCGCCATTCTATAAGCCCAAATCCTCCCTCCTCACGGGACACAAATACCTTCTGCAGTGTTTGTGTTCAGCTTCTGAAAGAGAGACTGAAACTCCTGAACACATTTTTACCAACAATATCCATTAGAAGACAGGCAGCGTCGTGTTTTACACCAGCCCATTTCAGCACCCGGGCCCTTGTTCAACATCAGTACAGAGGATGGGCAGGGAAACATCTAGTTCCCACCGGCACTGGATTAGGGAAACTTACCACTTACTTGGGCCCTTAGAGTTTCAGTCTGGGACACCAGCGATGACACCTCTTTGTCTCTTTTACTCAGCTTGTCTTGGAGGTCTGTGGGAGAACGAAGAGAAAAGACCAAGATGAGGAGCTTGGAAAATGCTTTGTGCAAATCAGGAAGGTATCGAGTGTACGGCATGGGTCGGGGTGTGACGGGGCATGGTGGTGGTACCCTCCACAGGCACAGAAGCAGCAGGAGACAGATAACGGGTGTTTCTCACTGCATCTTATCACCATCCAGGTATTAGGAGGCAGGACACGCAGCTGGGGAGCCGTATGGGACAGGGTTAAGAAAAGACCAACAAGGCGGGGGGAAAAAAAAGGGAATAAAACATTAATAAAAACCACAGAAAGGAACTTTCAGCCCGTTGCTTTGTGTTACCACCTACACTGGAACGCAGAGACAGTTTTAAAAGGCATGTTTTCTGGAACTGATGCATTTCCACACTCGGAGCTGTGGATTTACGATGCTTTTGTGGCTCAACTCTGAACTGGTTGTTTTTAGTGCATCTATACCTGGCTTATTCAGTGTGGAAACAACACGCACATGGACCACCAGTGGCCATTTTAAGAGCAGTGTCTGCTGGACCTAGTTATGCTCTGCCCTCACTAGGCAGGAATTACCTGGCAACCAGCACACAATTTGGTATAGCATATATGTAATCCTGTGCCTGCGAAGACAGTGGTGAAGCCCACTGACAATGTCCAGGCAGCATTGAGGGCAGGTGGAAACAGCACAAAACACCTCTGTCTGAATCCACAAACAGCTGCAGTTTCTATTAAGTGAAGTTTAAGCCAGTAAAAGTTCCCAGTAACCTCCATTTACATTGCTACATCCTCAGCAGGACAGAGGTAAGTAATTGAGAAAAAGCTACGCCACCATAAGCCAAATGACATTTGAAACAAGTGAGAAGTTAGTTCTTAATAGATCACCTTTGTGATCTACACTGATAACGTTTTCTGCTAAAAAAAAAAATACGGCTTCATTCTTCCTTAGGATGAGTCTCCCGGGAATACGCAAGGGAAGATGTGATCTGGAAGCACCTTACATGTCTTGAAACACCCCTGAATCCTTCACAGACACCCAAAAGCGTATGCCACGCACAGCAATGCCGTAGGACATCACTCACAGAGACCATCTGGGCCATCCAGCTCCAATCTTGCCAGGCCTGCTGCAACTAGGGGATACAGCCTACCCTCCTTGTGAGGAAGGCTGAGCGCAATTCAGTTTCAAAGCTACTTTATACTAATTTTCCAAGTGCATAAATTCTACGTTTTGTTAAAAGGATGGATTTGATTTATACAGCTTAATAAAAAAGTAACCCCCGTTATTTTAAGCCAGTCACATTAATATGTACCATTAGCAGTCCTCTCCTATGAACAAATGACATTTAATGTCTGGGTTATACGTGCTGTAAAAATCAGTGATGCGATGGAAGCGCACCCACTTCCCCAGATCTGTCTCCAACCTGCACCATCTGCATGGTGCGTAACACACGTAAAAACATCCATCCCTGTATATGCTCAGCCAGATTAGAAAGAAGAAAAAAAAAAAAGCCAGACTACAAATGCCATCCAGCAAAACCTGAGATGGAATGGTTTCCTAAACTCCTTCCACACAGCTGTCCCTGCAAGGGCAGAAAGTTAGAGGAAGGGAAAGCACGAGTCACTAGAACAGGGTGTTCCAAGAAAAAAACCCAATAACATTTCATACCTTCCATAGTCTGCTTCATCTTTATCTTCTCTTCTGAAATATCATTAGCTTCAATCATCTGTAATACATATACATGTAAAATATGAGATGCAAAACAGCCCTTTACCCAAAGATTTAAAGCAAAGTTAACAACCACAAAGCCCCATCCAAAGCAGAATTGTATCCCGTACTCAAGTTCAGATGTTTTACATCCTTCCTGAGAGGGAAACAAAGGCTTTTGAGGAGCCACTCCTACAGCTGGGTACTACTGAAGGTTAACCTGTACCATCTGAGAGCGCCCACACACAACAGACAGCTGAGCACAACAGCAAGATTCACCCGGGAGGGCAAAGAGATCAGGCTTTCCCTGCAAACTCTGGTTCCAGCTTTCACACACTCGGAGTTTGCGCATGGCGATGGAAGAGCTGCCCTCCTTCAGACCAGTCTCCTGTGGTTAATCACAGCAAATATTCAGGTGCAAATGCTCTTTGGCACTCAGCTTGAGACCTACCAGACAAGAAGTTCCCCAACTTCTGAAGAATCTGTGTCCAAGGTTATAAAACCAGTAGTAAAACATTGATAAAATAATAATTATTAGAAAATGAATACATTAATATAAATAATAAAAAGCAAATGCCGGTCTATATAGAGGGTTCTGCTTTGTCCCCATCCTGTTTTGTCTATACTGCAATGAAAAGCCAGAGACCGCAGAGCTCACAGCCGAACTTTCCATTGCAGAGGCCACAATTCAGCCCTTGAAGCCTCTTCACGTCCAGCAGCCTTCGGTGCCTCAGCACATGCCCCAGATCAAGCGGTTGCTGTGGCCACCACTGCTGAAAGCCCCCAGGTCAGTCCCCAGGAACTTGAGTGGGCTGCAGCACACGTCTAGCAGAAGCAGGAGCCCGCCCAAACGGGAAATACAACACCTGATGGACTTTTGGTACGGAAAAAACTATTTAACTGCTCTTTGGAAGTGCAGTTGTGGTTCTCACTTGAAGCTCTAGGAAAGACAGTCAACAAGACACATTTGTTTGTTTAAAATATTTGGCTAGTTAATACTGCAGTCACATAAAATTAGCTAAGATATTTAAAAATAGAATTTGCCCTGTGACACTCAAAGGCTTTCACCCATGCATTTCTTCCCACATTTTCCTGATTTTAATCGACACAATAATTATTTCAAGACTCCCTGGTTCTAATCCAGTATCAATAACCCCCCGAGCGCTCTCGTTCATTTAAAGGGCTCTGGAAGAAGCCTCAAGCTTCTTCTTTTACATTCATTCCTGTTTGAATATTGGCCCTAGTATGCGACATGTTGTAGTAACAACCCGCTTATCCCAGGGCCCTGGCTGTACTCATTGTTCACAACTGTCTTTACTAGATGAAACATGTTGAGCAACCCTTGAAACACCATTAATGCTGTAGATTCCTCCTTGGGCTTTCGCCTCGCCTGTCCAGTTCAGCGTGCCTTTTTGCAGGCATGAAGCTCTGCCTTGACTTTGCTGCCTAGAAGCAAAACTGGTTCCAGCGGGGGCCGTTCGTGCTNAACAACCCGCTTTTCCCAGGGCCCTGGCTGTACTCATTGTTCACAACTGTCTTTACTAGATGAAACGTGTTGAGCAACCCTTGAAACACCATTAATGCTGTAGATTCCTCCTTGGGCTTTCGCCTCGCCTGTCCAGTTCAGCGTGCCTTTTTGCAGGCATGAAGCTCTGCCTTGACTTTGCTGCCTAGAAGCAAAACTGGTTCCAGCAGGGGCCGTTCGTGCTGCCAAATTAAACACAGGCATTGTATTCACTTCATTGGCACTTCAGTCTGGGACAGCGACTACATCACCGGCAACAGATTTCAAGTGAGTATTCTTAAAATGTGCACATTTCAAGGCTTATTTTCACTTTCTGCATCCCCACAGGGACAAGTTGGCTTTTTGCTCATTTTGCATGCAAAATCCAAACGCAAACAGGGCCATGAGTAGCAATCTCCCCTCCTCACTCTAGTGCCAAGCCAGCCACGTGTCCCTGTGCCATGCACAAAGGGAGGACGGCATCCTGTGGCAAACGCTAAAAAAAAAAATTAGGGCGACTTAAAAAGACACAAAGGCCCCAGAAAATTGACCTCTTCATATTACTTGTGCTTTTATTCTAGCCTTCTCTGGGAGGCTCAGGACTCTCATTCAATCAGGCATTCTATTTGCCCAGCCTGGTGCCATCCTGACCCTTGCTAGCAGCCCTTCCACTATAACCCTCAAAGCCAACATTTCCCCGTGTCTCCCGTACATGCCGCGAGGCCTCCCACTGCCTCTGCTCCATTGCTGGCACATGGCTCCCACCCAACCCCATCAGCTCAGCACCCTCAACTGAGGCTCTCAAGCCACACTCCACGTGCTGAGCAAGCTACGCGCTCTCTCTCAGTATGGGCAATGCCTCCTCTTCCACCTACCCCTAAAGGGCCTTGCTTGATAATATACTAACATTATCCTCCAGCTCCTAGGAGGACAACAGCTATGTTGTAGAAACGATGCTTTTTCAGCTAAGAACACTGCTTGCTCAGGATGAGACAAACCACGACAGCCCTATTCTGCTGCCACAGCACTCATGTGCCTTTAAGCCCAGGTATGGCCCACTTGCTTCTCTTGACTGTTATTTCTTGTAATTGTGCCACTGTACTGGCTTTCAAGAGCAGGAAGCCACCTTCAGCATGGAGATGCAGTGCAGAAAAAGCACTATCAACGGAAGGTAAAAACATCCAGATACGTGGAGGCATAAAAACCTCAGAAAACCGCACGAGGCAGCAGCTGAGGGCTACTCCTAGGAAGGGTTACTAATAGTGATGATAAACAAGCAAAATGACCCAGAAGTCATACATTTGCATGCTGAGAAGGATGCAGGGCCTCCATGGACTGCAGCTTGTTCTCTAAGACAAGCACTTTTTCCTGCAATCTGTGGATCTCTTGTTTGCTCTGGGCTTCTGTTTTCTGTAATGTTTCATAGTCCAACATCTTCTTCTCAGCCAAAGAAATCTGCTCTTTCAAGAAAGCTATCGCTTGTGTCTGATCTTTATATTCACCATGAAGTTTCTCCAGTTCATGCACCCTCAGCTCAGCATCTCGACACTTGTCCTTCATATCTTGTAGCTCAAGAAGGTGCTGATTGCTTTTGGCTTCCAGTTGCATTTTCCAGTTGCTGTTGCTTTTTTCCACTTCATCCACAGCCTCCTGCAACTTCAGTTTGAGACTCTCTTTCTCCTTTATATGAACAGCCGTCTCAATGTCATGCTTTGCTTTCAGGTTCTCCAACTCAAGCTGGTGCTCCATCTTTATACTCTCCACTACTGCCTTCAGTTCCACAATCTCCTTGTGCTGGGTGTCAGGGCCCGTGTTCAACGTGGCTTTCAGGTCCTCCAGAGACTTCTGGTGGTCAGAAGCTAACGTGTCCAACTTGGACTTCCAGTTGTCCATAAGGCCCATGTTCTCATTAGTGGCTTGCTGAACTTTATGCTTCAGGTCAACGATTTCCTGTGAGTACTTCTCATTGACAGCTTTCAGCTTCTCCATCTCCTGCTGGTACTTCTTCAGTGTCTTCTCATACTTCTCCTTTAGCTGGCTGCTCTCCTTCTGATGCTCCTTGTTGGCAGACAGCAATTGATCCCGCAGACGAAGAGCTTCTGACTGCAAGCCAAGGTTATGCTCAGGAGTCTCTGCTTGGTGAGAGCTCCTGAGGCACTGCCGAAGCTCATCCACCTCGCTGCGCCTGAGGCTCAGCTCCTCCTCCAGCTGCAAGATTCTGGACTTCTCCGCTACCGTGGTTAACTGCAACATGACAGAGAAGACAAAGTCAGTCCCCACCTCTCATCGCTGCATCCCTCCTTTTAGTAAGAGTGCTCCAGGGGAAGTAAATCCAAAGTACATTAGTCAAAGTTCAAATAAACAGGAAAAGAACACCCAGCACCCTCCGGTTTGAGTAGAGTTTTGCACCAGGGTAACTATCACCAATAACACTGACAGCTATGTCTTCGTGCCAATTGCAATTTGTTTTTTCTAAGACGAACCGCTTGTTTTCCACAGAGAAACACATGTCTTTGAAACAACCCTTGAAATTCCCTAGAGAGCAACAGTGGTTTATGAAAAATAATGTCCTGAAAGGGCATTATATTTCCAGACTAGGCATCTTGCCAAGTGACGCACAGAGGAAATGTGACTGCACATGCAGGAATATCACAAGCATTGAAACCAGCATTAAGCATATCATGTTTCCTTTATTGGTCAGCAATCCTCAGCCTACAGACCTCTCTCCTGCATCGTAATTTGTTTACCCTGGTGTAAAAAGGAAAAGGGAATTTTACACTTGAGTACTTGTTAGAGTTTATCAGCAAAGTAAAAACAACATAGAAGGCTAGACGATGCAAGACAATAAATCTGGCCATGGCTAACACTGAGCACAACGGCTGTGGATCAATGTCTTACAATCTGAATGCAAGCTAACAGGGCTGAACTACCTGCTAGTCACAGGGAGATCAGGGTGCTGCAGCTACCAGTGGAGAAGAGAGGAGGTTTGACCAGATGGAATATTAGAAAAAGGCAGAAGAAACAAGGAAATCAAGCGGATCTTCCAGGACCAAAACACAAGCGATCAATTCCATTTAATTTCAATTGCCATTTTCCTCACTAACGTCAGCCCAGGAGGCTGAGTATTTTTTATTTTAGATGGGCACAGGGGCATCCAATCCTTTTACCCCTTTTGGAGAACCTCACGTTCGTGTTTTCTACAGCTCTAACAAATGCACCGGTGAGGGGCGAGCTCACTGTAGGCGAGTTTGCCGCTTCCCGCAGCAGCATGAAAAAGCCTTTTCCGCGTCTGGCTGCTTTTAGGATCGGGTGTGTTGTTCATCTGGGCAGCCTGTCCTGTTGCAGGCAGGGCCAAGGATCACGAGCTGGTCCACCTGCACTCACCAGTACCTTCCATTTCAGATGGCAGCTCCCACAGCTGGAGGGAGGACAAAGGCAATGCTGATTGCAATGTTATTTTCTATTACAGCCTGGGGGAGCCTCGAGGCAGAATGAATTGTGCAGGGTGCAGATATTATTTGGGCGTGTTAACTGAAAGATGAATTGTGAAGAGCTCATGTGTCAAATGGTGGCATGGGGCAGAGAAGCAAACTCAATCTGAGAAACAAGTCCCCACACAAGAAGCAAAGCTAGAAATTATATCGTACTACCATTTCCAGGAGAGAGAGAGAGAGAGAGAGAGCGCAAAGAAAAAAAAAAACCAAACCAGGGAAGCCTAAATTCAAGCCAAAACCAATCAACCCCACAAACAACAAAAAAATAGAAACCCAAAGCAAGGCATCATGAGCATCAACGCAGGGGGCAAGCGCGCTGTTCTGCAGGCAGGGCAAGTGGGGGTCGATTACCCTGGTGTCCTCTAATTCTCTGAGGAGTTTTTCAGCCTGTGCCTTCTCAAACAGCAGGCTCTGCTCGAGCTCCCGTATTCGGGCATGCTCCAACTGCGTCTGAGTCTGGTCACACATAGGGAAAAAAGAACAGTGGAGATGGGAAAAGGGAAGGGAGAGAGGGAGAGAAAGAGAGGGAAAGAGAAGGCTGCAACATCATCTTCAGTGTACAAGACAAGGAAAGGCAGTTCACAACAGGAGGAGAATAAAGATCCAAACAAGCAGGAAAAATCCAACCAAACAGAAAATGGTCACTACGGGATTTTACATGGTACTTGTAGTGGCTATTCACAAGAACATTGAATCTGTGACGGGAAAACATCCCTCTGCATCAGAAAGATGCTTCAGGGTTTTCCTGCATCAAGACTATACTGGAGACATGTCCAAAAAAGCAAAGCTCCCACTGCTGCAGACCACCAGTATGAGACCCTTGCACCACATAAGAGACTGCAACGACCTTGCAATGATTCTCTGCATCTCTCCTCAAGAAGAATCACAAGGTAGGCTGAAAAGAGTTGAAGTTCCCATCCTCTTTTTGCTCCGGAGGCAGCAGGGAACCCTGCACTAGGTGGGGGAAAAAAAAAAAGCAGGTCATACTGCACCCAGCATGCTGCTAAAACCGAAAATACACTGCACTGAAAGCAAATCAAAGAAATTCAGACACCAGACTGTTACATAAATCGGTGCTTTAGGTTTGAATAGGGCTGCTGTGAATTTCAAAGTGATTTTTGCACCCTAAGACTTCAACAGCCTCGTACACAAAACGGAACTTCTCTTTACGTTCGGTTTTGCTTTTTTGTTTTTTAAACAGATGAGTAAACTAAACACAAGAAGTTTATGTAACCTCCCAAAACCAGGAGCATTGACTCGGGCACCAAAGCATTGCCCTTTCACTTTTACAGCAGAAGTACTACATAGCTGCACTTGGTGGCAAACCTCAGGACTCTACAACGACCACTGTAATATCATGTAAAATTTCCCATAAATAAAAGAGGAGAGGAGACACAGGAAAATGCATGCAGACTCTGGCCTTCACATTTTTTTAGCTTCCAAACCCAACATTTTCCTTTGAATTAAACTGGACGTAGCAAAAACCAAACCAACCTGATCAGAATTAATTTTTTAACCCTTATTTTCTGCCCTTCATTTTCCATATAATTATTCGCTTCCCTCTCTTTCTATTGGAACCAGTTTCAGGGATTTTCTGCCCTTTCCTACAATAAAGCAAGTTTTCGTTAGCTGTGTACAAATGGGGGAAACTGAAGTTTGTAAAAATCCATGTTTTCTCTTACGGCTTGAAAGGTATCATTATACAGGTATTCACAGATGGTCAAGATCTCAACTGCCAGATATATTCAGACTGAAAATATCCATATTTTATGTGGTCTATTTGACCCCTGAAGGAGGAAAAAAAGATGTGGTCTCAAAAACCCAAACATTATCACAACCTCCAAACAATACCACTGAAGCGCAAAGTTGGCCGATTGCATTCTAATAAGAAAAATAAAGAAATTTAATTTTGTACTGAGTGGCTTCTCCCGCTCTCTGCAAAGCTCAAAGATCCGCATCTCTAGATGGAGCTCCAGGCTTGATTTTATTTACAGGGATAATTCCATTGATACCAATGAGTTTTCCTGAGTTTACACTAGCTCAAAATCCCCAAGCGAAACTTCAGCAACACAGACTTTTGAAGTTACCTTAACTGGTGGCAGCACGCCAGGTACTCACTACCTGAAGATGCTGACCTATTACAAATCTCTGAATGTCCCAAAGAAGCTCTCTCAAGACTCCTGAGGCTGACACTCAAGTTCCCAGCCAACCTCACTCAGTAACTACCAATCCTGCTATTTTCCAAGACTGGAAAAACACATGAAAACAGAGGAGAAAAATAATCAGGAAAGAAAGTTGGATCAACTGTTTCACAGTCCTTAAATATCATTTCACTTAAGACTCGCATAAAGACCTGTGCTATTTCTTTATGCAAATTGCTTTGCCTAACCAGTATGACTCAGAGCCTCAGATCCAAAGTTTTCCTGCACTTTGAGGAAGTTCACATCTGAATTTTAGACGGACTTCTTGCTATTAGCCTTAAGTTACTACTCGCAAATTACAAATTGACTTCTCCCTGGTGTTTAAGGTATGAGGTAGGTTCTAGGAGATGAGCACGAGACAGTTCCTTGAAGAGGTTGATATTTCCTGTAACAACACACTCTTCCACCATAAAAGGCCTCTTAAAAGGTTTTGTTTTCCTGCAATTGCTTTTCACCTTCCAAAGCACTATAGCATCAGCATTGCCAACGAGGATCAAAACCGGGTTGAATTCACAGCCATATTTCAAGGCTAAATCAGCAGCAACTCCTTTATCAGAGGTGCAAAAACTGGACCCGTATCTCCAGGCTTCAGACACATGGATTTCTTTGGTCAAAGAGCTTCTAGGGATGCTGCCTGCCATGCTCAACACAGAGTCCCAGCTTTGTTCAAAAACTACATGATACTACGAGTAATACCATGGGGATTTAGCCTAGCCTTCAGCAGAAACCCTAGATCCATGGACCACAGAGGAGACAAGCTTTTCTCACCATTGTGTCTGTTACTGGCTCTTAAGTGCAAGAGAAACATTCTCCTCTGAGTACTCAGAAGAGGGCTGTTGGCCTAAGAGGACTACAGGGACACGGGAGGGGAGACAACTGTCACTGGGTTTTGCTTTTGGTATTTGGGAGGTTAGTTGAGCTCCAGCTAGGGATGCAAAGGGCTGTGCTGGCAGGCACTGGTTGCCTTTGTTGTGATTTTACATGGAGAATACCAGGGACAGCCATTTCCCAGGAAACATACCACAACATGAAGGAGCACTTATCCCCCTGACGTCCAATGAGAGAATTTTTCTTTAAGTGAATTACTTGCTTCTGGAAATCCTAACTGTCTCCACAACAAAGCAGGAAGGTGAGAATTAACTCCAGCAGCATAGTCATTCAGCCTGAGCATCCAAACTAGATTAAATTTGCAAAAATGAAAAAAGTGACCACAGCAAAGCCCTCTGACAGTGTTTGTGCTGTCCCTGGTGTGTTCCACAGGGGAACATCTCAGTTCTCTGGATCACAGGAAGCCAAGCTGCTCTGCGACTCTTCCCTAAGAAGTTATTTGTTCTTCTCTAGAAAAATGGAAGTGGGGACAGGACACTGGCAGCCTGCAAGAAGCTTGGCCACATCCCCATTGCAAAGCAACTCCTTCCCAGCCCAAATGAAAGTCAGATCTATCGTCAATCTGGGACCTGCAGTTATAGGAGCACTTAAGACACAGCAGCTTACCAACTTGGTAAAACGTGGTGGCTTTTTAAAAAAATATCTGAATATACCTGCTAGTTATCCCTGGTCCCATTGCCATTACCCCACAGCCTGGCTTAAACACTTAAACCTTTCACTGGGACAATTCACTGCTCTCAAAGGGAGAGAAGGATCAATCACCCTTCTCTAAAGCACTGGGAAAACCTATCATCTAAGCTCAGGAACCAAGAGAAACCTGATTTTGCACCAAAACACTAGGCAGAAACTGCACTTGCTGACCTTTAGCAAAGGTCCGCTATCAGTGCGCTGCTGATTTATACCTTGCCAAACACATTACTCCGCTTCAGCTTCCGGATAAAGAGGAGAGGTTTATGCCAAGAGGGTCAGAGCCATAGCAACACACTCCATGGCCTAGTTCTCCCATTTTTCTGGGCTTTTATTGATACGACTGGCAGCGAAGCACAGGAGCAGGTCCCTTGATATTTCAGGCTGTTACTAACCCAGCAATCTAGCTAAAGATAAGGGTAAGTCCCAATTTACACATGTAGACCAGAGCCTGGCTTTCACAGAAACACTTTCTTTTCCTTCCCGACCCCCACCCCCACCCCAGAAAAGCCTCCCACTCAAAGGCAAGCTCCTGACATCACTTCAATTTTCCACAATATTCACTGCAACAGCACTGCTCTGAGCAGCAGCCCCTCCAAATGAAAGGGTGCCCTAGTGCCAGACCCCACGCTTGTGGGCAGAGGACGCCCCATGAGGGTACTGCGGGTCAAACAATACGCGGCATTTCAGCTGGAACAGAATAGCATCCGACTGGGAGATTGTGCGTGCCAATTAGCTGCTAATAACAGGACACTGCATGGACAGTGACTGAGCAGTAAAATAATTTCTACAGTGGGAAAACATATGTTGAAATGCATTCCAATACAGTCAGATTTTAACATGGCTTGGCAACTCATGGCAACATTTAAAGCCAAGCTGGCTGCACGCGATTAATTCTAGGCAGCTCCTAGCCTTATTAGTCACTGGGCTACATACCGAAGAACAACCTTCACAGTTTACACCACGGTGTTCGCAGCAGGTCCAAAGCCATCAATGAAGATAATGTATTGTTTAGAGTTGAGCAAAAGGTGGCAGAAGGTACTCAGGTGAAACCCCACATGCAATTTCAGGTTTTAACCCCACATTTTGGTAAGGGTGTCAGGAATTACCTCCAGATCTCCCTTCGTGATGGATTCTTCCTCCACACGGAACTGCAAGTCCTCCACTTTCCTGGGGAGGGGAAAGGACACAAATAGCTATCAGTAACACCCAGATCGGCATCCCATTTCTAAGCTGCCATTGCACATGGGCCTCCCCTGCACAACCAAAGTCTGAGAGGAGAGAGAAACAGACAAGCTTTGTATACAAACAGCTCAGCCAAAGGTGAACAGCAAGACACACAGAGCAAGGCAGTCAATAAGCAACATTTCCACATAGTAAACATTTGCCTTCCTGCAAGGTACACGCTCAAAGACATACTGCTTCTTCTGCAGCGCCTCTCAGCAGGCACAACTGCTGTTCATTAACACTGGGATCCCAAAACAATGAAAGCCACAACCAGGTTTCACCTGTTTTCTTAGACTGTTATCTTGCAGCTGAGCACTGGACCATTCCTGTGCCAAATGCACAGGGTCCCTACAAAATATTCCATGGGAATCAGAGCCTCTGCCTTCTTGGCAGAGGGCAGGCAATGCTTAATGTTTCCACAACGTGGAAATGGTGAGCTACCCTGGCAGAAAAACCTTCACGAGAGATTGTATAGGCCAGTCATGCATAAATACACACAAGTCACATGCACAAATGCAGACATGCCTAGGACTCTCTTGCAAAGTCTGGAGAGAAAATTCAGTAATGATAAAAGATAATTCAGTCTTCTGCTAAACTCAGTCCTTTGCTCTCTTTACTGATTTAAAAAAAAAGGCAATGAGGATGTTGAGCCGGTAGCCAGATGTAAGGACTCTGATTCTGTTACAGATAAAAATAGCTGTGAGTGTACGTATCTAACTTCATGAACAAGCTTCCTTGTCTAAATCTCCCCTAATTAGCAGAGGCATCTGTTGATATTTAGGAAAGAGCTCAGCTGTTAAAGGGTTAAAGGGCCTCCTGGAGCTGGGAAAGTGAGCTGCCTACCAGGAGAGTGGGTAGACTTATGTACAAAAGAACAATTTGTCCTCAGGAGGGGCATCACTCAACTGAATTCAACACTGGTTTCAGTTACTTAGTACACAGATATGTCTTTCTATTCCCACCGAAGATTTTAATTATCTATACGGAGCAATTGGACTCCAAGAATGACAAGCAGATCTCCCCTCTTATGCAGAGAGGAAACGTACGCGTCATCATATATACATGGATGGGGCCTCTGGGATGTGGGGGGATGATCAATCACACTACAGTAAGGCTATACTCGGGTTTGACTTCCCTTCCTCAGAAAGGATGTCCTTAAGATGAGCACATCATTTCTTTCCCCTCTATTTGTGGTCTTGAGCAAAGCCAGGCTGTTGGGGTGGCCTAACCTGCACAGTTCTATTTATTACCCAGTACTGTTCCTTTACACTGTATCCTTAGCCAAGAACATCTGAAGGCAAGGCTTTGTCACTGGCCATACCCTTGCCATGAGCTAATCTCACCTTTACTGAGTCATTTCATTTTACACAGTGACACGGCTGAGTTCGGTCAGGGTATCAAATCTCAAGAGCAACTGATCTTACTGGAACCCTTTGTTCCTTCAGACAAATAATGCTGCTTCTCCTTGCTTTGCGTCGGGAACCAAACAACAGGGAAGATGGCTGAAAACCCTCAGTAACTTCACTACCCACCAGGACACCAAGACTATTTGGCCTTCTACTGGCAGTGGCACATCAACTGTTGGCCACCATTGTACTGTCAGTGCAACATTTGCCATGGTAAAACACTCTTGGACACGGAAGCAGCCTGTCAAATATTTATCAGGGTCATCACAGAAGTGCCAGCACTTAGAGTCCTAATCAGGAATGGAAGCTGATGGTGTCTTTTTCCATAAAAAGTGCTACATGCATTTGGCAGGAAAGCGCGTCAAATCACGAAACTCCTTTTGGCAATAAAACAGAGCTGCCCCCATCCCAAGCATGAGCTGCCCTGGCTAGCTGTTTGCCTTCTGCCTTTCAACTGTACTGCAACAGCGGGCCGAGTTCAGCTGAGCATATTCAAAAAACCTGAGACTGCTCACATCACAAAAACAAGCTTACTGCAACCCCACCAAACGATACAGCATCGAGTCTCCTCTAAGAGCCATAAGACAAAGGAATGTACAAGACTAACTGGAAATACTTCACTGTTCAGTTGTGACTAGCAGCACTTTGTCAGCAAATGGGGGCAGTCAGTGTACTGCATGCCCAACCCTAGACAAGAGTCACATCACATGTGCAACTGCAGCAAAATTGTTCTAAACTTCCCATTACCTGAAGCAACACACCTTTCCCTACGTGCAGGCAGACCACAGTGGCCAGGAGAGTGAAACAGCATATTTGAAGTACTGGAAGACATCCAAAGATGACTTTCCCAGTCACTTTCTTCTCCTTAGATCAAATCAACGATATTCTCAGGTAAGAGCCTCATCTCCCCACGACTTCACCTCCTCCACACCCATCCACTCCTGCTTTACCTCTTCTCCTCTTCCAGCTGGTTCAACAGCTCAATCTTCTCCTTCTGCATCCCATCCACCAGAGCTCGTGCTCGCTGAAGGTTTCCTTCTGCCTCCGTGACATACTGCAGCAAAAAAAAAGAGCCCAAGGCACAAAAGTTAACAATGTCTGAAGCAGAGTGTAGTTTAAAAAAGGATCAGAACAAGGGAACAGAAGGTTCTGATGATCTGTTTCAGAGGATGCTATGGTAAGAAGGTAGATTTTCCAAAAAGGGCAGTATGTAGGTATCAAAAAGGAAAAAATTGCTTCATCTCCAGCAGCTGTAACTGTGATCCATGCTTCAGTGCCTCTCAGACTTGAGCCCTTTGGAGAATCCAGCTCTGATTAAGGGTTAAGAATCTGAAGCCTGAACAGTTCTGAAAATGTGGCCTGAGATTACCAGGTGCAATTCAGCTGTGGTCAAGAGGCAAGAGAGACATTTCAGACTTGTATTGATACATTTGTTACTGGTAATTACTGGAAAATACTATAGACAAGGAAGATGTCAGCTTGCAGTTCACCTGCCAATTTCTCCTGCATTTCTGACATGCAGGTGTGCCATCNGGTGCAATTCAGCCGTGGTCAAGAGGCAAGAGAGACATTTCAGACTTGTACTGATACATTTGTTACTGGTAATTACTGGAAAATACTATAGACAAGGAAGATGTCAGCTTGCAGTTCACCTGCCAATTTCTCCTGCATTTCTGACATGCAGGTGTGCCATCCCTTGCTCCCTAGTAGCTGACTGGGGCTTATAAACACGAGCAAGGAATTTAGGGCAACAGCAGTCGTTGAAGAGCTACACATTGACGAACAGCACAAACACAACTCCTCTCTTTAAGGATTCAAATGCATAAAATATAATCTGTACAAAGGCTTGTGCAAAAAAAGCTAGTATGATCAGCCTGTTTTCCTGACAGATTTATTAACGTGTGATTATGCTTTATTAGTGTGATAAAAACATCCTCTCCAACAGAAAAGCAGTGACATGAATGGAGCTGATGTTCTCAGTGTCTGATAGCACCAAAAAACTACTGCAATGCAGTCACAGCCAAGGCCAGACTGGATGGCTAAGGGGAACAAGTTTGCCCTCCACTTGCATTTCAGCATTCAAATGTATTGATCCATCAGATACAAGCTATCTACTGTCTTTTTTCTGGCACAGCTCTTTTTCTGCTCCTGGCTTGGGGCAGAGAGAGCACGTGACACGTCGCTGGCAGGAGTGGAGGAAGAGCCTCAGCTTAACCCACCATGCAGGAGGCTGCCTCCACACAAAAGGCAGAAATTCAGAGTCCAGGTTTCACATCAGGAAGCTATACAGGGGTAACATTACGATCTGAAACTTTCAGAGGATGCCAGATATTTGAGTGCTAGTGATAAAGCCGCAGCACCTCCTACCTGCTCGTGTTGGGCCTTCATGATGGCAATCTCTTTCTCCACCTCACAGATATGGCTGGTGGCTTTGGCAACCTCAGCTCGCTCCAGGTCACGCTCTGCCAGCAGCTGTTCGATGTGCTGCTGCTTCTCCTTCAGGGCCTCCTGGAGAGCTGTGGTGCCAGAGATCTTGCGGGCGTATCGAGAAGAGGTCTCTGTCAGCTGCAAAAATAGTTAAAAAGAGACAGGGGTAAAGGTGTGTCCTTCCCAGTCTAGAATAGCTTGAAGTCCCTGTTAAATCTGGAATGCAGCTCACCTCATTTATTAGGCTGTACAGAGCTGTAGTTCCAGCTCTGGACCCTACAGGTTGGGTTAACAAGTCTGCAAAACATCTGGACACTGCTCTTATATACTGCAACGAAAGGACCATCTCCCAAAGGACAGGACGTGGGTTGGGAACTGAGTCAGGAAGGATTATCATGTATTGTATCATCTGCCTTCTTAAATATATTTTATTGATGACCTGCGCTGGTGCAGTTCCAAACAGTGAGCTCAGCTGGAAGGAGTGATCTCAACTGGGGACTGGTATGGGCTACTTGGATCCACTCCCAGTAATGGATACTGCACCCTTGTCCTCAGCCAAGATGACTGCAGGTGCTCTGCAGCACACACTACAGCAGAGTCAGAGCTTTTAATAATATTGCTGCCTGCTCTGGTGTCTGCCTTCTTGAGTACCTGCCAGAGCACAAGGCGTGTGATTCGGGTCACTGTCACCCCTCCACAGGAAAAACACAGTCATTGTGTGAGAAGAAGCAATGGCATTTTTCTGCAGGGATCCTGTATAAAATCTGCTCGACAGTGGAGTTGAGACTCGTTCCGTTGCAAATAGCGGTTCAGGCTCTTTAATGGTCACAATTCCTCTGCATCTGTTACGACTCTTGCATCAATGGAGGGTGTCCTATTTGTAAGGTGGGTAGCAATATCCCACACTCCATTCCCCTCATCTCATTGACGGTGAGGGAGCAGCTGCCCCAGTGCAGCTGTTGAGACAAAACCCCAACCCTCCCCACTTTGTAGAGCCAGGTCACAGAAGAAGTGGGTTGAAGCTGCACAGTCCATAGAAAGCGCCTCTTACCAGCCCGCTGCGGCTAGGCCTGCCTCCAACAGACGATGCCACCGAGCTGACGGAGCTGATGGACGAGCTGCTGGGGCTGTGGGTTAAGGCAGACACTCCCATGGCCATCCGTTTGCTCTTCTTTGCCTTGGCAGGGCTGGTCGACGGGAACCCGATCCGGATCACCTTGTGGATGGGAGCAAAGAGACCAAACTTGGGAGGGCACTGAAAATACCTGTAACGCAGGAGATGCGCCAAGTCAGAAGTGATAGAACATCCATCTCACCCAAGCCTCACAGAATTGCATTGCTAACCAATACGCAGTGCTGGCCCTCAGCTCATTTCTTGGCGCTTTGCTGTGACATTGCTTCCTCTGTGGAAGCGGTTGGATTATTCTCCTCTCCTGCCACTTAGCAGTGGCAATGTCCATGTTTTCATTTGCGGCGCTTAAGCAGGGAAACCCGAGATAATTGCCACGCGCTAGTTGCTGCGCACTTTGATGAGATGCCAGGAATGACCCATCTGGAAGCCTGGATAGCGCAAAGATCCCAGTAGATAAACACAGCGAGAGCGCACGCGCTCCTTCCTTACAAACCAACCTGCCCAACAAATCAATATTCCCCAAACCTGCGTGTGTTCTCTACTCTGCTTTGCAAGGAAGCCACGTAGTAAAGCGTGTCGAATAAAAAGATCTGAATCACACAGCCCTGTACAGATGTTCTATAGGNTGAGACTCGTTCCGTTGCAAATAGCGGTTCAGGCTCTTTAATGGTCACAGTTCCTCTGCATCTGTTACGACTCTTGCATCAATGGAGGGTGTCCTATTTGTAAGGTGGGTAGCAATATCCCACACTCCATTCCCCTCATCTCATTGACGGTGAGGGAGCAGCTGCCCCAGTGCAGCTGTTGAGACAAAACCCCAACCCTCCCCACTTTGTAGAGCCAGGTCACAGAAGAAGTGGGTTGAAGCTGCACAGTCCATAGAAAGCGCCTCTTACCAGCCCGCTGCGGCTAGGCCTGCCTCCAACAGACGATGCCACCGAGCTGACGGAGCTGATGGACGAGCTGCTGGGGCTGTGGGTTAAGGCAGACACTCCCATGGCCATCCGTTTGCTCTTCTTTGCCTTGGCGGGGCTGGTCGACGGGAACCCGATCCGGATCACCTTGTGGATGGGAGCAAAGAGACCAAACTTGGGAGGGCACTGAAAATACCTGTAACGCAGGAGATGCGCCAAGTCAGAAGTGATAGAACATCCATCTCACCCAAGCCTCACAGAATTGCATTGCTAACCAATACGCAGTGCTGGCCCTCAGCTCATTTCTTGGCGCTTTGCTGTGACATTGCTTCCTCTGTGGAAGCGGTTGGATTATTCTCCTCTCCTGCCACTTAGCAGTGGCAATGTCCATGTTTTCATTTGCGGCGCTTAAGCAGGGAAACCCGAGATAATTGCCACGCGCTAGTTGCTGCGCACTTTGATGAGATGCCAGGAATGACCCATCTGGAAGCCTGGATAGCGCAAAGATCCCAGTAGATAAACACAGCGAGAGCGCACGCGCTCCTTCCTTACAAACCAACCTGCCCAACAAATCAATATTCCCCAAACCTGCGTGTGTTCTCTACTCTGCTTTGCAAGGAAGCCACGTAGTAAAGCGTGTCGAATAAAAAGATCTGAATCACACAGCCCTGTACAGATGTTCTATAGGGTAAAAGTCTTTCCTCCCAAAACAGAAGCGGGAAAATGGCAGCTGCTAACTTTGAAGCTAAAAATACCGTTACAGCAAACTCCAGTGTGTGCCATCTCCTCCGGGTGGCAGAGAAAGAGAAACTGGTTTCCATGCAAACAAACTTAGAAAGAAGCAAGAATAAAAAATGAAGGATCAGGTAATTACAGTGCAAGCTCTCATCCACAGCTGCAGTGATCCCAATGATTATGTCTCTCTGCAACCTTCTTTCAGAATACAAATGAGTCAAAACCCAGTGTCAAACCTCGGAAACCCTTTTTTCAGAGCTTGAGCGGACTGGCTCATGTCAGGGTTTATCTGCTGTTGGCCAGCTGCACTGCAGCAAGTAAACGCAGATCACCTCTAGGCATCGCGTCCCCTTGTTTCAAGGGAGTAGCCAACACAGAAAACTGTCTGCTTTAAGCGTTCTTTCTCACAGGCTTCATAGCAAGGCTAGAACTAAATACGGGGCCATAGTCTGTCCTACGTTAACATAAAAACCAGGTCCTAATGAATAAACAACACAAATGCAGCTTTGCTAGCGCAAGTCCTCTCTCCAGATGTGAGCAGCTGCTTCTCCGATTCCCTTTTATTTTGAAACGCTGGCAGCCACAGGGCTGTGTCACAGGCAGGCCCCTGTGTACTTGGGAGGCCAGAGAACATCTTGACCTCCAGCCAGATGAAAAAGCGATTCATTTTCAAACATCTGCTCAAACACATTTCTTTCTATAACAATCTTCAAAACCCCCTACTACAACCCAAAATCACTTAGCCCCCATGTTTGCTGCCAACACGTGCTCTTGGGTTTGGAAAACCAGCCGTACCACAGGCTGACCTCACTGCAGATCAGGGAACCAAGGAAGAAAATCAGTCTGATCTCTTCCAAAACAGCCAACGCCCTGCTCGGCATCATATTCTCAAACTGCAGTAGGCACAGGCAGACCAACAGCACGGCACAGCCCCTCCGCAGGTCTATCTGGTCTAAGCACAGACCAGCACTTGTAGCTGTACAACAATGCCAAGGGTTAAGTCCCTCAAACGCCCCCTGACAGCTCTTAGCAAGTCCAAACTTGCATCACTATGTCTGCTCATTTTCTTTTACTCCAGACTGGAAGTGGTTGCAATTAACTTTTATACTTCAGAAGCACGAATTGGGTCCAGAACACTTGCCAGGAAAAAAAAAATAAATCTGCTTGAAACCCAAGAGCTGCTCTCATTGAGTGCTCAGGAGCTCTATACTCACACCACAGAAAAGAAACAGGGAAGAAAAATGGTGTTGTGATGGCAATGCAAACTGCAGGTGGGAAACAGCACAGGAAATTTTGAAATAGATAAAAAAAAAAATCTTTGGTGTCCATGGTCGACATGCTTCAGACTACATGAGAGCAAAGGTATGAGCAGTTTAGTGGGCACAGACTCCTGTGGGAGCAGAGGCAGAGAAGGAAGAATAGTAAAATAAGCAGGGAAAGGTTAATATATTAGAGACGAGTAAGTGGAACTTGCTTGGCTTTGGGGATAAGAAAGCAAAAAAACCACACCAGCACCTCTCTAGTCTCCTGCGCAGACACGAAAGCAGATGCAGTGAACTTCAGTGTCTCAGCAGCACTCATCTGATGTGCGGAGGGGGCTCACCACAGTGATGCCCTGTCCTCTTGGGCACTGCTACTGAACCACAGCTCGCAGGCAGCCTCCACCAGAGAGCCATGAGCTGCTCGGGAAACCCTGGCCCTTCAACCTTCCCTTGATGCACATCCAGACCTGGAGACCCTTCCTGAACCCGCAGGAAAATCCGAGCAACCCTCCATAAATTTCAGCCAATTCATCGCCAACTCAACTGTAGTTGCCCAGGGCAGCAAAGATTGGGTCAATGTCCTCATTTGCCCACGGTGCCTCTCCTACTTCACCAGCCTCCACTGTCTCGGAGTCAGCTCTTGGGACTCAACTCTCTTTTTGTAGACCACTACTGTGGCCAGCAAGTGTTGGTCTTGGGCAGTCAGGCCAAGGATGCTCACTAGATGGCAACCACCACCGAAGCACAGAGACTCCAGTCCCGGACAGTCTCTGCACAGGCTGATTCTGGCAGGACAAGCTCTGGGCAGTATCAGAAATCTGGTGTGGCTGTGGCAAACATGGGGAAGACTGTCTGAGGGGTGCCTGCGTGCACCAAGGGAGTCGGTTTTACTATGTTGGCTTCTCCTTCAAAACACTGCTTGTGAAATCGGCACGTGCTATAAGAAAATCACAAGGCTGGGTGAAGGCTCAAAGGACAAACAGGGACAATGCTGCAAACCTGCAGCCAGATCCTCGGTGGACAGAGTGCCCTTCAGCTGCAGAGTCCACGTGTGCCACTGCTGTATCTGACAGCATCCGTTATTGCTAGAAGATCTGCAAAATCAGCCTGGATGCAACGGGCAGGGATACCTCTCAGACTTCTCTCAATCTCCCCTGTTTAATCAAAACCTCTTAATTCACTCCTGCGCCCCGATCCCTGCTGTGGAGCTCCATCTTCCCTGCTCTTGATAAAGTGTGAAACAAAGGAGAAGCCTGGCAGACAGGGCACATACTGTAACAACCTCAGGCAAGAGGTAGCAGTTTCAGAAGACAGATGACTTCCAAAAGTTGGGTTTTCAAAACACAGCAGCAGAGGTGTGAGGAAGACAGGCAGAGAGAGCACACCTTTACACTCACATCTGCCTTCCACATGCACAGAGACAACAAATAATTTCTGAGCACCCTGAAGATTAATCTTAGACATAATTTGTAGTGTATGACAAAGAAAGCAGGGACTTGGATTCACTCCATGACTTATTCTCTACCATCTTGGTTCTTTTCTTTTGAGAACAGGCTGGAATTCAGCCATCTGCTGCCAATCATTTACTGCTTTCTTGTCCTGACATTGAAGAAGGCAGCGTTTCTCTTATTTTAAATGAAAACACATGCTGGACAAAACAAGGCTGACCCAACACAAGAAACACTCATTACGGAACCTGAAATCTAACAAGGGAGGAACTCTCAGCTCTTCAGTTTCGAAGTTAAATCTCACCTCTCATGCAAGATTCCCTTAAGAAGTGTTTCCCACTAAAGGAACTTGTGAAGGACAAGGAATCGGTTCCACCTGTATTTGAAACAAGGTCAAAGCGCTGCTGTGTAACTCAGATTTGAACATCCCCAAGCTCGAGATCTAAGGCTGGGGGTCATTCCCTTATCTAACTTCCACAGGAACAGAAACAGCTTCCCAGCAAGCCTGCAAGATGTCCCTGCCTAGTTTTGTAGATACTAACAAGGGCTTTTTTTGAAAAGAAAATAGTGGAGGTGCCCACGGAGTCAGAGGTGGCGAGATCAATCAGCAGACAGTTGTCACACTACAGAATTAGTACAAGGACAGACAACGACCACCAAATGTTCTTTCAGATCTCTGGAAATCTGTCCCCAGAAAGAACAGAACAAATAACATTAAGCTGAGCTAAAAAAGAGAGAGTAAAATCTTTATCTTCTATAGTTCTGACAGGGTGAATTATAGATACAGCACAAGCAAGAAGTTTGCGAAGGGAATGTGTGGTAGAAAGCAGAGCTAATACAATCACAGAATCAACTTCTAGCAAAACTAAATCCCACTGTAAGTTATCTTCTCTCCCTACTCTCTCCTGTTTCCTGAAGCCACTCGCGTTACTTCTTCAGAGAAGTTATCTGATCCTGCTTTAAAATGCTCCAGTGATGAGGTTTCTATTGATCTCCCTAGAAAGCTACCCCAAAGCCTTAAAAGACTCAAAACTGGACTCTTCCTCCCAACCAAACACAGCCCTAACTCCTCCTCCCAGGTCCAAACAGCATTCGGCCCCCAGCCACCCTAAGGGTGTGTAGGACCCTACATGACCCAGGCGGGGTTTGAGAGCGCACAGTACCTTGTACCAGCAACCGCCCCGTCGTTCTTCCCCAGGGGTTCATCCAGCTCCACACCGCACCACTCTCCTTTGGCAAAATCCGTCTCTCCCACATAGCGCACAACTCCTGTCTTTGTCCCACCAACCTGTTGGAGATAAGATGCCGAGGGTTAGTGACAGCAGCACAAGGGGACTGAAGCTGGGACAGCTATGGAGAGAGGAGGCGGGAGGCATCTATTCCTGTTTCAAATCCAATGAAACCAGAACAGATAGTTTTCACATCAAGTTCTCCTAGCACTAAAGTTGTCTCTCCAATAACTACAAGCAACGTGACGAACTCCCACTTTTGAGCCTGCCTGCCTAGAAGTTGTCAGAACAACTATGATTAAAACATATTTCAAGGCATCACCTAATTGCACAAAGTTACTTGTGAGGCCATGAAGGAGTTCAAGCCCTCCAAGCGCAGCTTATACCTGCCTTCTGTAAAGAACCAAGATGCGTGCTAACGGGGTTTCAGTCCTGTGCTCTTTCAGCCGGCTGTTCTGCGCAATACTGGGACAGGATGTCTAAGTGACAAGCTGAGCTGGGAAGGCGCTCATCACTCTTCAGCTTGTCCCCATGCAGGGTTAGCTAGGATGCAGCAAACAGCCCTCCCAGCAAACCTCTCAAAATAGAGGTTTCATACAGAAAAAACCCTCCAAGCGGAGGTTTACTTACACATCCTACATCAATTCACGGGGCTAGCGCCCCGTATGGGAACAGGTCTCATCTCACTGCTAGGCTTCCACTAACACAGAGATTTTTTTTCCCCCTCCATGGAGAAACAAGAACAAATCACACCTTTTGCTCCCGTATGTACCCTTAAAGCTTTCAGTGTGCTGAGCGGACTCTAGGAGAGTGTAAGTCAGGAGCATATGAAGCCGTGTTTTGATCACTGCTACGAGAGGACATTTCACCAAGCAGCAGCTGCTGCTGCCTTTGCACTGGAAACTCCTACTTAAGACACTTGTGCTGAGAAAAGAAAGATGGAAAAGTAGGAGGGTGGTTCTAAAGGTTCGTACTTCAAGTAAATCAGCATATGATTTAACCCCTTTTTAGCCTATCTCTGCTAAAGCCTGGGTTCGAGGAAGAAAGCTTAAAAAATAAGTTTAAAAATAAATTGGCAGCTTATCTTGAATGATTTGCGGTTAATAATTATCTTAATATTAAATTTTATATAAATTAGTATCAACACAGCAATATTCTCCTCCAGAAAAAGTTGACAAATGCAGAAATCTCCAGTTTTGTGTATTCTAGGGTAGGGATGTTACAGCGTTACCAATTCTGAATCCCTAAAAATCCTGAAAACTGCTTATGCAAAGGAGAAAGAGTTTTTCCAGTCTAAAAATAACAGCACCTGAATGGATAAAGAACACAGCTCTGAAGTCTGGTTCCTACCCCACGTCCTGGGAGGTTGCGCTGCAGCACGCAGCTTGAGTTAGTGTTCTGTAATTTCTCTCACTAGGGATTCAAAGAGCTGCTTATGGAAAAAACCTTTGTTGATGTTGCTCTCTCTGCTATAGGAAGAAGGAAAATATTAGCCAGCAGAAAAAGTATCACAAGAAAGCTTTCTGGTCCTACACCATGTCCAGGAGTAAAAAGATTATTCAATTCCAGTATTAGGTACTTGGCAAGTCACGGATTTGAACAGTTGCGGTAAAATTCTTAACCTATCACTCACAGTCAAACGGCAGCCCCCTTTTTGATTTATTTGAGTTTAGACAGATTTAGTCTCTTAATGCAATGATTTAATGCCATTCTAACACATTTCTTTAGCTGCAAGTCGAACTCAATATCGGTGTAATTCATCTTGATGTCACTTATAGGAACTTACCATTCCTGGTAAGCTCCCTCAATTTTATTTTTATTGAGTTTTAACTACAGATATGGAGCCACATTTCCTTTACCAAGCCCCACAATCCCGACCCCACAGAGCCTCATGTAACCACCTTAAAAACCTGATGAGCTCCCTCCATCATAGAATCATAGAATGGTAGGGGTTGGAAGGGACCTCTAGAGATCATCTAGTCCAACCCCCCTGCTAGAGCAGGTTGCACAGGAAAGTCAGCGTGACTCTTACTGTGCTATTCTGGGGCATTGACTAGAGGGCCACGCTCCTCCATCCACAGAAACAACAGGACCGCCCAGTTACATCCTCAGATACTCCTTATTTTGAGAAAGCTGTTTCCAAACATAACTAGCCCTACTGACTTAATACACACATTAGCTAATTATGCTAATTCCAAAATTGTGCAGTAAGAGAGCAGGTCACGTTCCTACCCAAAGGCCACACATCAGTGAGGATGCTAAGTGCACATGAGGTCTAACACTCCTCCAAATGGCACTGTGAGTCTCTGCTTCCAAGGCGATGTATTTTCTTTTCTCTTTCAGGCATTAATTATTCTGCCATCTTTTCTACAAAATACGTCCTTGCCATAGAGCACTATCTTCTCCCCCAAGCCAGAACGGACGCATCTGCTCTCCGACAGCCCGGGCTCCCTGCATCCCAGCCGGGCTGGCAGTACAGTCAGAAGCCAGTATCAGGCTGTCGCACTCACATGCCAGCGCTCGACCCCCTCGTTTGAACTTCCCATCTTTTGGCAGGCACACAGAAACTCCTATGGATGGAGACCCTAGGTAATTCATCCAACTCAGACATGCAGATTTATTCAGCCCTGATAATCTGCTAATGCTGCTAAAATAAATAATGCCTTTTGGAAAAAGCCAGCTGGAAGGTCGTATCAGCGCACAAAATGGCCTTATCAAAACAGAAGTGTTTGTTTCTAGCAGATCCTTCAATAAATCAGAATTATCACCTTGGAAGGAGGATAAAAGGCAGCTTGCGAAAGCCGGGGCGGTTAGCAATCGCACGGCATAACTCACGGTAGCTCACAGCCGCCCCTTCTGCCCGTGCCTAGCTTTGATACCATCCTCCACGACCCAGGCATGAAAGACAGCCAAGCATGTATGGCTCCCACTGCACTAACACGACCGCCACCATCAGGCTAGAGACCAGAGGATTTCTACCCCGTGAACATCTCAGCCTGCCATTAGCATCAGTGCCACCCTCAGTCACGCGTTTCTCTATGGAAAACTTGTCCGCATCTCTCAGCCTGGCACATGAATCAGAGTCACGACCACACCTCTGACTTGCTGAGTGTCCCGAGTTTAGCAAAGACAAACCGGACCGGGCAACTCGTCTCTTTGCTAAAGCATGAGACAGCAGAGTTCACAAGGCTGCCAGTGAGCTCAGCTACACCCCAGCAGTTCAGACATGCCACAGCTTTATAGTTGACAAGTTCCGTTCAAAAATGAACAAAGCTCCCAAAGCTTTTCCGAGAAGCCTTTGTTACCTTACCAAAGCTATTACTGAGGTTATTGATGTCCAAGAGAATGGGACTTTACCAAACGTAAAGCGTTGTTGGTTTTAGTTATAGTTTGGGAAAAAAATAAAGCAGCTAAAAATAGCTCTTTCTTGAAGCTCCAAAAAACAGAAACAATATTGACAGAGTGATATAGGAGTTTTTGGTTTGGAGGGTATTTTGACCAGCATCAACGTTCCACGTTTCTCTGCTTCAGGTAAAATCACTTATGATTAACTTTAAACCGCTCATGGTGGTTCACTCTCTCCAGCTGGATTCAAGCAGCCGCAGAGCCACACGTCTCTGGTCTCTTGGAAGGTTCAGCTCTGGACCAAAGTTCTCTGCTTCAGCTCCGATGCCTTTTTCACGCCTTTGACCAAAGATGGTCTTCCCAACCTGGCTTTTCCTCAACGAAAGGCCTCCAGTAGTCTCAAGAGACAGTCTTGGGCTTGACCTGCTCAACAAAACGAAGCCGGGAATATTTAACAGGTCTGTGTCCTAACTGGTGAGTCCGAAAAGCAATGTGCTCTCCTAAGGACATCTACACGCCTTCCCTGCTAACTGTAGTGTCACTGACATCATGTTTTACCATGGTTTTCTCATCAAAATGACAAAATTGGATCCAGACCAGTATCCCAGGGCTGAAAAGACAACGATGCTAATCCTTCCAGACACCGTCTCCATCAGAGCTGCTAATATATCATTTAAACAATTTACCAAATTAGCAGCAGGCCATATCTCAACCTGGCCGCTACAAGTCAGACCCCCTCCACCTCGCATTCGCTCTTTTCCCCTTACGTCCTCCCTGCTCGCCCCACAGCAGTCTCTTGCTCTCAGCAAGAACCTCGTAACAGCTGTCCTCAACGGAGGGCCTGGGGGCAATGCACCACTTCCGATACACGCCAGTACTGCTCAGGAAGAAAACAAAAATAAAGCGTCATTCAGGCCAGCAGGGACTGTTCCCCACCACGTCATGCACGGTTCAGGGGTCAGCAATGGCTATAGATACCTGCTTGAGCACATCCCCAGGCAGAAACCACAGAGATGACGCTATGCTGTCTGCTTAAAATTCTAATTTACCCATCTAAATTTATTTTCTCAGCTGCTTTCCAAAGGATTTCCACAAGACAGCATTGCTGACCAGAGGTCGAGGTGGGCACCCTAAGTGCCCAGTACAGCACAGTGACGTGCCTCCTGCAGGGTTCCCTGTCTCACACTGGGTCCTGGCAGAGCCCTGAAACTCTCCTACTGCTCTTCTGTGCGAAGAGAAAGGAAAGGAATGGTGGGAAAGGGCAGACACGGGACATTTTCTTTACTCTGAGGACCTTCAGTAAATGTGCAGCACCTAAGCTTACTCTACACTGTTACTGGATGATACTAACAAGAAATTGGAGCTCACCTTTATTGGACAAGTGCTGCTTGCTCCAGCTGGAGCTGGAGCAGGAGCTGCAGGCAGTATCCAGTGTGTAAACTGAAGCAGTCGTTTTTTCCCTTGAGCAAAAATAGGGGGTTTTGCCCCCCTACACTCATCCAGCCAGATGCTTCCACCCAAGCTGAGAGAGGCAGAAGCTGTGTTTTCCCACCACACAATTTAGCTCTTCCAAGCACTGATGGCGGAAGATTATTGTACAAGACCTGATTTACAGACGGTGCTTTTTGCAGCAGCACGGGGGTGTGGGTCCAGCCATTACAGATCACACAAAATAACGATCTGTAAGTACAAGGGGGTAATTGTGCACACCTATGTGAAACGCATGCCATCACTCACTGGGGCTGTGCCCCACCTCGCAGCCAGGGACAGTGTTCAGCAAGCTAGTGCTAAGGTGGAGAGCTGGCTCGTGGGCAGGTTTGTCTGTAAATACAACAGCTGACTTCAGGTGGCATCCGACCATCAGCAGTTTCATCTGACCAGATGCTCACTGTGTCATCCGTGAATGCCAGAACCGGCTTTTAGGGTGAGGGGGAAAAAGAGAAAGCCAGGAATTACAGGACAGTCCCTCCCTACGTGAAGTTACACACATTTTTTTAAGTTTCTTGTAATCCAACCACTTATCTTTGCGCCTTCCCATCCCCACAGCACAAGTCAGCATTGCACGGGGATGAGTCTGACAGCACTGCTGACGCAAGACATCTGTGCACATTTATCTTTCAGGCACCAGTGAGAAAATAATGTCCTAGGGATGTGGTGTAAGAGGAAAGCCTAGAATTACAGCGTTCCCTCCCGAGGCGCTCTCTGATACAAAGTCCGCCCACGTTAATAATACAGTTTGCTCCACCACAGGCCACTAACAACTCCTATTTAATGACAGATACCGCACACAGGACTGGGCAATGCATCAGCCCAAATGAATGGTTAGGAGGGTGTGTGTGCATACACAAAAAGCCTCAAAGGGTTAATGTGGCAGCAGGGCAGGGCAGTTGCTTTGGGCTATTTATTTCCTCTTAGTTTCACTGCAGCACAGGGAACGCTTGCTCCTGTGACAACAGCAGTGTCACTGTATTTCACACCACACAAAGGCAACGATCTTACATGGTGAGGAAAGAGCTTACACTAGGAGACCTAGATGTTTTCCTGTCTCTTGAATCCTGCAGACAAGTGGACGACTGCACTTCCCACTGCCCGTCACAAACCTCCACAGGGACAGAGATCCATCACTCACATGCAGGGTCTTGGGCTCTGCGGTACTGCTACGCTCCTAGTCATGACACAGCAACTGCTGGTCTCCTTAAGGACGGAGCTGAAAGCAGGCAATGAAATACTAAAAACACCTTCCCTAAAAACACTACCTTGGGTAGAACTACAGAATACGATCCTTCTTTCTTTACTGCCTGGTTCACAATAACGAAACAAACCTTGTGATTTTTCGTCTATAAAGCCCACACAGGAGCATTGCTGCACATCTAAGACCCCAGCAACCTGGGAGAGCTCTGACAGTTAACCAGGAAAATAAAGAGCATGAATCCATCCTTCGCCTTCGCAGCAGCAAGGCTTCAGCCTCAGGCACTGAAATAGCTCAAAGCGAGCTGGCAGCAGCAGAGCAAGTAGTTGTCTCTGGGCAAGAAGGGCTTAGGCTGCAATTGTCCTCACCGGGGAGCTTCTAACGGAAATGATTTTTCACTCAGGCATTTAAAGGCTTTCTGCGGCTTCAGGCTGGCAGAGCAGAGTTGGGGCAGGGGCGTACGGGGGGATGCTAAAGAAAAGGATGAGATTAGTTTATTCATGAGATTTTTCTGTCATTTGCCAGTAGCCAGAGGTTGCAACACATCACAGGCAAAAACACTTTGCAGCGTACAGAGGAGAAAATTATTAAAATCTCATGCTCGGGGTGGGGAGCCCAGAGCCCAGAGCCTCTTTCCGTGCAGTCCTGCCTGTCTGTCAGCCAAGGCGCCGCTCCGTCAGCATCTCCCTGCTAGTGCTGCTTCTGCTATTCCAGCATCTGCTCTGGTTTTGGCCACCTACAAGTTCTAGCAAAATCAAAAACCTAGAATCCATCCGAGGGGTACCTGGGGGCAACGCTCCGCAGAGTCTATCAGCCACTGGGATAGAGCCTGGCTTATTACTAACATTTCAGTACTGAAGAGTACAATCCCAGTTAGCACACAGAAGGATGGCAAAAGGGCAGAATTCCTCTATGAAGAGATTTTTTTTTTATTATTTTTTATTTAGACCGACACACAGAGAACAGCCACCTCCTTCCCACCCTTAAGAACGCAACTACATCCAGGGTGGAATGAGCTCAGCTGCTGAGAAAGCCACCCCCCAAAGCATGTAAAATACATTTTCTCAGGCGAGAAACACAGCAGAGATTCCTCCCAAGCAGAAAATGCTCCACTGCTCTGTTTCCATCCCTTCTTTCCCTGGAGGAAGGCAACAAGCCAGCTGCACATTAACAGCAGCACTCCAGCGATTATCATACTTCAGGAAGCTCCATTCTTACTAAAGCAAAGGTTAATTGTTCCACATTAATTTCCCAGACTTCAAGAGATGAGAGTTCTACAATGTTAGGGTGGGTTTTTCATCTCTTTAATGCAATTTTTGCATCTCTGGGAAAAGTCCAAGTTAGAAAGTGCCAAAGGCAAATATTATCTAATTCTTCTAATGGAAAGCTTCTAATGGAAAGCTAAGAGTCACCTTTTGCAACTGCCAGAGAATCAGAAAGGGTCTCAGAACAAAGTCATCAAAAAGCAAAAATGTCTTCAAGCTATAATGGGCTTTAATGAAGTCAAAGAAAACCACCCGCAGGAAACAACCGGCATACAGAGCAGCCAGGTGTCTGTCCTACGGACCTGGAAGGGACCCCTGAACCTTGTGCTCCATCCCCTGAGCAATTACAGAAAACACATGGCTTGCCCGCTTGAAAAGCCTTTGGTGCATCCCATCTGCCTAAAAGCCATTCTCAAACAAAAAGTTATTCTTTCAGAAAAACACAGACTGAGAGGAATAAAGACAACAAACCATACCAACCCATACAGGACAAAAGCAAAGAATTACTCACGGAATGTGAGGCAACTCAGGTGAACCCAGAATTACTGTTTATGTATGCAAACACCAAACACTATTAGCTGACATCTCCATTACTACAAAAAGACATCTGCCAAGCCAAGCATGTTACTGAACCATAACATCAAATTAGTTCTTCTTATTGTCATCATCTGTTCTTCTCCTGGACCTCTCCTACTGTACGCCTTTCTGCTAGAGCCAGCGAGATGCTGAGCTCATTCCAGATTTGGTCTTTTGGAGCTATTTATTACATTAACAAATCATAGCGCAAATTTTATAACATCTGGGGCGGACAAATTAGCAGGCAGGAAGAGAGGGCTTTTAAGCGTGCACCTTCATTCATTAAAACCAAACAAAAACCCAACCAAAACCACCCCCAAAACCCCAAAAAACAACTCAACAGAAGCCAAGGGGAGAGATGCGAACAGCTTGTATTGCACGGGCATGCCGAAATCTCAATCTGCATGGCCCCACTGAGGTAAGCTGAGTATTGAGCGGACAGACTCTGCCTCGATGAGCTTACAGTCAGGAGAAGAGAGGGGTTAAACCGTTAAGTCTAGAGAATGCTGCTCCATTGCCTGGCTGGTTCAGAAAGAACAGAGCCAAGTTTACCATAGATTTTATACTCTGCAGTTTACCTTCTAAGACTGCTGCTCCTAAAATGGGGAAGTACTCACCTGAGCACTCTCCTCCGCTCCCTGCAACAGGTAAAGGAGAAAATGGGAGCAAACAAGATCAAAGGAGGACAGATTCCCCACGTTCATTTTCCCCATGTGCAGCTGCTTTAACACACCAACATGAAGCATCAGTGCGTGTGTAAACAGAGAACGTCTCTGCCTCCTCTCCCTGCCCACCCCTGCTCCTGGGACCGGCAGGGACAGCAACAGCTTTGCTGACAGTAGGGATGGGGAGGGAAGAAAGGCAGAACCTGGTGAAGCCCAGAAGACGACAGACAAGCGACAAACCCTTGAGCAGCCATGCAATGCACATTTTGGGGAAAATTTGAGAATATAAAACTGTCTCACCTCTACAGCTAGGTCTACAAGCCCACGTGTTCAGACCAGATTTACTAAGTGTCTTACCCAGTGGGCACAAGTAGAACCCACCTCCACTCTTCCTCCTCTGAAAATGAACCAACTTCAAATTGTTTACATTTCATTTAAATAAAATGAAATCTACAGGAAAACCCAATAGTGCTTTGCATGCAAGCGCATTGCTAGCTTTGAAAGTACATTCGTAATGCCAAAGATGCGTGACATTTGGACACAACAGATCCTGAAGTCCTCAGAGCAGATTGTGCCACGTGAATCTTTGGCTCAGAAGACACGCGCGGCCTGTCACAGCCGCTCGGTGCTCCCCAGCGACCTAGGGCTGCTCTAACATGGCCCAGTTGCCCAAGGTCCCCGTGGAGCTGGAGAGAGCAAAGAAATCAACTCCATCAGCTTTAGCTGCAGCCTGCCCAGGGTTGCTGCTATTGCCAGCAGAAAATCCTGCTCTCCAAGACCACAAAGGACATTTGGGACAGCCTCTGACACCCCCCTGCACATGCTCCTGATTCATATGGGCTGCGGAGCCAAGTTCTATGAAACTGTTATTAACCAAATGGCAAGTCTATCTCCACTTCCCTACTACCACTATTGGTATTGGAACCAGGTGCCCCCAAAATAAAATGCCACATAGCTTAGCTTTAAATGGGAGCCAGATTGCCCAGGACGTGCAAAGACTAAATGTCTGCAGCCTGTCATCACTGTTGGTCAGGGTCACCTTTATCTTTTACATCCAGCGATATTACTGGGGATACAGTCGCAACAGATCTGTGCTCACATGCCTGGATCTTCCAATACTTGATATCATAGTATGTATCATACACACTAAACAAAACTAAACTCTTTTACAGAGCTGCAGAACAAAACTCAGTCTTTTGGTGCTTTGATCTCTTTCTTTTCCTTCTCCATCTCCACTGAAAGCACTACTCCTTTGCTACGACACAAATGGTGACAACCTTGATGGCAAACTTCCACTAAGCCATTCTTAGTGCAAGTGTGGCATGTTGGCTTAAAGTCATCAGGTACTCTATTCTAGATACTGAAAACAGCAACGGAAATCAGACGTGGAGAACCCGTCCATCAGTACAGTGATCTCTCCCAAAGTCCTGCCCTTTTATAAAAACAGTTGCGAGTTCCTTTCTGTACAGGAAAGGAGTTAGTGTCATATCCAACCTACAAAAACTGAAGCACCAGCTAGGAGAGATTCTTGCAAATACTTGCAGAGTACGTACAACAACATGCAACAAGGCACTGTTGCAAATTCCTCGAAAGCCCCAATACGCACTGTCATGGAGAGTGTCACTGGATTAGAAAATAATAATCAATGATTTTCTTCTACTTCCCTCTCATGTTTGAGTTGCTCTCTCTCTGGCTTCATTCTATTGCTCAGGACCTGTCCAATACAAGAAATGCTCTGCAATGTGTTGTCTTGCATCAATATGAATGAGAGACATGTCCAGAAGACTCAGCATCCCAAACAACAGCGAAGGCAGAAGTTTGATGCCTGCTTGGTCCAGGCATCCCCTTCCAAGACCACGCTCTATCCCATACCTCACCACCAACTCTGTCCTCCTTTTGTCTTGTCCTGAACCTGACCAGGAACACTTAGGAAAGGGACAAATTCCTGTCCTTTGCCTTTCTACGGGGACCCCATGATCAACTCACCAGCACACGATCTCCAAGCCGTAAGTCCTTCTCCCCTTTTTTCACAGACCCACTGTCCGAGAGGTTAGATCCAGACTCGTTGCCCGTCTTCATGGCGCTGTTCAGGACGCTCTCCCGCAGAGGGATGACACGAGTGGAGAGAGGTGGGGTGGCCGTCCCCGAGTGCAGTGACAAGTTCTGAGCCGTCAGGGAGTCCACGGAGGGGGCGTCGCTCCCAGAGCCCTCAGCCACCGGCTGCCGCGTCAGCTTGGACGGTCGTGTAAAAATCCCCTGCAGCGGCTGGCATTCAAAGTAACGTACTCCACCGACAGAGCCATCGTTCTTACCCACCGGGTCATCCAGAACGACCCCTGCCCACTGGCCCGGAGCAAATTGCGTCTCCCCAAGATACTGGATCACACCTGGCTTCACTCCATTTACCCAGACACGTTCGCCCACCACAAAGTCTCCCAGGAAATCATCGCCCACCTCGGCAACCTTTGAACCCGACTTCTCGGCGCTGGCGGTGGAGGTGGTACCCTGCTTGTGTAAAGGTGAGCCTGTGAATCAAGGGAAAAGAGGTTTTGGTATGAAGAGAAATCCTAAAAGGCAGCCAAAACACCAGGAAAGGGCATTTACAAAAAGGAAACATCTGGGACCATGACTTAGGTCGCAGGTTTACACTAGGCGAAGGTTAAAACCTGAGCGACCCCGTTACTTACGCGTCATCCTCAGCAGGGAAGCAATCTGCACAGAAATCCCAGTATGCTGCCCAGTTTCTGCACGTCTCGCACGCAGCATAAAGAGCCAACCCCGTGTCTTCACCCCCCTTTGTAACGCCCACGTACCCCCAGTCCTGTCACAGCACTGAGGGCTATTGTGCATGGCAACACTAACGTGAGTAAGCTCAGACAGACAGGAGCGGTGGTAAGTGCTTAAGGATCAAAAGGAGACCAATGAACCGCTGCTTTGAAGAAAGATACCAAAGTCATCCTTTCACCCAAAGATTAAAAAAAGAACCAAAAAATAAGAAAGAAAGAAATGAGTGAGGTACTGATGTTTTAGTGCCTCGCACTATGAGAACTCCATGTGCCTAGGTATAGGCAGTTAATCCAAGCATTTTGAGTCCCACCAAGGGCATTAATAGCTCCCATGGGACCACGCAGCTGCCTTTGCAAACTACTGAACTTTCCCAGCTGGAGCAGAACCCAGCAGTGAGCAGACACCTGGGGTATGTTCAACATAAACAGCACATCTATAAACAGGAAGCATCTACAAACCCTTGCACGCGTGGCCTTCCCAGGGCTGACACGCCATGCACTGAACTCAATAAAACCTGCAATAAAGAACGCTCTTATTCCAGCATCGGACCATCAAGCTGAAGCCAGACCTCCAGCAACACTCCGCTGCGCTGGGAGAAGGAAAACTGCAGGTGATGCTGGAAATTCACTGTCCCACTCGTTCTCCCCGGCATACCCAGGGCTGGCCAAATGTGACTGGCATCTGGAGGGGAACAAAGACATCCTGAGCAAATGAGTTAGCAGTGGCCCCACTCTTGCTGACCCCAGTGTCAAACTCTCCTATTGCAAACTTTGGGCTTTCAGCCTAGGCCCCACGGGAACGAAAGAAAAAGACATATGGACTTCATTAAAACACTCTGAAGGCTAAAGAGGGAAGTTAAGTAAAGCCCTAAAAGAAAGCACACAAGAAATTGAGGAAATAAGCTTGCAAAATAAGATCCAGCAAGTCATATACCGCGGACCTCCAGTCATCCTCAGCTCTTGGTACCACTGAAGTCTCAGGTGTGCTTCTCCCCTACAGCTGCTGTAGGGAGCATGGGCGTAAGACTTGGTTCCACACATCCTGCGCTCAATGAAAGCTACCTGGACTCTTCAGCCAAATTTAAGCTGAAATTTCTAGGTGCCACCAACCAGAAAAGCCTAAAGCACACCTAGGAACAAGTTTTTATTTGCTACCAGACCAGGCTGACAAAGAAGATCTAAGCAGCTGCAAAGACAAGTCAAACTTGAGTGCTTATCTGAAATGGACTGTGAAACTTGTTCAGCCTCAGCCATCACTATGGCTCAGCCTGCGCCGTTTCTACAGCTCTTTCACAAGTAATGGGCCTGACAGATCAGACTCCGCTCCTAGAAAGCCTGAAGAACATAAAAGCTCTCAAATCAAGATACTTCAAAAGCTTTGCTAAAGGTCTAATGTCAGTGGAAACAAAAGAGCACCATCGCTAGTATAAAGAACCTACAGTTTCTGCTAAACCAGCTGCATTAAGAGACATTCATGTTGACGCTTTTGTTCTCATTAGACTCCAGAGTCAACAGCCTTGATAAATCTCTGTGGCACAATTGTAGCAGTTTGTTTGTGGCTCCTGGAAGACAGCAGTACCTCTGCCTGGCCTGAACCTGAGCTGAACTAGGACAGAGCAGCAGTTAAGGCACGATCATACAAACTCCTCTTATGAACAGAATCGCCTCCAACCTGCTCGCTAGGCTTGGTGGGCTGGAACTGGAAGAACTCTGAGAAAGTTAGCTAAACGGGGCATGCACAGCACATGTTCAAGAGGTCCACCCTGTGACGGGCACAGAAAGGGCAGTAACACAACTACTGTTCCCAACTGAAAAGGTTAGCAGCAACCGAGTCTGCAGTGTTCCTGGTAAAGCTCAGCCAGCTCCCTGGGAGAAGGGGATGTGCCGTAGACCCTGAGCTGCCTTCTCGGCGTTTGGGCCCTGCTCTGAAAGCCTCCCCAACCTCACATGTTCTTCATTAACTAATTTTTTTTGTTCAGCAAATGCCTGACTTTCAAGCTTGCGTTACTCTCAATCTTGTAAAAGGTAGTACCTCAAAAGGAGCTCCATTAGGGGTATGGCATTACATCCAAGAACCAGTTTCACCTTAAAAACTGAAGAATAAAAGACTATAAGGATGCTTAGAGCTTTTGATCTTTACAAAAAATTTTAAATAAAAACTGGGAGGGGAAAGAAACAGGGCTCCATCCATGCGAACCGTAAAGACAACCATAAGCAGAAAATAAGGCCAGAGTTTTAATTTCCAATACTTAAAAGCAGAAGACAGAAAAGCAGTTAGATTAGGAACCAACCAGTTACATTTTTTTAAAACGTGTATTTCAGTTTAGTAACCAGAGGTGACTACAGAGGTTTATCACCAACATCTGTGATATGTATGTATCTCCTTTCATGAGTGTGAGAAAAAATTAAATTAGAAACACAACTTACATCTTGGTTTCATGCTCAGCAGAGTGCTGTAACACACAGACCTCATGCCGCTGACATGTTTGTGACAGATATACGCTATGTGCCAAGCACAATAGCCAAATTCAACTCTACTGTACAGGGAACTATACACAGAAAAATTGGGGGGCTCTGCATCTGTGTTCACAAAAGATCAAAGCTGTTTTTCTAGCCCTACCGGAGCCTGAGTTTCAGCACACTAGCAGTCTTTATTAGTGCTGTTAGTTAATGATCAAGATGCAGGTTACATTAGCTCTCACAAACACCTCTGCAACATGGCTGGGATAAGCAAAGCCTTCAGCAGCGAAGCTCAAGCGAAGAAAGGCAGGAAGGCTGCCCAAGGCTGAACAAACAACGCAGCAGGATTTCGAACCGTGTCTCGACTCCCCGTATTTCACTGCAAGAGCAAACACCTTCAAAAACTGACTTGGACTGAAAAAAAAAAAAAAAACAGTTTCTCGGACTCTTGGTCTAACATTGCGATCCCCACAAAGCCAAAATTTTAGTGGGACTTTATACACTCCGTTCATTTCCGGTGCCTGTCTGACAGGCAGGGCTGCCAAACTACAGTAATTAAACCATCTCAGGGAAACAGCCTGATTACTGGCTCGCAAGCAGAGCAGTGCAGTCAGAAGCACTATTATTCTTTAGCGTGAAGTGAATGATCCAAAAAGGTAGGATTTAAGTGAGGAACTGCCAGAAGGTTCACCTCCATTATGGCCACATTGCGGAAACCTGGTTCTTTACATGACCTTCATTACCCACGTATAAAATAATAACTAAACCACCAATTTTCCTACAGTACAGCTAACAGGCTTTTGTGCACTAGGTTTTCAGAGAAACCAAGAGTCACTATGGTCAAGCTAAACTCATTCTTCTCGGCTTCAGGTCTGATGGAGCTGTTAACTAGATGGCCAGACAACATCCAGAGTAGTCCGAGTAGACCGAGCTCTGATCCTCCCAGGTACACATCCAGTCACCAGGCCTTCAGAAGGCAAAAGGTAGTGTTGAGCAACTTGCCTTTGATCCCGTAAGTATCTTAGGATAGCCCAAAACGGACATCAGCTGACTGCACTGCTCTTCAAGACCCGGCATCTGGAGTTACCCGCTCTCCAAGCAGCTCTTACAGCTTAGGGGAAAGCCATTCAAATGCCCAGAATTCCTGTGCTTTCTCCAGTCTACAAGAACCTAAAGAGCTGGTCTATGCCTGTGTCGTCTGGGTTTGCTGTTTCTGGAAAAGAAATATCTCCTTGTTCTACTCAGACTCTCCAATTAAACACCAACAAGTTCCAAGAAACTCGCTAACAGCAACACCAGGGTACAGATCTCAGGTACAAAGTTGAGAACAGAGTTACACAATAGAAACAAACCCAACAAAATGTAGACTGAGTATTTCCTACTCCAACTCTGCCATTATCTGGTGATGCCAATCAAAAGGCCACAGAAACTCTCTGAATATCACTATTAGGCATCTCACTCAGCAGCTCACCTGGAAGCCAGCGATGTGGGAAGCTCTTTCCTCCTTGGTCCCGGAGGATCTCCCTCTGCTGCTCTGTCCAACACAAGCCTCGTCTGCTACACAGGACTGCGACAGCAGCTCCTCCCACTTGCTGGGACCAGGCTCCAAGACACCACAAGTAGTAAGTGCTTAGACTTTCCAACCCTATTGTGTTCATTAGCCAGCTCATTCTTTTCAGTTTAAATGGTCTTCCTGTAGGTCACAGCTTTCAGTGCTGAACAACAACTTGTAAAAGTCATATACAGCATCTGCTAAACGTACACATCACCCAACTCTAAATCTCTGTTTTTGCTTTAGCTTTTGGAAAGCCCACGCACGACACAGTAATAACCATGGCAGACCTGGTGCTTAGGGCCCTTTTTGCAATCTCATCCCATCAGTTTTAGGGGCCCACAGTGACCAGGCACCAATACTTCAGGAGTCAAACCAATTCCTATCAGCCAAGATCCGGAGAGATTAAAGGTTTTAACTGAAGCTTCAGCCTGTTCACATGGCTCTCGTTACCGTGCCAATGAAAGCCACACGGAATCCCTGGAAGTGCAAGGACTTCTACAAACAGGGGACGGACTCCTCCAACTCTTGGAAACGCCTGCTGTAGGAAGGCGTGAAGAGACAGCTTTGTACAGTAGAGGAGCAAGAAACCTCCCTTCAAGTAAGCTCTGAAAGTTGAAGCAGGAGGAACAGAGTGCTTGCTTTACAGCAGCAGCAGGAGTAACTGTCTTGGCAGGATCCCCGATGAGACGCTCAGCCTCGTGCTATGTTTAAGTGCCCAGCAAAACCGTGCATCCCCTCACTCCCTCCATGTCTTTCGACCTCCCACAGCACTTCAGTTGCTCATTTCTTATCACCGGGCAGTTGAAACAAAGGGGAAAGGAAACTTGTTTCTAAAGGGGAGGAGGGAGAGGAAGAGAAAAATAGTTTAGCATGAGAAGCAGTGCATAGTGAGCATTGCCCATGTATTTCCTACTCCCTGCAGAACCCTTTTGTAATCTTACTGCTCCCGAGACACATGCCAGGCACCCCAACTGCCAGAGGAATCAGCCTGTTGTGTTGCCATGGGAATCAGGAGACAGGCAGTTAATTGATAAAATGGAGGCATATTAGATTTAGAAGAAAGAAATAAAAGAAGGAAAAAAAAAAAAGAAGAGATATACCAGAGCACTGTCTCATGCCAGGAAGGGAGTGAGACTTGAGAAAACACACGATATTTACAAAAGAACTTTACAGTGCCCCTAGGAGAGGTGGTTTTCCTTCTCCATTTTAATTTTCAGAGGTTTTTACCCTCAAATTCCACCACACCACAGGACGGCCTGACACACAGCACAGATTGCCTGTCCACTCCCAGGCTGTGTTCCCTCCCCATGGCAATCAATAAGCTTCTCATCCACCAGCCAGCAAGAAAAGCTGTACCAGCCTGGCAGAAGCATCACTGGCACAAGACCTGGAGACACTGTATCCCAATCTCACTGACCCATGCTGTAGATGTCACTAACCGGTGACAGGGCAGCATGCACTGCAGCTCACGGCCATGTCTCAACGTGCAGCCCCGCAACCAAACTAACTAACTCGTCAAAAAACTTTGGTACCAGCTCTGCTCCCTCCCAGCCTGGGCAGGGCTTCAGGACGGCCCTGTGACCAGGGGATCATAATGCTCATTTGAAGCCAAGACAGATTTTTTTCAGCTGGAAAACCCCAGTGCCAGCCCCAGGGGTGCCAGCTAAAAGCAATAACGTGTTTTTTCTGCCACAAGGATTAGGTAACAGCCTAAGAAGCATTAGAGCAGCCTGGCTCGCCACTTGGTTCAATGCTCAGGTGATGGCGTGGGGACATGGTCTCAGCTGGGACGTCAGACACTGCCCCTGGTCAAGCTGCAGCCTGTACTCAGGGCACCAAGCATTGGTGGTGGATGATACTTGCCAATTTGACAGACCACCACCCTCCACTGCGAACTGGACGTGTAGAACAGCAGTGTGTTGTCTTTACAACCAAGTACCTATCAGCTCCTGTCTCCGCAATTTTTACCCACTGCTTTTACACTGCAATTACTGTAAGGCTCTCTGGGTCCGCAATACCATTTCATCTCCAAGCATAACACTACAGAAATTCAGTAATCGACAGAGAGCAGAGCTGATTAGAGCTTCCCCTACAAAGAAGGGAATGAAGAAGGACAGTCCAGAGCATCTGCTGTCAAAAACTCAAGCCTCAGCCCCTACCAACTACAGTAGCTGGTCTACCAGGCAAGAAACAAGGAGGTACAACCTGTGCACCTTCAGGAGCTGCCATCTGCGCAGGCAGAGAGATGGGGCTTCACTCGGCAGCAGCCACGCTGGCCAACAAGGTCTCCCCTGGGAGAAGTGCTGGCTGCCTGCTGCCTTCACGGCGCTCAGCGATGGTGAGGCCTCACCACATGTAATTTCTCGGTTCCCACACAGGGATTCAAGCTTCTCAAAGCAGCTTGGATTACATAAACATGACGTTGTTGGCAATCAAATGAAAGCCAGCCCACTCTGCCATACCCAAATTCAAATTATCAAGCACAGCAATGAAGCAGCTGTTTTCTGCAAGATTTATCACAGTCCTTTCAAGACACAGGATAAGGCAGAAATAGAGAGGGAAGAGGCGACCAAGAGAAAGCAATGCTTTGCAGGCGATAGCCGAATGCCTGGCAGCACATTGTGGGAGGAAGCAGCCCGAGAGATTTATGGCTGACTTGGAAACGACGACTGAAAGCTCTGCAAGTTCAAAACTGAAAAGTTGGGGCTGTAATCTGGCACCGAGACGAGCTCTGCATCTGGCACCCTAGAAATCTATTGCCTCTGCTGTTCCCTGGAAGAAATCCCATGATGCAGATATTAAAATCTGATACAACTTCAGCATCACTGGCTCTAGCTCCTTTGACAAGAGGAGACACACCTAGGAAGAAACCTGTGATGAGCAGGAAGGTAAAGAGGACAAGAAAGTTAATGAGAATTATGAACTAGCAAGCAAATCGAATGAGAACCCCTGCAAAGTTGCTTTGCACTGAATGCAAGGAGATGTCCATTGAGGCAGATATTTGTCTTCACACGAGCAGCTGGGAAGGGCACTGAACCTCAAACAGACGTACCAAACAAAGGCTTTCTTATAAAGGTCTCATTCAAGAGGCTGACTGGTACGAAATCTGTTCTGCCACAGGCGAGACGTGCATTCTTGGTGCCCACTGGAGACGGGAGGGATGGAGGACCCTGGGGTTTACCAGCTACGCTAGATCAGACGCAGTATAATTCTTAAAAGAAAGAAACAGCAAAGATATGTATTTGTTATGTGTGAGGATTTTAAGTTTTCCAAATAAACAATGGTATTCAACAAAATATGCAAAGCAGATAGGTTTTGGCAGCCCAGGGCACTAGGGAGGCAAGTGACTACTAGAAAATGCACAAGGTTTCTTTCACTGAGGGATAATTAACTTGCAGCGTATGGATGGATCCATTCATCTCAAGATTACAGTCTTAATTTTTACATAATTATTATTTTTTTAAACCGTAAGTGTACTCTTTCAACATTCATGTTTCAATACGCTAGTCAACATTTTCCAGTCTGAAAACAGGGCCCATCCATCACACCTCTGGAGCGGCACCCTGTTTTCCCAGAAAATAACGAAAACAAAAATCCCACAATTTTAAGGGTGTTTCAGGTTTGACAAAAAGAACAGAGCACTCATGCCTCCTTCCCCCGCCCGTGCCTCCCGCGGCCTCTAGAAATAAGTCACAGACACATTTGAAAAACTAGCACTATGCTAAAGTAACCCCTAGTGTGTCAAGGAATAACACAGGCTTCATTCTTCCCTAAATAATTAACAAAATCACTGCAGCTAGAGAATATTCCACTTGGAAGCACTATTCACTTTGTTCACCATAGCTTTTCCTAATTAAAGGACACAGTTTTCCATTTAAACAAGCCCTTAGCTGTAAACATTCATTAAGTCCTGTCCCCCCCAGCCCCGTATCCAAACTGGGTTACCTTCCCCAGACCACTGCAATTACTAAAAGACTTAAGGACAGAAAGAAGCGTAGAAAGCAGCCCGGGATAGCCCAGTACAGTGCTAACCCACCAGACAGCCCCGAGAGCAAGAACACCAACTGGGGGGGATACACTTACATGGATGGCTCCTACCCCGCACGGTGAGCTTCCTTCCAGCAGCGCGAGCGAGGCACTGCGTAACGCAGCCTCCCCTCAAATCACCAGTACGCACTCACACGTGTCTCCGGCTCTCCGGTTGCATAGCTGTAGTCACACCATATGTTCGGCTTCTTTATAAACTTAGCACAAAGCTAACTTCCTAGAGCCTTTTCAGAGAAGCGTGGAAAAGCTTGGGAACGAGCTCAGTCTAAAGCCGCCATGTCTGCGAACCCCAGCACATACATACGTGCACAGTTGTGCGCCGTTTCTTAGGCTGTGGGAATTTGTAAGGCACAAGCGTGGTTTCGGGGCTGCTATTACGGAAGTGAAGACAGCTGCTCTCAGTGAGTTGATCCGATGACAAAAAGAAAGAAAAGGAGGCAGACACAGGTCTTTAATGAGACATTTATAAACGATTTCCCAGGCAGAGCACTGGCACTAGCACAGAGAGAGGAGCGGTCTCAGGACACCTTCTGAACTAGAGAAATTTATCTTGAGTACCAAACATTGTAAAGAGCAGCCAAGAAAAGCATAGTGCTTTCTCTCCACCAGAAAAGCAATCATGCAGCAGGGTTTTGAAATTTCACAGCCTTTTAAAGCGTAGGATTTTTGCTCAGACATCATTCCCACATAAAACCCACTCGGACGGCCTCTGGTGCCATTCCTAACCAGCTACAGCACTAACTGAAAGCAATGAGCAGCCAAGCAGTACATCGCTCAAGCAAGTGCACGCCGAAAGGCCACTGACTTATTCAATGAGGAATGATGGAATTAGCTCACTACCGATAAAATGTAGAAGAGAAGGCACCAAAAAAAAATAGCCTGTCTTGGTCCATCAAGAGAGTAATTATTACTTTATGATCAGACTGGAGACAGACCAGGGGATCAGCAGCTCCAAGAACAACAGCCTGTACAGGGAACATGATGCAGGAGAAGTTGCTCTGTGTGTGTAACTTGGGATATTTACTCACAGGACACAACCTGAGCAGCCATGCACAAGCAGAGTGGCCATACCTCTAACCATCCACGGGAAACGAAGGTTAAATGACCAGGAGAGAGCATAGTTCGACTCTGACTTTGGCACAGACTGCCTCTGTGCATAGGACTTACTCCAGCTGTATAACAAGCGTTATAACCTTCTCTTACATCCTCACAGTGCCCAGATCGTCTGGTTACCCCATTCAAGTCAGATGAGCTCTACTGTAGTGCAGCATTTTGCCTGGCATGACTACTGATGAGCCATGCCGCTCATACCTGTGCTTCTGCTGCACTATCAGCTCAGGACCAGCAGCGCTTCAGGCATCCACGTGCCCCCAGCTCAAGCTTAAAGCATCCTTTAATTCAAGCCAGGGGTGCATCTGCGCAGCTGGAAATTGCAAGCTCAGGCAGTGAGTGCTCTGCTGGCACCTGGGAGAGCTTCCCCACGTAAAGAGCTGGACATGTAGAAATATACCACATCACTAAGATCTTCCCTACTCTTTCTCTCTTGACTGATAACTTCTCATTTCTACCTGCTGAGCCTCAGAAACATTTCCTAGGTACAAGCACAAGCTTTTCTCTGAGTTTCCGATATGACTTTGCTCTGCTTCCCTCTGGCAGGAATTAGTCTAATCTTCACAGTGATTGCTCTTTGCAAGAGCTCACAGCCTGCAGCTAGTCTTGAGGGAAAAAGTACAAAAATATAACACCTGATGTGTAACAACGACAGAGGATGCTTGGTTCGCTCCTTATCAGCATGCTGAGAGGGGCTTGTTTCCAGCGCAACCAGCTATCCTGGAAGACAGCGGACAGTTAAGTCACCGTTAATTGAACCACTGGGATGGCACCAGAAAGGCAAGCACTGTGCTTTCTGTCTTATATGTGTGGGTTTTTTCCCTTCTCAGTAGCAACATGACAGCAATACAATTACACCATCCCTTTGAACCATCCATCCGGCTCGCCTGAAAGAGGGAGACTTTAGGGGCCATGGGCAGCATCCCCAGGATCCCAGGGGAGGGTAGGAGAGGTAGAGACCAACATCTCTTAATTGCCAAACAAACTCGTGCACAGTCCTAGGTCTGCACTGTGCTGAAACACAGCTTTGATTCATTACTTCATGAGCCATTTATTTTTGCAGCCATACATCCATGCGCAGATTACACAGCTCCCGCAAAGATCACACAATAGACTGATTGTACATAGATCCATGCTATGCAGAACGCAGAGTTTGTTGTGCTGTTTTTCTTTTGCCTAATCTAATAAAAAAGATATTTGAGAGCAGATTAACACTGATTCATCTACTTTATTCCAAATATCTGGCTTATACAGCTAAGTATCTAATTCAAAAGGCAATGAGCTGTACATGAACAGGCACTGCTTGCAAAAAATCCAAATCACCTATTTGCAGCGGATGTCTAATCCTTTGGGGTTTTGGGGGGTGGTTTTTCGAGAAGAAACATGACCATGATCCAGATCTGACCTAAAAAATATCTGAGCTACAATATGAACATACAAACCCACAGCAGGTATCTCAAACCCAACAGCCGTAAGTCCCAGTGATCACCAGAAGTGATACACTATACCCTTCCAGGGGTGATGGCGGGTGAAGTGAGAAGCAGGGTGCAGAAACTCATAATGTGAAGTGAGAGACCATGGACAAAGCTGTGGGAGCTGACTAGTTGAGCCGCACAAAGTCTGAGTACACGGTCCCACCAGGCACCCTGACTACCCTTGAGCACACAGTATGCTTCCAGTCCCAGTACATCTTACCGGTTACAAACATTCACGTGTGAACTGACCCTCTCTCTTACGCTGCTTTTTCAGAACTTCGTCAGATGATCAGTTTTATGCTTTTATCCTCTGAACACACGTGGCCAGGGCAGCAGTCAGTCAGTGAGGATGAAGTCTCCAAACCCTTTTTTGGAGTCAGAACTTTCTCGACATCACATCGTCCTGATGTGAAATCCTGCGTTCAAGGTCTGCATCAAGCCCTTACAATTTCTGGCAGGTTTTTTTGAGCAAATACCTCCAAATATAATATTCTGCAAGAAGCAATTCTGTGAAATAAATTATACAGCAATAGATAAGGCTCCTGTCATCTTCAGGGAACGCAAATCCTAAACATCTGTACATGTTTATGTCTGAAATAAGACAAGCACACCCTAAGCACAAGGCTGAGACGTGTTCAGTGTGTGCGCCCACAGCCAAATTACAAATGTACTAAAGTTTACAGACACAGCACTTTGGTCAATGAAAAGGACTATAGGAAGCAGCATCAGAGAGGGATGCTGCTGCTCTTGGTCCAGGAGGGCAAAAGGCCAGAAAAACCTGCCGGCCAGGATAATTGTTCCACTTTCACCTCTGACTCACGGGATGACATGGGGCCAGACCTAGTTCTCTAAGTTGTCTTGTGTGTAAAACATGGGTAACACTATCCTACCTCACAGCCCCAGGCTTCGCAGGTGGTGGCAAAGCATTCGGAGAGTCCAAACACAGAGGTTTCATATGTGCATAGCAGGCTTATCATTACAGAAGGCGAGAATGACTTACAGCTCGTGCTTAGTAGGAATTCATAAAGCAGCTTGGGAACACTCCTGTAGCAGCAGTTAACTCCTGAGTAACACTGCCCTGCAAATTAGAGCACTGGCAGTACGTTAGATCATGCAAATCACCTCCCGAATTAGGTTCGGATTTTAAGAGGTACTCATGGCAAAGTTCATCACTGCCTTCCTCCGTAACCATTTAAAATCTCCATGCACAAATATTTCCTTTCTTACAAAGAGTTCTGTAAGCAAGACCACGGCAGTAAAGAGCTCTCCTGCATCCTCTGGGCCATCCGCGACCCAGATGTAGCACACAGGACGCACATTTACTGTGCTGGAAAACAGCGTCGCCAAAACGGTCACATTTGGTAGCAGAATCAACTCTATTCTGAATAGAGTTGCTTAAGTCAGACAGCCCAATTTTGACAACTCTTATTATTTTATAGTGAGTATTGTGATATGTACAGTTTTCTCACAGACCTCACTACCACATAAAAAACAATTTCTTTCTTTTAAGGGGATATTACTTTCTAGCATCTGTATTTAAAAAGTAAGTAAATAGCCCACTGAACACAAAATAGAGAAACATATCCGTATTCTAAATATTTCAAGGCTTTTGTGGAGGCCAATTCACCTATTTAACTGCCTGCAAGGAAGATGCTCACACACAGGGTCAGTGTGTGATGGTTAAATCTGACCAACAGCCAATATCATACAGCAACAGTCTGACGCCATTGTGATCCTACGGATTCTCATCCCAAATCCATCTATGCCAAATGGAATCTTTCCTTTGATTTCAACGTGTACTCGCTCAGGCTTCTAATGATTCATCTGCTCTTGCAGGATTAGTTCAATTGTTCGAGGCAGAACATGCCGATTCTGTCCCAAAGCTGCACCCTTACTCCGACGGGTGTAACCGCAAGCGTACTGATGTTACTGCAGCCTTACACCAGCCCAGCTGAATAGGATTTGGTTCATTATATTCAAACCACCATAAGCCGAACATCTGTGGGAAGCAGATTTTCTTTCCCTGCTATTCTGCAAGGAGCTACAGACAGAGAGCAGGAGGGCGTCTGACCTCCATATGCCTTCCGTGTGTGCTCGCATCTCATTCTACAATGAGTGTGCCGCATATTAAGGATTAACTATATCAAATCCTTCTAAGAGCATCTGATGATTAAGACAATTAAAATCAGACTCCCAGTTGTCTCTAGATGTCACCTGTAAAGCTGATTAAATCAAGACTGATTCAATGCCCTTACATAGCTTGGAATGCATCAAACCACTGCTCCTTGGGGGAGGAATGCTGCCAAAGGTCTTTTCTCTCTTTAAGAGGGGAACTAGAAGGGGTGGAGGGAACTACCACCTCCAAAAATCCCCCCAAAACACCAGTACAAAACATATTTCAGACTGCAGGACGGCAGAGTGGCTCATGAAAGGGATGTGCGAGCTGAATACAAGCCCTATGCAAATAGTCAAACGGTTGGTCCACAGCCATGCCAGAAAACATGTGCCTTCTGGATAGGTAGCAGAGTTTAGAAGCAAATATGCAGGGTCTCATGACAGCATCAGCATCCATGGGCAAGCGGATTTCTACAGAGTGACATGAACCTACACGCGGGGCACTTCAGTCGCCCCACAATTAACGATGAACGAACACGCTCGAGCTCTAACGATCACTCAGCGAAACTTCTCCGGCAGCAGTTGTTGTCGCAGTTCCAACACCTCAGCTGCACCGACCGTCAGCCACCACGGTTCCCCCCCAGCCTCACTCCTCCGTTTGAGCTGTACATCAATCCCAACCCAGCAGAGCAGCAACTCTCATTTGCAGTTTTTCCTGTGCAGCCCTTGAAAACACACTCTTGTTTTCTTTCAGATACCTGATAACTTCTTGAACAGAAGACTGCCTGTGTGTTTGTACGTGTATGGATGCCGTAGCTCTCGCTACTAATTGATAGATAACCTGCTGATACCAGTAGTAGTCAGAGGCACTTGATCTTAAAAGACGCTCATTGGCACCTTGTCCTCCCAATTCCCCATGGAACTGGAAGATGCTGTGTACACAGACCCATTAAGATAAAGCAAGATCTAATCAAACTTCACAGACACCGATGATGACGCATTTTCAGCTGGATCACTAATCTCACTCCATATCCATTCACGCTTGCAGCATGGATTTAATTGAGGACAGCGCTCAGCTCAGAGCTGACAATACCGATCGCTCCGTGAGGCCTGAAGCAAAACAGCAAAAACAAATGTCTGCTAGAAATAATAACAGCCTCTGGCCCCACGATGTGGGGTCTTTTCTCTCAATTTGACAGGACACAACATGCCAAGTTAATATTAATCAAAAGCCACAAAGCCTTTGAAAAAATAAGAATTAGCTCCCTGTGTCTGTCCCAGTCAATCAGCTGCTCTGGACACTACAATCCCATTTCTTTTGTTTCAGACAAAACAGTAGTTTAGTGTCTCTCATATTTATCTGGGAAAGAGAATTAATAGATTGATACAAAACCAGACCACCCTTCCGTGCAGCTTTATGAAAAAGCCTATGTTAAGACACTGCCAAACCATCAACGATTACCTGAGAATAACCTTGCCCAAGCTCTCTTACTACAGAGGCATGAATTCCTCAAGGACACTTTCCCTCCCTCTGTTTTACTGCAAAACAATCCTAGAGGCAACGGAAATTACTTCTTTTTGCTATGCACCCAGCCAATTTACTCCAACAAAATCCTGAGAAGCAAACAACTGATTTCCAAGGCAATTTACCAAGATGTTGCTGTTAACCCTCTTGCAGATAAATAAAAAGAAATTAAGGTTTCCCACCGAGGAAGGTAAGAGCAAGGCACTAATCCTACAGAGGAGCTAAGGTGGTGGTGAGATTTATACTGCTCCAGCAGAATTCACGCAGGTACAGCTCATTAACGATGGGGCCTAGATATATGCAAAGAGACTTATCCATATAGAATTGCCGAGTCCCTGAAATTAGAAGCAGCCCTCAGAAAATACCTGCATTTCTAGAAAACAAATCAGAAAACAAAGTTCACTCCCTCCTGCTCCCTCGTCGAGATTCAAAACCAGATTCAACCCTGATAAAAAGATTATGCCCCACAATTTTTAAAGGAAATCTGCTTTAATTGCAAAGAGGGACCTGGGATGTAACCCATGGAGTCCGGTCCGTCCGACCCTCTGTTGGCCACTTCTTATTCCCCAATGCTAGTAGTGATTGATCACACTCAGGGCGGAGTGACAGCTCTGATCACACATCCCGCCTAATGCCAACTCAGCCACTACACACAGCAAACCCAACCCAGCCGCCGCCTGAACGCCACGGACCTCGTCCCCTCAGCACAGCAGGAACTATCCCCCAGGATGTGACCAGCCTCTGCCAATGAGCAACTGGAAACCAAGCGCAACTAACTACCCCAACAACTAGCACAGCTCAGGCTTATAAAACCCTCATTACAACATACTTAGTTTAATTACTCCATGGAACCAGTCATCTAGAGCTCTTTAATGGCCCTGTGAGCGCTCCAGTTCATTTTGCTTTTATTTTTGGCGAACAAAAGCATCGTGCAATGCTGGCAAACGTGGATATTATGCTGGCAAATATTAATAGTTCTGTGCATTTATTTTTCATTAAAAATAATGTACGAATACTTATATGAAAATGAGAAGGCATTCCCAGGCTCCTGGCAGTGCTGCATAGTTCAGCTATCAAAGTATAGTTTCTGGCAATAAAACTGGGCGCCTGCTGAAAACAGTTTTGGTACTCATAGCCATGCCTGAATATGATATTCAGGTCACAGATACTTGCACCTGCCCATTCAGAAAGATAGGATCCATCTGCAGAATTCAAGATCTAGGCTGGACTCAGACTGGATGCTTTTAAGTCTCAAAAGGTTTGGGCTTTTTTGTCTCCGGCGAGGAAGTCCCAGTGTTGCCCACCTCCATCTGCAAATACTAATTTTCCTTTTTTCTCTCCCTCTTTTTCCAGGATTTTTCCAGGATTGTTTAATTGAAGAAGAGATTTAAGAACCATAAAAAGCACTGTAAATTAACACCAGAGCCAGCTGACAGCAAATTGCAGTATGAAAGGCAAGACTTTCTCCTCTAACCAAGTTACTCTAACACTGCTCTGAGCAAACAAAACCCACTCTGAAATGCGAATGTCCCCCTTCGCAGCAGCTTTCACCTGTTCCACCAGCTGGGAGGGCTGAGTGGACCCATTCATCACAGCTTCCACTCTCTTTCCATCTTGCAGCTCCAGGCAAAAAGCAGACTTTTCCAGGAGGAGGGAGGGANACCCACTCTGAAATGCCAATGTCCCCCTTCGCAGCAGCTTTCACCTGTTCCACCAGCTGGGAGGGCTGAGTGGACCCATTCATCACAGCTTCCACTCTCTTTCCATCTTGCAGCTCCAGGCAAAAAGCAGACTTTTCCAGGAGGAGGGAGGGAAAGAAACCAAGACATACCAGCTTTGTAAGTAACATGAACTCCAAACATTATATTGAGCCCTTTACCAGTGACCCGCATCTTTTGCACAGAAACCTCTCTTGCACATGGGGTTGAGAGCAGTAACTGTTTTTACTTGAAGCATGGGAAATAAGCCAATGCATTTGTGGGAAATCCTCCCCTGAGACAGCTAGAGATGAATTTTCAGTCTGGTTTTAAGGAAAACAGTTACCACAAAGCAGCAGAACGTATTTTTTCCAGAGCTCCTGCTTTACAGGAGAGAAGGGAGGGAGACAGTCGGCCAGTCCTCCACTGACTTTCAGTGGAAATGACCATTTCATCTCTCCTTCACACACACAAAAAAAAGAAGCCCCCACCCACAACAAGCGAATGCACCTAACCCAGAATACCACCACAAAAAGCCTTTATATCTCATGGATCTTTGAAAGCGCCAGCTCAGGTAGGAGACACAGTAAGTCACGGCTCTAGGAAAGTTCAAAGAGGACACTCCATAAGCCGGTAAGGAACAGGGGCTCTGAATAAGTTTTCATGAAAAACAGCTTGGATATACTGAGCCAGTTTGTCAAACGCACTACAGTCTCTACAATCATATATGGTCTCTATGGAAACCTAAAGCCATGAATTGTGAAATTCTATATGCATGCGCACACAGCATCTTACTTCTGCATCAGTCCTGTGTTCTGTTACATAAGATGTGAGTTATCAAGAGCACGTGGAATTGTTTAACAGGGCACATTCTCCACCACCTGGGAAAGGAAGAGAGATGGATGAGAGACACTTGACTTTCTACAAAAGAATATGAACAGAGTGGTGAGGAAAAGAGAAAGAAGAAATCAAAGTATCTTTGTGTATTCCAGACTAAGAATAAAGAGAAGTACATCTGCTTGCACTTTTGCAGACAAGACTGATCAGTTTACGGGAAGGTAAGAGGAAGAAAGTGCAAAGCTTTGCAAAAGTCATTTGCATTGACAACTCTCAAGCACAACTGGAGAACGAGCACCTTCTTTTGACATCCAGTCTGGAAGACATAACCTAGATGTGGGGTCTTTTCTGAGCCAGCCCCAGGCTACCAGAGCCAAGAGACAGCTCAGAGCCAACCAACTGTACATTGTTACAGTTTCATTCTGCACTTTATTACAGTTTTCTTTTGCAACCATATCTTAAGCTTCTGAGATTTCTGTCCTCCCCCCCAAGATAGCAAATTCAAAGACAGCAATGTTGCAGCTCTGTATTCTGTAATCCAAAACACACTGGTTTTCTTCCATCAAGCTGCAGTACTCGGGTGCTTCACCATATGGAGAAGTCCCTTTTGGTGTTTCTGGCAAGAGGCAGGTGAGTGGGAAAGCAACACACGAGTTCAGAAAAATCGAGTACTCCCAGCTCCCCCTGGAGTCAAGCAAACCCTGACAGTCTCCCAGACGCACTCTCAGCGCACAGACACAGTTCACAGAGCTCACACAAACGTTCAAAGACAGCAAAGAGCAGAGCAAGTGGTTTCTGCAGGTCTTCTCAAACGTCTCGCATACAGCCTCCTTCATGCAACTTTTTAAGACCTGATGTAAAGATTGGTTTCTTTAGAGGATCCTTCCATCCCAGCAGACACCAAATACATCACGAGGGCGCTTTGCTGGTCAGTGACAGAAGAGGGAAGAAAAGCAATGAAAGCCCTTTGCAATATTCACATTAAACACACAAAAGAAATTGTTTTCAGCCTCTCCATCTCTGCCATTGTCCCTCTGTACATTAGAAAGGCCCCAACACTGCGACAACGGGGAAAGCACTNTGGTCAGTGACAGAAGAGGGAAGAAAGGCAATGAAAGCCCTTTGCAATATTCACATTAAACACACAAAAGAAATTGTTTTCAGCCTCTCCATCTCTGCCATTGTCCCTCTGTACATTAGAAAGGCCCCAACACT
>VZSC01014894.1:12653-55593 GCA_013398225.1 Steatornis caripensis
CCCCCCCCCCCAGTCGCTTTTGGCCTCTGATGTTCTGGCTTTTACTTAAGGCAGGGAAGGAGAATGGAGAAAAGTGTTCGGTGGGGGAGGGATGGCGCTGGGCTGCGAGAGCTGGCCTCGCGCTCCGCTTGTCCGGGGGCGAGGAGTTGTTTCTCGCTTTACCATCGCTTAGTGGAAGGCTCCAGCCCGCATGGAATAGCGTATTTATAGACACGTGTTTCCTGCCAGTGCCGTGTTTACGCTCGGGGTGCTCTGCAGAGCACGGGGCTCCAAGCTGAACCATCACGCGGGTGTTGGCGAGGGCCAGGGCTGGCCTGGCACCCCGCCGCTCAGGCTGGTGCCGGTAGGTGCTCGGGTGCGGTGTGTGACTAAGGCTTTGCTGACAGCGCGTCCTAGGAACCTTGCGGTTTTCTGTTGTAATCCAGAAGCGCTGACCTGAAAGGCAGCTGCAAAAAGGCTTGACTCTGCTTTTGTCTGTCCTCGTACATCAATCCCCTTAGTCCCAAAAAGCCGTTTTGATCCTTTGTTGTTGAGAAGCTCTGAGATCTTACTTGACTGTCTTGTGCAAGCGAATTATGTAGGGAAAAGGGATGTTAAATAGCATCAAAAAGAATTTGGCTTAATGCCAGAGGCAGGCATTACTTTCCCGTGTGGTTTCCCAGGGTAGCGCTTACCGTGAGCTGAAGTAACATGTTGTTTGTGATCTTCCTTTATAAATACTTTACCGACATTAATAAAGCACAGTGTTGTAAAAAATCAGTGTAATCTACAGTGACTGGGAGTGCGGTGCTTTGACTGCTGGAGACCTGAGTTACGGAAGCAGAGCGAGCCAAGCTTTTCAGTTTCTGGGGCCTGGATTACACTGTGCTGCGTGTGTGTTTCCAGGGTTGTTCCTTTCCTTTAGTGGGTGCCCTCGTCAAACGTTGCTACAAAACCCAGAATCAAGCCTGGGTTGTAACCTTTCCCTAGCGTTCCACAAAAGACTGGGCAGCTGTAGCTCCTCAGAAGCTGCTTTTCCCTGTAGAAATTTTCAGCAGAAGTTATTCTAAAAAATAAAACTCAAAATCAAAGCTCGGCCGCCCCCGCACTGCCCAGGTGCTGCTTTACCCGATCCTCAAGGGTGCAAACCTCTTTTGCCTCTCTCCGAGGGGAGAGCTGAGCAAGGTGAAGTGCAGAATTGAACCTCCGTCCTTGTGAAAACGGGATTTGGCTTGACGGCATATGGCTCTTGCTTCCCGTCGTCCTGGTTCTCCTTGGCGGTGCGGAGCTGCACGGCACGCCTCTGTGTGGCTGCCCGCCACAGGGGACGCGCCGGTGCTGCCACCGGGCAGTGGCGAAGGCTGCCAGGCTTTTCGAGGGAAATTGTGGGAAGTATCAGAGGGGTTTTCTTCTTAGAGAGCCACAAGATGGAGCAAAATGATTGCAGGAGCTCCCAGGTTTGACATCTCCCCCTTTCTGTCTGAAAGCATCAACAAGAAAAGCTGTTAGAGACCCACTGTGGAGCCGGAAAAACCTGCTCCTTAACGTCGGGACCTTGTGGGAAACCCTGGCGCCGCCGCGGATCTGCTGCTGTGCTTTTGATCTTCGATCGCAGAGGCCTGTGCCAAAGTCAATGGCAATCCGAGCGAACTGAAGAGCTTTGCCGTCTTTCCTGTTGGCGTATCTCGGCGCGTTTTTGAATCCAACGGTGACTTAGCCGTTTCAAGACAAAAATCTGTGTGCGGTTCTGTGCAGCGCTACCCGCGGTTTTTGCGGATAGCTCAACAGAAGTTAGGTCAAACAGCTGGTTTGTTGGTTGGCTACTTCCCGTCTTCCCCGGGTCCGCGTTCCTGCTTGTTTTCATGCGTGGCAACGTGTGGGACATTTCGCGCGGCTGCGTTTCGCGCGTTACAGGCGCTAGTTGTCCACAGGCCGTTGATTAGGAAACACTGATCTACATAAGCAGCTCAACAGCCCTTCCTTAAGCTGGCCTACTTCCTGTCACCTCCTCCCGTCTGACACCCTTGGAGTGTCGCGTCCGTCCTGCCGGCTGCCCCACGTCTGCCCTGGAGCTGTGGGGCTGGTGTTCAGCCCCCCAGGGCCTGCGGGTCCACTGGTTGCCTGCCCCCGGCTGAGCTTTGCCTCGCCAGCCGCTAGCACCCCGCAGGGCTTGGGAAACGGGAAGTTGGTGGTCATTGCACTAGCCAGCAGGAAAACTGGTTATTGTTTTATCAGCGCACAGCGTGCTGGGCTTCAGCAGGCTTGAACTGAGGTGCTGATGCTGAAGGTTATTGTGCGAGCGGGGAATGGTGCCAGTTTCCTACAGAAAGTGGGGGCTGATGGAGCCAAACTTGCCCTGCGCAGCCGTGGCTGCTTTATTGCCGCTGCTTTTTTTTTTTACTCATGTTTTCCAGGCCACGCAGGGGCAGCTGGATTGAATTCAAGGAACAGAGCCGCTTGTCAGGTCCCTTTTGCCTCCACTTCTCCACCTTTTTGCGTCGTTTTAGGTTTTGTATTGAGGTGCTGTCAAGTCTGAATTGGTGCGGAGATGTTACGGGAGTACAGCCTGTTTTCTCTTCAGGCTGTTGACCTTGTACCTGCAGATACCACAGTGTATCACAGGAGGAGGGTGTTGCCGATGCTTCGCAGAAAGCCGTTTTTTTCTTCCTTCTCAATTCTAGATTGTTGCCCCTGGGAAGACTAGTTTTGGGAGCCTGAAAAAGTAAGAAAACGCCACATAATTCTGTCTAGAAAACTGTCTGGCATGAAGAACTTAAATTGTCAGCAGTGAGGTACTGGACCTTCTGAATGTGGAGTTTTGCCCAGTAAAGCCTGACCAGAGGATTCCTCCCGTGGTGTCCTCAAGCTTTTCTTCAAGGGCGTTTCCTGGTAGGGCGTCTGTGCTAAGCCACGGCCACCCGAACGCTCGCCCGGCTGCGTGCAGGCCGTGTTAACCTTCCTTGTGTTTTTCTTTTTACAGAGCTGACCCTGAACCCACCGGAAGGCATAGTAGCAGGTGAGGAGCCGAGCCGGGTTTGTGTGCTGCGAAGCTGTAGCCTTGCGTTCAGGTAGTGCTAAGCCTTGTTTTGTTTCTTTTTTTTTTTTTTAATAGGTCCCATGAATGAAGAGAACTTCTTTGAGTGGGAAGCTCTGATTATGTGAGTTAATACCGTTTTGTATCTGACATCAGCACTTGCATGCTACGGTTAGCTTTTAGGAGAACAAGAACGTAAAAAAATAACGGTCGGTTCTGCATAACGTCGAGCTTGGCCTGCCTTCGGCTGGGAACTTCTTTTCTGACCCAAACGGGGAATTATGGTTGGAATTTAAACAGTGTGACAGAGGCAGCGCTGGGAGTTAAGTGAGCATTGGTTGTACAGGTGTGATCATAATAAGCAACACTGAGCGTAAGTAACTTGCACGTTTGACAGGAATCCTCATTTGGGCTCCCTCGGATATACGTTCCGTATACAAACACTGTAGGAAACAAGGAATTGCACGTGGATCACACAAACCTGTTGGGAACATCACTCGACTGCAAATACAGGACAGGGTTTTCTTGTGTTTTCAGTGGAGCAAAATACACAGATTGTCAGTGATAGGAGAAAAACAAAACCAATGTCTAAAATTAGTTTCCTTACTGTTCAGGTTTTTTTCCAGAAAAATGGAAAGGGATTGGTTTGAGACAGTATTCGAGTTACAAAAAAAAAAATTTTGGAATTCTTTATACTTCATGAATCGACTGGTATTGTAAAGACATTGGGTGCAGTGGTTCCGTGTAGAAAGCTCTTCTGTTGGTGAACGGCTCTGATTGCTACCTGTTGTCCTTTAGGGGGTCACAAAGACAAAGCTTCACAAAGCTACGTCCTCCGCTCCGTTCTAAAACGGTAGGAGAGAGGAAGGGAGACTTTTGTCACTGGGATCCGAGACCTTTGTCACACAAATGCCACCTAATTAAAAGATGAAGCAGCTCCAGACTTCAAGAGAAGCTGATGGTCTGTTGTTAGGGTAGATCCAGGCCCTGTAATTCAAGGTTCCTTTAGTAAGCGTTGGTGATTTCCTTCGGCCAGGGTCAGGCGGTCCCGGAGGATACGGGGCAGCAGGCGGTGGCCGTGGCGCCGCTCGCAGCGTGCCTGCTCTGCTCTTGGCAGTTTTTCACTGCAACCGCCGGTGCTGACTTAGGAGATTCTCAGCTAGCGTAGGTGGCAGAATTTTCCTTGCTCGGTTTGCTTGGAGTGTGTTGTATAGGGATGGAAAACAAGATTTCCGTCTCTTGGGATGAGGCGCGCGACCAGTACAAAAGCATCCCAAGCTGTAGCACGTCACCTATTCCACACAAGCTGCCTGCGTGGGTGATCCTCCTTCACGGCAAGTTATTTTAGGCCTTGGTAAATGGCGGTTGGGATTACCACTGCCTGTTTGCTGATAACGAGGAGTTGGCAGATGCCTGTGGTGATGTGCAGCAGTTTATCCTGTGATGAACAGGTTGTACGTCCTGGTAGCTCAGTCCCCTGGAAACAAACCCTTAGTGTGGCAGTCGGTAGGTTGTCGCCCGACACCAGAGATTTTGGCTGCAGCGTCTTACGCTTTCTCTGTCTGCAAGCGGCGTCATCGCCACTCCTGTGAAACACGCTCTTTGGAACGCACCGACTTTCAGCTCGGACAGCTGTGCGTTGCTTGGAGCATAGAAATCCCAGAGGATTTGATGCACTTCTTGGAATACGGAAGGAAATTCCTGCCTATCAGGACTGTCTTGTAGCAGGATTGTGTGGTCAAGCAGAGCTTTCACGGGGGACACGCAGAAGCACTTTGGATCTGATTCACTACCTAGAAAATAATTTTTCTGATGTTTCCCGTAACGAGTTCTTAAACAACAGAGGAGCTGCTCGCAGACTTGGAAGCCCTTTAAAGTGCTGAGTGCTGAGCTTCAGGTCTTTGTCAGCGCAAAATGAGAGGCAGAGGTGCTTTAATTTTGGTTTCTGTATTGTGTGTGTGTCATAATAAAATTGTATTTTAAGATCTGCTAAATTCTGAAGCTGTGGTACAATAGAAACATGTTTACCCCAAACATGTTCGGTTGCTTTCATCTCTTTACAAAACCCTGTTAGTAGAAGTGTTTACGTACATTTGGAAAGCAAGCTAAATGACTTGTTTATATTTGTCTGTGATAATCTTCTCGAATGTTTTGTAATCTCAAATGTGCTGCGTGAGATTCTGGGAGTGAAAGAAGTGCAGATGAGGAAATTACAGTTGGCTTCAAACTTTTTAGACAGATGAAGTGCAAAAGCCAAGTAAGTAGCGTAATAACGAAGGGAAGACTTTTTTTTTTTCCCCTTCACCCAATTTATATAAAGCTAGAGCACGTGTAATGGTAAATAAATAATTTTTAAAAAGGAGACCTAAGAGAGAAAAGATGTTCCCCGTTTATCAGTTCAGAGGTGGGCTGGGTAGTGTTACACAGACTGAAGTAGGAGCTTGGCTTGGAGATAAAATAATGCCTTTAAAATTAATGGTACTAAGAAGTCGTATTTCTGGTGTTCTTGCCTGCAGCAGCGGTGCTGGATCAATGCTAAACATGAATGTTAGGGCTCTGTTGACGTGTCTGAATGGTAGGACAGTTCTTAACGCTCCCAAAGCGAGCGTGATAGATCCAGAACCAGCAATATGACGCGGTGATCTTTCTGAGCAGTGAAGGTTTGGAGCCCGATGTAAAGTGCGCCCTTTTGATGAGGCATCGAACAGTAGCCGAGCGAGAGTATTTATGGAAGCCAAATCTTTGCAACAGGGTGACTTGATTCCTTGGCGCAGCGTGAGGTCGGACAGCTGCGTTGTGGTGGGCAAGTTCGTGAATATAAGATGTCGAGACCAAGTTTTGCCCTGTTTGGTTGGCGTATACACGTGTGTGTTGCTATTAAAGTTTATTTCCAAAAGACACAAACTTTATTAGCCTAAAGAGTGCTTGAAAACTAAACAGTATAAATGGGCGTGAACTTCTCAAAAACGTGTCTAGAAAGGCAATTNTGCGTGTGTGTTGCTATTAAAGTTTGTTCCCAAAAGACGCAAACTTTATTAGCCTGAAGAGTGCTTGAAAACTAAACAGTATAAATGGGCGTGAACTTCTCAAAAACGTGTCTAGAAAGGCAATTAGATCTATCGTTAGGCTTATGACTTTTGTTTAGCGTGGAATTCCCCTTTTTGGCATCTGATGACTCTGGATTTTCATTTTTTTTCCAGCATCTTTTTGCAAATAAGAAGCCGTTTGCAAATGTACGTGCAGCTACGATTATAGAACTAACTGTCGTTGTCGATGCGCTTTTCCCTCCCGTTTTGGCAGATAGCCGCCATCCTTCTCTTCCCCTCGCCTGAGCCGTAGCCAGCTCATGGGGTTCAGAGTTTCTTGTTTTTACGCTGTGTCGTTTGTTCAACAGAGTTGTTCGCAACATCTCTCACACAACTAAACAGTCTGGTTGTCTAGCAAGTTGTTTAATTGCCGTATAATGGCCGGGGGAGAACTGATGTCGGCTCCTGAGTGCCTTCGGGAAGTCTGTAGAGTAGCGTCGCGTGCAGCAAACGATGCGAGACTGCCTGCTCTGCAGGCTGTAGAGAGTTTTAGGTGGAGCTGGTCTAGGGCAAGGTTTTTCTTCGAGTTAGGTGCCTCGAGCCTGTACAGATCGAGTGCCTTCCGCGTGCACGCGGTTAGCGATGGCAAGCACTTTGTCTTTCCTGGGCTATGGGAGCCGCTTAAGGCGACCGGCCCAGTGGCTCCATGCTCTTTGCTCGCTGGGACGGGGGTCACCGCTGCGTGGGCTGGGCGTTTCTTGGAGGGACCTTAATCAAGTACTGGGTAGTCTGGACTCTTGACTTGTGTCGCAACTCGGCCGAGATCATAGCACAGAGCCGTGAATGTGGTGCGCTTTGCCATCGCGTCACCCGCTCTGCGAAGATTTCAAAAGGTGCGGTGTTTTCTGCCTCTGTGGCCCCGCTGATGTCCTTTTTGAACCGAAAGTGATGCTGTCAAGTTTAAATGTTGCAGCCTCCCGAGTGTTTTGTGGTTGCAAATGCTGTCTTGGATTAACTTCAATAATTTCTTTGAAGCTGATCCTGGCAGCAGCGAATGGCTAAAACAAAAGCATTTTGCTCGCATAGTGCAGGGCCTAAAATGGAGCGTGTTGGATTAACGCGTTTGACAGAAGGGCCCTGAAGGCTGTGTGTTTGCTCTCAAAACAGAACATAAGACACCCACCAGCTTCTCAATGCGCGTATGTACGTACTCTCAGAAGTTCAACAATAAGCCTTTAAAATGCAGCTGGAATTAAAACGTTCGTGGAAAAAATGCGTTCGGTTTACTCTCAGATGCGAATTGGATCCCGACTAAATTTGGGGAAAAGGCCAGAAAGGGAACAAAATGATTGAGACGGTTTAGCGTTCAAGTCTTGCAGTATGTTTGATGCTTTTCTCTCGTCTTACCTGCCAGTGTCAATACTCAGGTTTAAATCGCATAGTCCTTGTGTTCGTCAACCAGCCAAGTCTTTTGAATCCCAGAGTTTAAGCGCACGAGGGCTTTAGCTTTTGCTGGTCTCGGTTTTCTTTTTCTGTAGGTTACCAGTCGCAGTTTTAGCTGTTAGGAGTCCTGGAGCTTTGAGCTTCTTTCTGTCATGGAGAATGTGCGTTGGGAGGAGGAGGAGGAGGCATGAACGTATTCCTCAACCTTGTTTCCCAGACACTGTAACCCTTGTTTGAAGAGCTTTTTACTAAATGCGCAAAGTTTCCTTGGCTAAGATTGTCAGTGATGAGGCTTGTTTCGCGATCTTTCCGATCGAGGGAGAGCATGTTTGTGTTAAAACTTCCAGATCAAGCTCGAATAAATCATGGCCAATAAGCTTTTTAGCTCACCTTCCAAAAATGTTGTATGTAGGGAGGGTAAAATAGTTGTGTTTACATTCTCTGCTCGATTGCGCTTTGAACTAGACGATGAACACAGTAAGGAAATGTTTCTGCAAGAACCCTGATGAAGCCGTTTGTTCTCTGCGTGCACTCGAGGGAGTGCAAACGGCACGTTTTAAGTCTGCAAAGAAGCACTGTCATCCTGCGTCTAGTAGTTATGGGCCCTGAGCTGTGTTTTTATTTTTACAAAACATCCCTGTGTATTTTTTTGCATCAGGTAGTGGTAAGTGTTCATGCGTGGTTATGCTCAATACTGGCAGTTTGAATCTCCGTAGGTTCTGTAAATTATTTTTGAGCTACGGCATTTGACGTCTCTGTCGTGTGCAGCGTGACCGGATCTTCAAAGGCGCAGGAGTCCCACACCTGCCTCCGCTTTCTCTTGACGTGCAGACGCCCCAATCCTAGAACATGCCTTGAAGCCAGATACTCCAATTATACCCAGACACACCCTGCTAATTAAGCAGCATTGTGACCTTCCTAGTAATTTAGTGTGCAAGCTTTGATTTCCCCCTTCCCTCCCAAACCCCATATTTGGATTTAAGCTTACGAGGGGTGGGGTAAGAGTGCGTTAACTCTCTGTTTTCTGGAGAAGATGATATAACCCAAACCTCGAGTGTGCCATTAGACAACAATTTGGGTGAAAGAACTCAAAACTCTGGTGAACAGCTTTTTATCTGTTTCTAGGGGTCCTGAAGACACCTGTTTCGAGTACGGGGTTTTCCCTGCTATTCTGAGCTTTCCACTCGACTACCCGTTAAGTCCTCCGAAGATGAGGTTCACGTGCGAGATGTTCCATCCAAACAGTGAGTCTGATGCGGCAGGACGTCTGGGGGAGTGGGTAGCTTGTGCACCTTGAAAACACGCTTTGGCAGCAGGAGAGCTGGCATCCTTACCAGGGGTGCTTCTCTCCCGTTCCAGCCTTGAGGATTCAGTCGGGCTGTTCAGCTGCGTCCAACAATTTTGCTCTGTCTTAGGGTCGCTTTCTCTTTATCGCGATATTCCTCATACACCTTTTGGTCATAAACAGTCCAGTGAGATTCCGACATTTTCACTGCCTTTACGATCGTTCCAGGAATGCTTGTAACTATTGTATTAGTCTAACGGTAAGGCTTCTGTACGCGCTGTGAGATTTAGTGAATTAACACAGGCTCTTCCCTGTCTTGCTCTGTGGCTTGCGTTTAAGTAGTTTGGTGGTATTTTAACGAGTGAAAATTTGTTCGTGTTCACCCAAGTGTGGATGCAGCTTTATTGGGCAGCGTGGCTTTTCCCCCGTTGAGTCACGGGTTTAGTGACGCTTCTGATGTGATCTTTCTGAAATATAGGGCGCTCTGTCTAAGCAGATGACACGTTTGCAGGCATTTAATATTAAGGCTCTGCTGGCCTTTTCTCTGCAGTTATGGTGGTGACAATATTATCTTAAGACTTCTCAGTGGAAGTAATCGACGTAGCAACAAGTACAGCTAACAAGTTCGAGCCTTGGACAGGTAAAAACCTTGAAGCCCCCTTTCGCCGCCTGGAGCGCTGCTTTCTGGAGTCTGTCTCGGCATTCTCTGTCAAATTGTTGCTCACGACATCCGCTAAGTCAGCACGCGTTGTGTCGAGATTGTTTATCGTCACCCAGCTGCGATGGGCTGGATCTGTATTCTAGGCCATCAGGTCTCTGCCACTTGAGAACAGTAAAAGGAAAATGCCGTCCTCCTGCCTCGTGTTTTCTTCCCAGCTGACGTTCCTGCACTTGCATAACATAAATCTTAATCTCAGCTGGGAATCGATTTATTTCATCCTATTCCAAGGAATTTTGCAACTTCCCTTCTCGGAGCACCACTGATGCAGATTCTCGCCCATTTAACCCACGTCTTTCTGTTCTCCTGTGGACGGCACACCTGCACGTCACAGCGTAGACCTGTGTGGACGTGCCCAAGGCAGTGTAGCATCGCGTCTGAAGCTCTGATGTCTGCAGCAGTGCAGCATTTGGCACCTGGAAGCAGCGTGGCTACATCAGCACCTTGCTGCAGCTGGGCTAATTCACCCAAACTTCTTGGCAGGGCTGGTCTTCGCGAGCAAATCGCTGTCCACGCGATACTCTGCGGCTCCAGTCGTGGCCTTGGCTTGAGGTTTGCGGCTCGCGGTTGCTTTGTGTGCAGCACAGCCAGGAGGAGCGGGGTGTGGAGAAGCACAAACTGCCTGACTCTCCTGTGTTAGAGTGGCTCTACACATGGGCGCTTCCTCCTTGGGGTTAACCGGAACCCACTGGATGGTCAGCGTGGCTCTTTACAGTCCCGTGGCTCGGGGTTGTGGTCATCTAATGCTGAGATCACCTAAAGCAGACACTTGAATCTTGCTTCTCAGGAGGCATTGTGATGGTCCTGTTGTACCCAGAAAGGCTGTAGAAATGGGTGGCTGTGCTGTGCTTTTTCCGTTCCTTAAGTGCTTACTCCTCCGGCTGTGAGGAACTGCAAGGAAAATGTTTTAAAAGTCTGCTGCGTTCCCTTATCTTTGCAGCTTGTGTTAGCGTACGGGGGAACTGAGACACCGCAGAACTCTTGGCTCTTAAAATAAAATGGTGCTCATGGACGCTCTGGCGAAGATAACTTCGAAGCAGTGTTTAACGGCAAGTCTTGCGTTAGCCGCTTAGTGGCGAAGTGGGAAGATGTGTGCACTTTCTTGGAATCAGCCTTCGCTGTCTTGACTGTGCCGCTGTGGTCCAGCTGTTTTAAATGAGGCACTGCATGAAAACGTTAGAGTAACTTACGAGAGAAATACCTTCTGCCGGTGCGGGGAGAAGCGCTGATTCAGCACACACTGTTTTCATCTCTTCCAGCTACGGCTAGACCAGTGCCAGTCCCCAGCCCGGGGCTGCGGGAGGGCATGGAAATAGAAGTCTTCCAGAGCGCTTGCGTGTTGCAGGCTTGTGCAGATATTAGCTGAGTGAATGGAAGGAACTGGAAATGAGCACAACTGCTCCTAGCGGTTGTTCCCTCTTTTTGTTTTGTCTTGTTTTCCTGGCAGTGGCACAGGTTTGGTCACCCGAGGAATGGAAGTGCTGGAAGTACTGGGCTAGAGTTGTCATTCCTTGGGAGCCTGCAGAATTGGGCCATGTTGCTAAAGCCATGTTTCAAACTCCGTTCTCTGTGTGTTGCCTCTGCAGCCTTCAGCCTCGGTACCGAGTCAGTGGAGCCCAGTGTCTGTGAAGACAACTTACGCTGTTGTAGATGCTTTGCTTATGCTCAGGGTGGGAGGGGAGGACGTCTGTACCCTTAATTGATAGGTTGCCTTGCTTCCATGCAGCTAAACTTTAAGCAAAATTTTAAAAAGTAGTGTGAACTCTTCTGGTTGCAGCTCAGGAACGTTCAAAATGGGATCAGTTACCTTGTCTGTAACACATGCCACTTCTCCCTCCTTGCTGCAGCAGAGCCACTTTGCTTAATACTTTGTACGGTCAGGGTCCGGTGGAGGACTCCAGCGTGCGTTCAGTGCTGTGTGACTGTTACCCTTGGATTTAAGTAGGAGTGGTTACCTACTTCGAGCTGTGTCTGTGTGTAAATACTTGCCTTCTTCTTCCGGGCTGCATCTCTTGTTTTTCCCATGGAGCTTGTCGATGGTTATTAAATGACACCAGTGCTCCCAGCAGGCTTCTGCTTGGGGGAGGATAACCCAAGTTTCTTAGATTTGCTTAAAGGAAATTTTTGCTAGATTTTTGTCCGTCAGATTTTGTGTCCTCTTGCCTTTGGAAGAGGAAACTTCAGACTGGGTTTAGGTTCAGTCATACGAAGGCCGAGTCCAAACGTTAATCTGTGCTAAAGCTCTGGAGACGCCGAGTGTTTCCACTGAGTAACAGTCAATTCCCTGTACTTCTTGTGCAGTTTACCCAGATGGGAGAGTTTGCATCTCTATTCTTCATGCTCCTGGCGATGATCCCATGGGATACGAGAGCAGCGCTGAGCGGTGGAGTCCCGTGCAGAGTGTGGAAAAGATCCTCTTGTCGGTTGTGAGCATGCTGGCAGGTAAGGACTGCTGTTTTACTGGTGACTGCTGAGTTTGCTAGAGCTGCTTCGTGCTGTTTGATTTGTTGAGTGAGCAAAGGACGTTAAAAACTGCTTGGCAGCAACCAGAGTTCTTAAAGCCCTAACAGTTATTTATTAATAAACCAGTTCTCTGAAAATACTTGGGGGGAAAAACCCAAAAAAGACTGAATTATTAAATGGGTGTTTCCAGCTTTGCGAGTGGCTGCCCCTCTTCCCTTGCAGGTCAGCAGCAGCTGAGCAGATAGTGACGGTCTGGTGGGTCCTGAGGCTCAGCTGGTTCCCTGCTCCCGCACGAAACCTGTGCTCTGTCTTTGTATTTGCCGTGATGTCCGTTCAGCTCTTGCGGGCCTTAAAGCTATTGATTACAGCCTGTGTTGGATTTGGCTTTAGCGGCTGAAGGGTTACCAGCCAGATCTAACCGGTACGGTGAAGTGGAGCCCGTGGCCTCTGCGATTCACAAGCCAGCACCCTCTGTTCCTGTTGGTTACTTGCCACCTGGGAGCATACCCAGTTCTGCCATCTCTGGTTCAGAGGAAGGCTTCTCGAGGAGTGGGGTGAAGAACTTTTTGTGCAGCCTTTTAAATGGCTTTCCCTAAACCCAGCAAGGGCTGTGCGTCAGCTCTGTCGCGTACAGCTCCCTGAAAGATGGATCCGTTTCCACATAGTGGACACAGCCGCTGAAGTGCCTGAAAAGTGCAGAGCAGTCTCCCTTAGGATTGGTTTTGAATGGCAAAAGGTTTTAGAGGGTTTGGAAGCAGCAAAGTTGATCAAAGAGCAAGCAACAGATGCTTACGTGGGACCGTTCTAGCTTCAGAATAGTAACCTAGTGCTGGGAAGCTGTGCAGACAGACAGTACCTCGCTGGGCTTTCCGTGGCCTTCGAGAACTTGGTTTGTGGTGCAGCCTTACCTAGACTGGTTAGCGTGGGAGTCACCTGGTCTCTCTTGTTCTTCCCTGCCCGTGTGTCCTGTTTTCCCGTGGCTTTTGGAGGAGTTACTCTAAAACATCAGTGGTCAACTTCTTCCAGGCTGCTGGCAAACTCTCGGCTCTGGCTTTGCAGGTAGCATAAGCCCAAGCCGGGTGGCCTGCACATCTACTGGCTCTTAAGGGCGGGCCATCAGCGTTGGGTCGAGAAAGACACGAGCCCAAGATGTCTGCCGTGAACTGGGCTGCGGTGGATTCAGACTCATGTGTGAAGCGAAATGGGGAGAGTACGTTCTGTCTGGGTGACTCGTGTAATCCGCGTGGCAGGTGTCCGCCTGTATACTGACTGCGACCCCGACAGATCCCATGTGTCAGCTTACCTCTGTGCGAAATGAAGCGCTGGGAGTCACGGGGGCTTGATGTACTCTGTAACGAGCTCCAAAATCCTCCGATGAAAGATGTTGCAGAAATGAAAGCATTCTATGGGTTTTCTTGGTTTGTTTTGTTGTTTTTTAATAGAACAGGCCATCCCAAAGAGTGACAGAGCCTGTTTGGGTGGCCCAGTAAGGAGGGCTTTGTGCCTGTGAAGCCGCAGAACCAGAAAAAACATTTTGCAGAGAGCACATGGAGTTTTAAATGCAGCGGTGCCGCATTGTGTTGTTCCACCTGCGTGCCGGGGCTCAGCTGCTGAGAGCATGAGCGAAAGCGGAAGTCTTGCTCCTCTGCCACTTGCTTCTTACCTAAACTCGACCTTGCTGTGGTACTGTCTTGTGATGAGTTAAATCGGAGCCGTTTGGGAATCCAGCAGGTGCCGTTGGGTTTCCTTTAGCGGTGGCTCTGTGGTCCCAAGCAGAGGGAGCGTGCCGAAGCCGCGGGGAAGTGGCAGTACAGAGGCGTTACTGAGAAGCGCGAGGACCTTGCTCCGTTGCCTGCCTGCCCACCTATCTTTGAGTCTTTCTCGTTTCAGAGCCAAATGATGAAAGTGGAGCCAACGTAGACGCCTCCAAGATGTGGCGGGAAGACAGAGAACAATTTAACAAAATTGCCAAGCAGATTGTGCAGAAGTCACTTGGACTTTAAGCTCACAGAGAGACTGGAGTGTTTTGTGTTTCTCTCCGCCTGAAAACGAGCAGCGCTCAGTGCTGGTACCAAAAAGGAAACCTTTGCAAAACCATTGGCCTACTTCTTCTTATCGTTCGTTATGTATTTACCATCTCTTTTCTTCTTCTGGTGCTCCACAGAAGCCTCTAGTTCACTTACTAAATTGTGTGGGAAAGGGATTTAATACTAGGGAAAACTGTGGAGACAATGCTGTTTCAGAGGCTGCCTGTTGCTACCTCATTTCACAGTATGGAAAGCTCGGAGACTTTGCAAACTGCAGCCCGCCTTTGCCAGTCTCCTGTTTGAGAACAGAGCTGGTTTGGATCACCTGCTGGAAGAATTAGTTGCGTGTTTTTATCGGTAGCATTGCACCTGGAGGGCCAGTATGCGGGAAATAATCTATTGGTTTTATGCTGCTGGCAAAGTTAAGGCCAGCGTTTGCAGTCAGAACTGATTTGAAGAGTATAGTTAGCAAGAGAGGCGGTAAAAGCAGGTTATGGTCAGGGTGCTCTAGCAAAGAAAGTGATTGTGCAGCATGGAACTTCAACAGCAGATCCAGGGAGTCGCTGTCAGTGACTGGCTGAGGGTCCAGAATGGGCTCGGGTTCCCCTGTAGCACTGTGAGTCTGTGTTGAGCCTTAGAGTCAGCGTTTGCTTGGAAGAGAGCCCACGAGCTGCTTTATTACCCCTTAAAGACACTCAGTTGTAAACTTTAAAATTAGATGTGAAGACTGGATCCTTGAACACCGGTCAAGTTCGCCATGGGCGAGGTGGGTTGTCGGCAGCCTGAAAACCCAGCGAGGGTGCGGCTGCTCCGCTGGGCATGTCGGGTGCCTCGGCAGTAACGGCGGCTCCTCCGCCGCTGGCATTTGGGTGTCGAGAGGGTTAGGTGCTGCTGGCCGTTGCCGTTACAGGCCAGGTCACCCGTTTTTCAGGTGAGCGCGCGAAGATGAACGCGAGGAATTTTGTAAAAGTGACCGTAAGACTTCTTTACGCTGACCACACTTGTGTGTTTAAATACGAGCCAGGGAAGACACCGACTGTGTTTTCCAGAGGATGGTACGACTGTTGCAGCCGACCGTCGGGGTGGAGGGTGCGGGAGACACCAGCGGCAGTGACCAGTTTGTAAAACTGCTCAGGGACCACGGGTGACCTTTGTGCTTTGCCGGCGAATCTCTTGTGTAGGCCCAAATCTTCTCCAATTTACTGGAAGCAATAACACGCCCATGGGTAGCGCATGGAATCAGACTTTGTTGGCAGCTTTAAACAGGCTAAATTTGAGAAGGGCTTTTTTTTTTTCCTCCCCCTGTGAAAAGCGTGTGACACAGAAGGAGTCGCACCGTCGAAAAAGCTTTACGGAGGTGATTGCGCGCATGCGCAACTCGTCAGTATTTGTGTCCTGCTGTCTGTGCTGCGTATGCATGTGCTGCAGATCACGGTGTGCCATCGTTCTGCACCTCTGAACAGAGTTTGTATTCCTACAACTTGCTGATTTTACCTCCTTGTAGAAGTAATTCTTACTGCTTTGGTTTAAGGGCGGGAGGGGGACTTGACGTCTTTTGGGGGCCGGGATGATGAAATAGTGTTGTACCTAACTAGTATTTCAAGGCATACAGGAAAATGTAGCACTTACATGCGAACTGGGAGCGTTTTTTGAATTGCAGTGGATGGAGCGTTGCTCCCGGGAGTACTGCGGCCGCTTTCGGAAACAGCGCCGGAGAGCTGCAAGTACCGCGTGGCAAACGAGGCGCTCGGCAGCCGTGGCAAAATGGGCTTTCCTTAAAGCGCGGAGTACGTTACTTGTGTGTGCTCACTCATTATCTTTGTTTTGTGGTGGGACTTAGTCTGTGTACTGAAAATAAAGTGATGATATTTTCTCCTTTCGTAGATGTATGCAAATGTGTCGCAGTGGGTGTTTTACGCGGGTAAGCGACTGGTCGAGAGACTCCGATTCTAACCTGGTCCAAAGGAGCGGAAGGGTTTCAAACGCAGTTAAAACACAGGGGATGCTTTAGAGGAGTGGAGGAGTTGACACGGTCGCTTGGGCTTTCCAGACAGGTGTCCTGCCTCTGAGGCTGGCAAGGACGTGATAATTCAAAGACGACTAGGGCAATCTGACGGCCGGCAGTTGTGACGCAGCTTGCGTCTTGCAAAGGTCTTGTTACGATCCGCGGATCTGGCCCAGGAAGGTCTTGTTGTGTCGACAGGTGAATCGTGAGTTTCAATGCATCGATCAAAACCTGCTGCTGTTCGTTAGCCCTTGGGTTGGAGAAGGACAGCTAGGTGTCCTGCTCCTACCGGGAATTTCCATAGTCCCCAATCTCTGTTGCTTAGAAATAAAATTACTTCTTTTCTTAAGTGACTGGCACGCAGCGGGCTTTCAAACTGGTGTGTTTTAAGCCACCCAGCGAACATATATACCAGGCAGTCTGGCAGGTGACAGAATGTAAGCAGAAAGCCCCTCAGAGGACTAAAACTTGCCTCGTCGAGGCGAGAACTGTCCTGAGCGAGTGCCGTTTGCTCAGCTGAAACGGGCGCTTGGCATTTGTGTGCGTTGAAAGCCTTACGTGTTAGGTTCCCGGTTTGTTTTGCTCGCAGGAAAGAAACAAAACTTCATCGTTGTGACTCTGTAATCAGCTGAGCCCTTGCGCGCGGCACGAGGGCTCGTCTCGCCCAGCTCCGCGCCTGTGCGGAGGCGGGTGGGCCCCTGCTGCGCCCGGCTTGCCCCGAGAGGGTTTCGCCGCGCGAGCAGCTTATTACAACCTGAGAGGTGAAGGTGCCGTGTCGATCTCATGATAGACTTCCCTGGAAGACTTAATCCTCTCCCTTTGTGAAAGAATACTCGTGTCGGCTGCGTGTGGAATACTAGCCAGTAGCAATGTTTTTCTGAGCAGTTGCCTTTTTTTGGTGTGAAACGGTTCCTATAAAACATGTTCCTTGGGGAGTGTCAGAGCTCTACAGGTGTTACGCATGCAGGTAAAGTATTAAAGATTAAAAATAAAAAAACCCTTTCTCCGGATTACATTTGCCTTCAGGCTTATGTGTTAAAAAAACCCAAGCCAAACCCCTCCAACAAAGCTGTAAAAATGCAAGCAGCGTCCTCTTTAAAGCCTTTGTGTATAGATACATCCACACACGCGCACTTTTTTTTTTCCCTGTGTCAGAACACACACAGCGGGATGCGAGACATTCATTAATTGTGTTTTGCGTGCCTGCGTGCATGCAAGCGGTTCTTTGAACGCGCGAGCGGCCGGGCGAGAGGCGTTGGAGCCACATGAAACGGCTGCAGCTCCGGGGCAGAGCCAGCTCCAAGAAGTCACTTGGACTTTAAGCTCACAGAGAGACTGGAGTGTTTTGTGTTTCTCTCCGCCTGAAAACGAGCAGCGCTCAGTGCTGGTACCAAAAAGGAAACCTTTGCAAAACCATTGGCCTACTTCTTCTTATCGTTCGTTATGTATTTACCATCTCTTTTCTTCTTCTGGTGCTCCACAGAAGCCTCTAGTTCACTTACTAAATTGTGTGGNGCTATATCGTGCATGGAAGGTGGCGTGCTGCCTTCGAGGTGAAATGGTGGAAGATCCTTGCTTTGCTCCTGACGTTGCGTCTTCGGAGGCCGCTGTGTGTGGTTTACCCCTGTGAGAGGGAAAGGAGAAACACCCGCTCTGTTGGCACAGACCCGAAACGCCTGTCCCCAGTGCCAGCCATGCTCCTGAGACTGGTTGTCTCGGACGCGGGCTCGGCACAGCTTTTAGGGGGTAGCTGCAGACCGGGGCTCGAAGCAGCAGCCTCCCCTGCCCCGGGCCGAGGGCTGCGCGTGCTGGCTGGCGGCGTTGAGCGGTGTGAGCTGCCCAGGCAAGGAGCGGCACTGGTTACTGGCCCCGTGTCGCTTCTCTCTTGAATTTCCCTGACTCGGTGGAAGCAGAAAAGCACTCTGCCCTCGAGTAAGTTCAGGGGCAGCGAGGAGTGCCAGGTGAGGGGTGCTGAGGGGCTTGCTGCCAGCGGGTGGGGTGGCACAGGGACGGGAAAGGTGCAGGGTGGGGAAAGCTGGAGAACTCCTTTGGTCTCTGAGGGCCTGGCTGGGGTGAGCTGCCTGGACAGCGAGGGGGCCGAGGCCCTGCACCAGCCCCAGCGAGGGCTCCCAGGGTGGCCTCTCGTGCAGCCGGGTCCCCCGCCCGGCATCACACGCGCCAAGAGCACCGTTGGGGTCACGCAGGCGCCTGCGGCTGTGCGAGGCTCCCGGGGCTGAAACCCGGCGCTCAGAGGGAATCACTCGAGCCGCCTGACGCACGGTGGTCCTGCGTGCTGTGCTCGGTGCTCTTGCAGTCCGCTGGGAGCACGGGGCGGCTGGGAGCTGGGTGCCTTCCCGTGGCTCCAGCCGCGGTGATGCTGCTGCCTGTCCCAGTCCTGATCCTCGCAGATCCTGGTGCTGCCTCGGCCGCCAGCCCCTCTGCCGGGGCGGGTGGTGCGAGAGCCAAGGGAGAACCAGCCAGGTGGCTTTTAAAAGTGGATCGCACCCCTCCTCCCTCCCCGAGATGTGAGTTAGCCACAGTTAAGATTATGGGGTATGTTAATATATAATTAATGGTAACGATACGGACGGTGGGTTATTACAGGGTAGCTGCCGGTGTTCGCAGCGTGTGCGTGAGCTCTCGGGGCGGGGGTCTGTCTAGTCATGTCGTTCCCGAAGGGCGAGATGAGCCGAGTCCTGGGCCGAGTCCCGTTCCTCCGTGCGTGGGGCGCCAGGGCAGGGCTCTCCGGGGGGGGGCATCTCAACGCGTTTAGCCGAGGGACGCAGGCAGGAGTCGGGCATGTGCTGCTGGCGGGGGCAGAGGCCGTGGCTCTGCGCTGCTGTCACGGCCCAGCCCGGAAAGGAGCCGGGTCGCCCTGGGGCAGGGCTGGCGGGGCTGCGGAGCAAAGGCGAGGGGTGGGTTCAAAGCGGCAGAGGTGCAGGATGCAACATGCCGGGGCGCGGGGGGCACCCACACGCCGGGATGCTGGGCCCGGCGCGGGGAGCCTCGCCGCCCACGGCCAGCTTGGGAGCTTTGCTCCAAAGCAGTTTTTCCCACGCCAAAACAATTTGGCAAATTGAACCCGGATTTGGGAGGCGGGATGATGTCGGGCGAGTCGGGGTTTCTTCGCCGAGCCTGCCCACGGCGGGTTTGCTCCTCTCCCGGTGCGCTGCTTCAACAGGATCCCTGTCGTCTCCTGCCGGTCCGGACAACGCGTTGATCCCTGTGAGCCTGGTCAGCAGCAGCCGTTCTTGCGATGAAGGAGGGGTGCTGAAGGGCAGATGTTTTCAACGCCGCTTTGGCTGGAGTGGCAATTAGAGGTTGAGTTTTGTCCTTGGCCGGATCCTGCTTTGACTCAAGATCTTCTTGCCTTGGAGCTGAGGCATGGCCTTGGGGGGATGCTTGTGTTCGAGGGCCTCGTTAAGGGCTTAGGGCTCTATATGAAACCTGGTTTTATGAAAACATCAGCGTTTGTGCGGAAGCCACTTGTCCAAAGCGTGCCCGTGCAGCCCCGCTCTCAGCCTTTGCCCCATTTCAGCATCCGTCCTTTTAACGCCCCGTCAGTAACCAGGGGGCGTCTGGTTTACTTTACCAGTTAATTACAACCCCTGTCAAACAAGACTCGCGTCAGGTCGAACTCCTTCTCGTGCGTTAGATACCACCACCTTCTGTGGCCACCCTTTTGAGGATGCCCTTCTGCTCCCCCCGCGGGACCCACGGAGGCCGATCAGCCCGGGGTGCTGCCTCATGCTGAGCACCCCGGCAGCGGGACCCCGGCTCCCTGTCTTGCAGCAGCCGCTGCTGCCGCCCTCGCCTGTGTCCCCTCCTGGCTTAATCCCCCCCTGCTCTTGGAAAGTGCAATTAGGGGCAGCGTGCCCGGACTCCAAAGGCAGCGATGGCTGGGTGCTGCGGCGCCGGGCGGGACACGACGCGCTGTCATTAGCGCCCTGCTCAGGGCACGATCAAGGGGATGCTCGTCCTGCTCGTGTGCGGTCCCGCTGCGCGACGTCGGGCTCCCTGGCGCGAGGCCCTGCTGCCAGCAAAGGCCGCTCTCCTCCCCGCATGGGCTCCGTGGGACCGGCCAAGGGGAGGGCGAGCCATGTTCCCAGGGCAGCCCGCGCTGTCCTTCTCCTTCCCTACCACTTCGAGCCGCGCGCTGGAAGCGCCCCTTTCCTGCCTTGGTGGCTCTTGGGAAGACGGATGTCCGTGCCTGAGCATCTCGGGGATCCCCGACGGTGCTGGGTGCAGGGGGAGAGCAGAGTGGGACACGAGCTGCGGTGCGTGGGGTAACCACGCCGGCTCCATCTCTGTCTGTACTAGCAGGGACCAGGCTCTGACGGTTGGGTGGCAGGCGCCTGGGGACGGGGCCCGCATCCCCACCGGCGTCTGCACAGCTCCGAGCGCAATGGGGCCACCGCGCCGCAGCCGGCGTGGCTGGGCAGCAGCACTGCGCCGGAGAAGCTGGCCCGCAGATAGTCTTGGAGAACAATAGCAATTGTTCTCTGTCCTTGTTCCCTTCCCTCCCCGGATGTCGGAGGAGATGGAGCCGCGCTCGGCTGCCGGCGGGTGGGCAGAGCGAGCGTGGCTGCCTGCGCTCCCGCCTTGGCACCCGGGGAGCCCGCCTCGCGCGCCCGCCGCCCTCCCGGTCCCGCCAGCTCCCCCAGAGCCTGAATCATCGCTGGTATAATAGTAAAAGCTCTACGTGGTTACGTGGGCAAGCAATAGAATTGGCCCATGGTTCTTGTTGTCTTGGGGCAAGAGGTTTCCTCGCGGCTGTGGAGCAGAGCGGCGCTAAAGCCGCTTTCCTTTGCTGCGAGGCGCTCGGCGTGCTGGGGCTCCGGGCACCGCAGCCCGGCAGGAGCGAGGGCCTGGCTCCGGCCCTGAGCGCGGGCCGGGGATTTGCTGCGGGTGCCGGGGCAGCTCCGAGTGGCACAGGGGCTTGCGACGCCCACGCCTTTTCCTGCTGCCTCGCTCGGTCCAGCATGGGCTTCAGCTGGGAGAGCGGGTGCTGGCCGGGCCCTAACCAGGGAGCCATGGGATCCTTCCCGGTCCAAGCAGCATCGTGCATCCCCTTTCCTAGCCCTGCCAGTCCTCGACGGGCCCAGGCGTGTCGGGGCAAGGCCCCGGGCTTCCCTGCTGTGGCTTTTTCTGCCGTTTACCACCATCTGCCTGCCGCGAGCCGGGGCGTGCGGTCACTGCACGGATCAAAGGGCTACAAGGCAAAGGCGGAGGGTTTTCCTGCAGGGCTGCCAGGGGAGATTCCTCTGCACGGGGAGCGGCTGTCCCCGTCCCAGAGCCAGCCACGGGGCTCAGGTGTTCCCCCAAGGCACCGGGGTTTGCTCGGCGAAACCCTCCCGCTTACGGTCCCTCACGCAGAGCCCTCAGCTTTGCGTACTCAGCCTGGCGAACGGCTGCTCCTGACGGAGGACGGCGCAGACGTGTGCAAACGCCTTCCCTTTCTCCCCTCTCCACTTCCAGGCGCGTGCTCTGCAAACCCCCGGGGTCTTCTTCGGGCAAGTGCCGTCGTAGAAGCAGCGCAGAGCTGGGAGCAGGCTGGGGTGGGCACGGGCGCCGGGGGGCTTTCCAGCAGTAGGCATGAACTGGGAGCATTGCCTCCTTCCTCTTGGCCTTAGGAAGTCGGTTTCTTCCCTTTGCGGAGAGATCTTAGCTGAGCTCAAGGGCAAGCAGGGCTTTCACGCTGCAGATGAGGCAGGGAGTCCAGGCAGAGCTCCGGGGTCTCCTGCACCGCCGCCGAGTGACTTCTTAGGCGCCGCTGCTGCTCTTTTGCCTTTGTGTAGACGTAAGACCTACAGAAAATACCCGGAGCGCCGTTTCCGTAGTTCGCACGCTCGTGGTCGCTTGCGTTTGATGCCCTCCCCGTATGGAGCCAGCTTGCTGGGAAGCGGCGATGGCAGAGAAAGCTGGGGTGTCCCTCGGCTGCGGGGAGGTGGCTTGGCCCCTCGCAAGAGGTTCCGGTGCGCCGGGGAGAGGTGACGAAAAGGAAAAAGCCGTTGTCGCCGAGGGGCAGGCGGCAGTTCGCCACGCGCAGGGTGGATGGGGCTGCTGGGCGCTGCCTAGCCCCGTCCCGGGCAGCTCCGGTGCAGAAGCGCAGCCTTAAAGCCCGTTTTTTGCTCGTACTCGCGGAAGTCAAGCAATTGCTTTTTGGACCCCTTTCAGAGCCCGCCGGCTCGGCTGCCATGTGTCCTCCAAATGCGGGGCAGGATGCTCAGCTCGCCCTCAGCTGCCTGGCAAGGGACCCGGGCTGCAGGTCGGCAGCCCTGCCCTGCCTGCTGCCCACGGCCAAAGCCGGCGGAGCCCTGCCGGGACGGCAGCCCCCGGCCCCTTCGCTCCGCGGGGCTGGCAGCGCTGGGGAGGCGTGCGGGCGTGTGGACACGGAGGGCTCCGGGATGCGAGCGATGCTGGTGGCTCGCCGCCGCGCGGCAGGGATTGCTCCCAAAGGCAGCTCCGCGCCTGGGAAGCTGGCAGCGGGACTTGCAGCGTTGGGGCGGCTCTGTGCTTTTTTTGGTGGTTTTCCTAAAACCGGTGCCTTGTGCAATCCTCCCAGTCCTTCGACAAAACTTTTCCTGGCAGAACCGCTCCAAAACTTCTGGGAATTCAGTTTTTGAAAGGCGATGGGGTTAAAGACATTTGCACTTCTCGTATGATGCCGACGGGTTCCCTGGTGCGGAGGTTTCTTGCGGGAACTCCAGTTCATGTCGGCGGGGTGGGCTCAGCGTGCTGAAGAAGCACCGGGAAGCACGGGGAAGACTTTCAGCCTGGAAGAAAGGGCAGAGGTGGTGAGGGAGGAACCTCGGAAACTGCCAGGGTGGACACCCCGTCCCTCTCCAGCCCACCGTCGCGGGAGGGCGTCGTTCCCGGCGCCCAACCTGAACCGTCCATCTGCTGTCCGGGGTGTTGCTCTGAGCACAATTCCCCCCCAACCCCTTCGTGACTGACCCCGAGGGGCTCATCCTGAGCCCGGCCCGGGGACGCCCGCGACGTGGGCGGCGCTGCATTTGTGTGTGCATAGCGTCCCTTGGAGCTTTGCCGCGGACAGTGCCTGTACGGGGGAAAGCTCTTGCGGATGTCGGGAATAGCGACTGAAACGCAGAGGGCGTCACAAGCCCTGAACACGGCTTTGCGTCTGCAAATAATGAGTGAGTTACGGTCTTGGAAGAGCAAGGAACGTCACCCTGTGTGCGGGGTCTGGCCTGTCTCTGCCGTCGTTAGGTGCCCTCGCGCTGCACGGAAGCTCTACTTGAAACGCGTCGTCCACAGACGGGTTTCTCAACCTTTTTGAACCCGGGCATGGCCAGACCGTTTTGGTGGAAATCCAAGGATCGTCTTGTTCGGAGCCGCCACATGGTTTTATTTACGACCGCGCGAATTAGGCAAACGTCTCGCTGTTTGTCTCTTTTATTTCATCTTCTCGCGCTTGCTTGTGCTCAGAGGAATGTGCGCGTGTGCGTTCAGGAATGATTTTGCAGACCGCTTCCTACTGCTGTTGGGACGCGGAGCAGGTCCCGGCCCCAGCGCGACAGCGGGCAGCGGTGGGCCCCTGTCCTCAGCTCACGTTGCGGGTCGGTTCCCCCACCGGGCACGTCCTCCTGAGGAGGGAGAGAAGTGCCAGGCACTGCCCGAACCGCTCTGCCGTCTTCTGCCGTGCCAGGGCCCCCAGCACAAGGATGGACAAAATCCTTGAGGACCATCAACGTGCCTGTCCCTGCCAGGAGACCGGCTTCAGCCCTGGCCTTCAGGGCCGTCCCTCTTCATTTTCAGGCGTACTGAAAATTCCAGTGCTGCCTGGTGCGTCCCCCGCGCTCGTCGACGGGGGCTTCGGTTCCTCCGCCGCCTGCCTGGAAGCGTCCGGGTCCCCCTGGAGGGAACACCTGCGGCTGTGTCCTTGGGCCTGGAGGTGTCCCCACCGGCCGGCGTTTTGGCTGAGGAAGCGCTCGAAGGCGGCTGCGTCCCCTTTGGAAGCCCCCGGCAGGACTTTTCCCCCCTCCCTGGGAGAAGTCGCACGGGCTGCCCGGACCCTCGCAGAGCCGGGGCTGGTGTCGGCGGGAGACTTCCCAAAATCTGGACACTTGTGCGAGTCCCCCGCTCAGGGCGGCGCTGCCGGCTCCCAAAGCCACGCTTAACTTGACACATGTGTGCAGCCCTGGGAAATGTGGCGGCTCTGACTCTCATTTGTGCCGCCTCACCCTGCGCCAGCCTGCCGGGAGGCAGGGCCCTGCCGGCAGCCGCGCTCCGCTCCGCGCCAGCCTCCCTTCCAACGCGCCGACCTCTGCGCCGGACAGGCCCGGGGCACCGCTCAGCCGCTCCTCGTGCCAGCAGACGCGGCACGGGGGCCCGCTGAGATGGCTGCTCCCGGCCCCGGCGCTGGCGGGCGTCCCCAAGGCTGCGAGGAGCAGCGTGAGGGGCCGAGCCCGTCGGGGGAGATGGCACGGTTTGCACCTCCCGCATCCCGTGCGGTCGCCGCCAGCGGCTGCCATTCGGGGATCCCTGGGCTTGGGCGGTGGCCGCGCTGCTGGGCACCATTCCCAGCGCAGGGGCGAGCGGGGCCGGGGAGCCAGCGGTGCCTTGCCTTTGCAGCTCTCTCTGGAGAGAGGTTAAGCTCTACTTAAGCTCTGCTTAAGTGCGGTCCCGGTAGCACCCTAATTTGGAGGATGCCCAGAGAGAAGCTTTGTGGGGAGGGGGAGCTCCGCAGAGCGCGGCTGGGTGCAGAGCATCCCCGGACATGCGCACAGCTGCTCTCCGGGCTGTTTGACTCCGAGACAGACGCACCCATGGCGTTTGGCTATCTCCGGGCTCCGGTAGCAGCTCCTGTGAGGGTTTGGGACCGAGGTGCAGGGTGCTCCGCTCGGCCGCTTGCCCGCGCTCCGTGGGCTGCACCCTCCTGGTCCCGGCGCGGTGGGTTCCGGGCCGGTGAGGGGTGCGGACGGACCGGCAGCGAGGCACATCCGCGGGTCCAGCTCCGGCTCTTCCTCGCCGACGAAAGCGCTGGTTCGCAACACAATTTTTTTGGCGTTTCGTCCCGGCTATTCGCTTTCTATTCTGGCGCTCGCCTTGCGGGAAGGCTTTAGGGACGGGGAGGGGTGGGAGCTCATTTCAATTGTTCGGGGAATGGCAGCGACTTGTTCTGCGGTTGCAGGCACCCAGCGGAGCTCGCTGCGCGCGGGGAGTTTTTCCACTGCCGCCTCTCCCGTTTGAACAGCGGAACCTCGAGGGTTTCCGAACCGACCCTCGGCTCGCTGCCGCCGTCCTCGCGGCGCGGCTGGGGCTGTCGGCCGGCCTTTGGGCTGGAGCGTCGCCTGGGCCGTTGGCTGTGCATCACCTGCCCGAGGCCGTTTTGGGGAGAAATATGCACCTTGTGAGGTCTGGCTTTTTTTCGGGCAGGGTGGAGCGGAGGGGACAGAGGATCTCCCCCGCGGTACGGGCTGGGGTTGTGCTGCCGAAAGCCCGGGGCTTTCAGGGGCAGGAAGGTTCCCACCTTGGTCTCCCCGGGCAGGGGTGAATCTCCCACCTACTCGCACGTGACCCCGGAGAAATGAATCACCAAAAATGAAAGGAAGCAAAGAAAAAAAACATTTAAAAACATAAAGCTTATTAAAAAATCCCTCCCCAAAGCCGCCTTGCAGAGGGTTGGGCAAAAGATAAAAGCCCTCCGAGGAGCCGGGGCTCCTCCTCTCCCACCACCAACTTCTCATTTAAATGTCTGCGCGCAGGCTGCAGCCGGCACTGGCTCTGCGGCCGCCCCACGGGACCCCCGCCGGACTCCCGCCCGCCACCCCTGCCGGACCCCCGGAGGCAATGCCCACGCGAGGGGACGGCAGAGCCGGGGCGTAGCGCCCCAGAAGCGGCCAGCGTGGCGCGTCGCAAGGCCGGAGCGCGGCGGGGTGGTCCCTCTGGCAGACTATGCGAGAGCCCCCGGGGGCGCTGAGCCAAGCGGCGCCCGCCTGCGCGCAGAGGAGCGGACGGCGGCGGGGGTCCCGGTGGATGGACGCCGTGAAGCCGGCCCCTCGATGTCGGCTCCGCTGCTGCTCTGGGTCGTCCTCCTCAGCCGGGTCACCGACGGGGGCTTCGTGTTGGGGGGCAGGAGCTGGCAGCACTGCACAGGTAGGAGCGAGGGCCCGCGGGAGGGCTGTGCCGGGACAGGGGTTGTCAAGACCAGCGTTGGCCGTGCCGGGAGACGCGCCGAGAGCCATGTGCTCCCGCAAACGGGTTGTTCGCCCTGAAGGCGTGCTCTGTTTTGGGGGGCACGTGGCCGCTGCGGGGTGCCCCGTGTGGGTCAGCCTCTCCCTTGCAGCCCAGCCCCAGGTTTTCGGTGCTTGGGTGCCGGCAGACCGAGTCTTGGGGTGACGGCACAGCACAACGCCTCGGGTGCCGCAGCTGCCAGCACCCTGCCAGCACCCACGCGTGGCAGGTCGTGGGGCCACCCCTGTGCCTGCAACCCCCCCGCGTGGCACGGGAGCGGGGACCAACCAGCCCATCTCGGTGCTGTGGGGAGAGCCGTGTGCCCGTCCCAGTGACACAAGCGTTGTTCCAAGGTCTGCTGGCCCTGGGGGCCGACGCGTGGGCAGCGGACGGGCTGGAAGGAGAAGTAGCAGAGTGCCATGAAGTCCCCCCCCGGAAAGTCCCTCCCGCCCCGGACTCTCTGGCACTCCCTGCCCTCTGCCAGACACAACCTACGCCCTCCCGGCGGCGAAACCTCCCGGAAAGTTTCTGTCCTGCCGCCCCCAGCCGCGGAGCTGGCAGCTCCCACGGCGTTTCCCACAGGGAAGCACCGAGAGCTGCCCAGGCCAAGGAGTGTCCCTGTCGCGGGGCTCTGCCTCATCCCCGTCCCCGCGCCCTGCGGTCCCTGCTGCGGGCAGCGGAGCTTCAGCCCGCTTTTCGGTGCTGCCTGGGCCCGGGCTCCGTGTTCTCGGGGCTCGTCTCGGTTTGATCGCACCCGTATTTACATTTAATTCCATCCCTGCCCCTGGTGAGAAGGAAAGCTGGGAGAGATAGGCGATTTCGTGCCCACCGCCTCCTCCGCCAGGCACTCTGGTGTCTCCGGGGTCGTCCCCGCTGTCCCCAAGCAGCCCAGGTATCAAGACGCCAGCGTCAGCGCATTGAACCGTGCCCTTCCTGCGGGCGCCTGGCTCCCTGCCCTTCGCCGCCAGCTCCGCTCTGACCGTTAGCAGCGACTGGCGCGGGAGGCAGACCGGGACGCGCGTCTTTAGTTTCAGGGCTTTGGTTTTGGTTTTAGGAGGCACGGCCTCCAGCGCCAGCTGAGCTGCTCGTCCCAGCTGCCCCAGGGCACTCGAGGGCTCCTAAACCCCTCTGCAGATCCAAGTCTGAATTCGGCTTGCGCTTTTTGCTGAGAAAAAAGGGAACCGGTCGTTTCCCGAGTTGTGCGTTTCCGAAACAAGTCGTTTCAGTTAAACCCGCCCCACCAAGGCTTCGCTTTAGGAGCAGCTTAAACCAGCGGAGGGGTGGGCAAGGGGGATTTGGAGCTGGCAGGCGGGGAAGGACCTCGCCGGTCTCCCTGCTTCGGGCTGGATGGAGCCACCCGAGCAGATTCCTCCTTGCTCTGCCCGTCCGGACTTGGGCTGGCTGGGGGTGGCGGCGGGGAAGCGTCCCCTCTCCAGCTGGTTTGGATTCAGACACAGCCAGTCCAGCCTCTCGCAGCCCCCTCGCCCGGCTCTCCGGCTGTGCCCCAGCGGCCGAGATTTATTAGTACAAATGGGAGCTAAAAGCCCAGTCTCACTGGGGTGGGGCAGAGCTGGGGACGTTTCGGTGTAGCCAAGCAGTGCTTCACCCCCCGGGGGTCACCACCGAGCCCCTCTGCCCTTGGGTGCGGACACTGCGATCCTGCCGGGGAACCATTGAAAAACAGAAACTGCGAGGATGCCAGGGCGAGGAAGGTCGGAGAAGTGCCCGGCGCGGTGCAGCCCTTCCCGCGGCTGCTGGCACGGGGCTTGCCCGGCCATGGGGCTGGTGGTGACCGTGGCGGGTGGCTTCGCGGTGCCGCTGCGCAGTGCCGTCCTTCGCTTGGGCGATGCCCTGGGGCTGGGCACGTCGTTTTCTCCTCCAGGGAGAGGATAATTATTTAATGAGTGGTTTTGGTGCCTGCCAGGGGAGTACGTGCGTGTGCGCAGTTAGGGCTGGGTTGGGAGCGCCTGGAGCGGCAGCGGAGCGGGGAGAGCCGTGCCCCGCCGTCCTGGCTGGGGACTGGGTGGTGGCTGCCCTGCCAGTGCCAGATCCTCGCCCGCTGTCCTGGCTCCGCTTGGGGTGGCTGGTGCCGGTGGATCCTGAGGAAGCTGGTGGCCCCTGCTGTGGGGACGGAGGGGTCAACCTCAGCGCCTGGAGGGCAGAGCTTCCCCGCCTTGGCTCGGCGTGGACGCTGGGCAGGGGCCGGCAGGCTACGGACCCCCACACTGCCACGGAGCGCTCCGGCCAGCGCTGGAGATGGGCTGGCTGCCTTGAGCAAGCTGGGCAGCAGAGCACCCCACGGCAAGGCCGGGACCCCGACCCACAGCGGGGCAGGGCGGGATGGCTGCCGCTGTCGTGACGTGCTCCGCTGTCTCTCGGCACAGACCTGCGCCCGCTGGACATCCTCTCGGAGGTGGTCCCCGCCGGCGGGCCGGCCCGCGGCATGAGGGTGTTCCAAGTGCAGGGGGTGCGCGGTTTCCAGCTCTCCGCCTCGCGGCCTCGCGCCCTCAGCTTCCCCGCCTCCCGGCTCTTCATCCACTGCGACTGCTTCCCTGAGGAGTTCTCCATCATCGTCACACTGAGGGTCCTCAGCATCCTTGCCAAGGTAAGCGCCGCCGGCTGGTCATGGAGCTGGCACAGCCGGGCCCCGCGGCTTTGCAGGGGCGTGCGGATCTGAGTGCGTGCCCTCCCGCAGAGGAACGAGTACGTCTTCACGCTGATGGTGGAGGAGAGCCCCAGCGTGCTGGTGGGGCTGCGCTATGCCCCTGACAAGCTCCACTTCCTCTTCTGGAGCCAGGACCGCGCCGGTGGCTGGCAGACCCGCGTCACCTTCCACAACGTCTCCCTCTCCGACAACCAGTGGCACACGCTTGTCCTGGCCGTCTCCGGCCAGTCCTTCTCCCTGACAGTGGACTGCGGCTTGCCCAAGGATGTGTAGGTTGGGGGCGGCAGTGGGGGGCTCCGGAGGGCCAGCAGGGCGATGTCCCTGCGCCAGGACATCCTCCAGCCACCAGCGGACGCCGTGAGATTGTCCCCTGCCTCTTCTCTGCCCTTCCACAGGGTGGTGGAGACGCCGTTTCCAGCCTCTCTGTCGGTGAAGAGAGCCAGCTTCTACCTGGGCAACAGGAGGAGAAGGAAAGGCGTGTTCACGGTAGGTGCCCCTTGGTGCGGGGCTGCCCTGGCACGCTCGTGGCTGGCCGTGGGGCGAGCTGCAGCCCCCTGTCAGCCCCGTACGCTGGCAGGGCTTGGGCCGCGGCGTGGGCAACGGAGGTGGCCAGGGGTCCGGCTGCTGGGCTCAGTCCCCGTCCGGCTGCGGGCGTGCAAGGGGCAGCGCTTTGTGGGGCAAATGTGTTTTTAAGAGGACGTCGTCAGCGGTGCGGTGGCAGAAAGAGAGCTTGGCGCAGTCTCATTAATGTAAAAGTCAGGGCAGGGCCTGATCCTGACTGATAGAGCAGGCGCGGTGAAAGCCGTCGGCAGCTAACGAGCCCCCTGCCAAGGCTCCGCGTGCGCCAGCTGTTAAATCGCTCAGGGTGGAGATTTTGGCAGGCTGGGCACGTAGCGAGGAGCTGATAAACGCGCGTGAACGCCACAGAGGCTTCCACGGCCCGGGAGGGAGGGCAACGAGCGAGAGTCGGGAGGGAAACCTAGGGCGTGAACCCCCTGCGGTTTCCATTCCTTGGTGTCACTGGGCTTGCTCTCCATCGTGCTGCTCCCACCTCCCCAGGGCTTGCTGAGACAGCTTGTCCTGCTGCCCGGAGCCGATGCCACCCCTCGCATATGCACCACCATGGACTTCAAAGTAGCGACGCTCTCTGTCCCCGCTGTCCTCCAGGATCTTCCCGCGAACCCAGCGAGCAACGAGGTGCTAAAATACCCCTACGGTCAGTAACCCGCCGCGGCGCGGGCTCGGTTGGCCGCCTTCTGCTTTTGTTGAGGAAGGCTCTGCGTGTGGGGCTGGGCACGGAGCAGGAGCGGAGGGGAAGAGGGTGTCCCCAGCACCCTCTGTTTCTCAGTGTGTGTGTGGGGTGGGATCCCTGACCGAAACCCCCCTGGAGAGCCGGGGTGCCCCTGCCCGCGTCCCTTGGCGGCGCTGGGCTCGTTGCAGTAGCCCCACGGGTACCGGCCCCCAGGGTTTTCTCAGCCGGTGGCTTCCAGGATGCTGTTTCCCCCGGTGCCCGTCATCGGGATGGGACCGGGACGTCCAGCCGTCCCTGTGTGCACGGGCGTGAGCCTTGCTGCTCCTCCGCCGGGTGCGCCAAGAAGTGCCTGCCTTGCTCCTGTCCGTGCCCAGAGACCGACACGAAGGTGACCCTGGGGTCCCGTCCGCCCTGCACCAAGCAGGAGAAGGCGCAGTTCTGGTTCAACGCTTCGCAGCGAGGGCTGTACCTCTGCAACGGCAGCGCCTGGATTTCCATGCTGGAAGGTACCGGTGCGCGATGCGCTCTCAGGGATGGAGGGAGGCTCTTGCGGCAGAGGAGGAGCGGAGATTTGCCCTTGACAGCACTTTGGGGCAGGCACTAAGGCAGGCAACGGCAGAGTGAGGGGGCTGGGCTGTCCCTCTGCCTCTCCCCTGCCTGGCCGGGCTTCGCTTTGCTCTTGGTGCCCACGTCCACGCTTCCAGTGCTGCTCTGGATTCAGGCACTTCTGCCTCGTCGCTCACGGAGTGCCCGCGTTGTCCGTCCACGTTATCCATGCGGTCCATCCCTCCCAGCGCTTCTCTGGTCAGAAGCGAGCCCCTGGTCTGTCCAGGCAGGACAGCTGGCCCCACAGAGAGCCAGGCCCGGGGTGCTGGGGCGCTCCCCGCCGCGGGGTCCCAGCCCCGCAGGTGCTCGTGGTGCCGAAGCGCTTGCCGCGTGGCCAAGAGGGAGCAGAAGGAGTCATCAGCTGCCGGGGGTACCTGAGGGAGCAATGGGAGGGTGGTGGAGGCAGGTCTCCATGCTGCCCCGGCTCCGGCGGCCTTCGTGCAGAAAACAGCGGGGCAACCCTGGAGCAGTAAGGTGGCAAAGCAAGCAGAGCCTGCAGGGGTGGGCGTTACTCAGTATCGAAATGGATTTTGCCCACTGACAGTCTCCCACTCGCTCCGGTCTGCCCCGGGATCCCTGGTGAGGACGTGGAGGATGGGGCAGGCCTGCAACCGAGCCGTCCCTCCGCCGTCCCCTGGGGTTTCCCTTGTGCTGGCGCCCATGCGGTGGGTTCGGATGAGCTGTGCCTGGACTCCCCATCCCTCCCCACCTCTGGAAGCCATCGGGATTGGCACCGTGTCCTTGTTTTCCCAAGGAGGCCTTGTGCTGGGATCTGGCACCCCTTGGTGCCACCAACACTGGCCCTTCTTGTGGCCTTTCTCCTGCCACTCGTCCCTTGCCGTGCCCACCCATCTGCCGCTGGCACCACTCAGCCTTTCTGTTCTAATTTCTGGAATTAGTTCTGTCTAAGTCTTCCCTGACTTCTTCCAGAGCTTGTGCTGGCTCCAGCCGGAGAAAACATCTGGTGCAGGGCCACCACAGGTGGGCACGGGTGAACCCGGCTCGTCTCAGCAGCCCAGGCCTTTTCGCCGTAGGTGTCCTCTTCTCCTCGGTCTTTGTAGGATAAAGATGCCAACCCGCTTCTCAAGCAGCAACCCAAACCCGTGGCACGGGACAGTGCCCGGCAGAGCACTTCGCAGCCCTGCCCTCCGCCGGGGAGCAGCCGGGGTGGATGGGGCCGGGTGTGCTGCCCAACGAGACGGAGTCAGGCCTTTTACCACCGCCTCGGGTTTTGGCCCTTCACCACGAGCAACACCGCGAGCCTTCGTTTCCCCCCATAAAGCTCCCTACAGCAGGCAGCGCCGTCTGGTTTTAACCTCAGCCCCTTTTTTTGCGGTCTCCTAGCCAGACAAAGGCTGGACTACGTGGAGGCGTACCAGAACCTGGTGACCAACTCCGAGACGATGGGCGTTGAGGTCTTCACCATCCCGAAGGTGGGACTGTTTGCAGCCACTGCCAACCGGTACACCCCGCCGGGGTCGGCCATCTATAAGTGGACCGACGGGAAGTTTGTGCCCTACCAGAACATCCCCACGTACCAAGCTCAGTCCTGGAAGTATTTCACCATAGGAAAGAAGGTAAGTCTGCCTCGAAGGTTATTTCCGTGCCTTCATGTTTCGGGGTGCTAAACGGCAAGTGTCCAACACTGGCTTCTCCTCTGAAGCCCTGAGTCTCGGGCACGGTTCGGGGCGTGAATCTTTGTCTCTTCTGTCTTTGATGGGGTCGCGCTCACACACATACTCAGCCCGTAAGGGTCTGTCCTAGGGACTGACGGCTGGTCTGCGGGCCCTGTTCTGCCGAGACATGAGTACCTCAGCCCGGGCCATTTTCAGCAACTGGTGCTCGCGGCGCAGGTCACGGCACATCCGGAGTGCTCGGATCCCTTCCCTGGGGGTCCCCGGGGTGCCTGCGAGGCCAGCCTCTGAAGCCAGTTGCTCGAGCTGCGTCCTGCCGCGTGCTGGGTTCGTTTCTAGCAGGCTCTGCCTTCTCCTGCCACAGATGTAGTGAGTGCCAGCGCCAGAGCTGCGGTCCAGCCCGGCCCGGGTGTGCTCGTGCCGCAGCCTCCGCCCTGGCTCTGCTGCGGTTCCCAGCAGGCGCCGTGAAGGAGGCAGGAGCCGGGCAGGGGCCGTGCGTTGCTCTCAGGGTCACGCAGCTCCTGGCACGGGAGCGCAGAGAGCAAAGCCCTCCCCGAGCTCTGAGTGAGACGGCGTCCTGCCGTGCCTGAGGTCTGCTCTGCTCTTAGAGATCTACCGGGGGTCCTACAGAGCCATCGGGGCCCGTCGCTCCCCGAGTCCAACCTCTGCATTTTTCAGCCCTCTTGCTTGTAAATCATTCCGGGACTTTGGAGCTCTCTGTCCTCCCCTGGGCGCTCTGCCGTGGGACTTCTGCAGGGTATCTGCCTGCTTCCTCTCCCAGGGGAGCTGCTTGTCACTTGGCAAGGAGCCTCCGTCCAGCGGAACAAACGTCTGCCGAGGGCCAGCTCTGCGCAGAGCTCCCGGGGGAGTTCGGATAGTTCCCCCTCCAGCGTTGTCACCGTGCTGCTGCCGGGCACCTCAGGGGTGACCGCAGGGCTCCCCCGTTGGGAGCCGTGTGCTCCAGGGTACAGAGGCATGGCCAGAAGCCCTGCCTCCGGGCTTCGTGGCACCGACGGCCCTGCTGTTCGGGTACAAATGGGCCGCGTTCCCCGTTACCTGCCTGACGTGCAGTCCTGCAGAAGAACCTGGCCAAGCCCCGAAAATGCAGCTGTGCTGCAAAGCCGGCTCTGGGCTGGCAGCATGCCTGCCACGCGCAGCGCCGCGCCTGCTCTGCGACGCTCCGGCTGCACGCTCGTGGCCAGGAGATGGGAACATTGCTGGCCGGATTTATCCGCCGATGGGACCCACCCTGAGACTCCTCGGTGTTAGTCTGGAACCCTCAACACCCCCTTGCGGCGATGGGGGCAGAGACCACCGGGGCGGGGGGTGTCCCAACCCCCTACGGGTCCTGCACGGCGAAGCGCCCGTGTCGGTGCTCCCCAAGGCTCGCGTGCTCTGGGTCTGCCTTCAGGTCTTCGCCGAGAAAAGCTTCCTCAGACTTCCTAGGCAGGACACAGCTTGGGACAGGTCTTCCAGCTGGGGCCAGCCTTGGTGCTCCAGAACGGCTGGGGACGGAGGCAGGCGCCCTGCACGCCGCTGCCGCCCACGCCCGGCACGTTTCCGCATGGAGGTGGTGACCCGATGGGTGTTGCGCCAGCAGCGGCACAGACCTCCCCAGTCGGCCCGGGTTCCTCGCGCGCGTTGCGGTTGGGATGCGCCTCTGTGGGTGTCAGCGCCTCGTTACTGCCCGCGTGGGGCGAGGAGCCCCGGAGGGCAGCATCGGGGTCTCCTCATGGCTCCCGTCGACGGAGAGCAAGGGACTGCAGGCTCTAGCGTGGCGGGGTTCGATCCAGACCTTTCTCCTCCCTCTGGAGCTGTTCCTGGAGGTGCCCTGAAGGGACTCCCTGGACTGGGGCTTGCAGGGAGGGCTGCCCAGCGCGGGGGACGCACCTCCCCGGAGGGACATGTGGGCCCAGGACAGGCCGCCGTTGAGGGGAGAAGGTCTCCATCCTTGGCGGTGCTGAGCTTCCGCTGGACGAAGCCCCAGGCTGGTGCTGGCACCGTCCTGTGCTGGGCAGGAGACCACCCCACTGGCTGGTTTTTGCTTCTGGGCTGCGCCCCTGTGCTGCTCCGCGGCCCAGACCGGGGCGTAACCTCTGCCGCTCCATGGGAAGCGCTCCCGCGAGCTCGGGCGCGCTCCCCGCCCTGCGCGAGGCCCTCTCTGCCGCCGCACGCTTGTCCCCAGCGCTTGCGGGGTGGCTTTCTTGCTCTGGCAAACGTTTTGTCTCAGGGAGTGGTTACCATCGTTCTTAGCATTACTGTACCTGTGATTTTCCTTCTGAACAAGCTTTCCTTACGGGGACGGTTCGGTAGCTCCCACTCCCCTCGCGCCCCAGCCTGTTTCGCCGGCACGGCTGTGCTCCCCGGCACGGCGGCCACCTCGCTCCCTGGCCCCGCGTCCCGTGGCCGCCTGCCCGTACCCATCCTGCCTTCACCGTGCTTGTCCGCGCCCCTTTGAGAGGAGAAAACCAAGATGTCCTGGCTTGTTATTTTTCAGATCTTCCTAGCAGTGGCTAATTTTGAGCAGAATGACAGGGGTCAGGAGTTCTCTGTAATATACAAGTGGAGCCGCAGGAAAGAGAAATTCATCACGTACCAGAGGATCACCACGCACAGCGCTAGGGACTGGGAGGCATTTGTCATTGAGGGAGAGGCTTTCCTCGCGGTGGTCAACCACAGAGAAGGTACCCAGCCCTTATATTCCCTACTGGCCGGGCTCAGCCGGAGCAGGCGGCCCTGGGGTGACGCCGGGGACCACGGCACCCGCCGCCGGCACCGTGCTCGAGAGCATCCTCCCGTTGCTGCGGCGACACTGCAGCTCCCTGCGCATCCGCTGCCAGAGCGCAGGGCAAAGCCGGGGAGGCAGTGCACGCAGCTCGGAGCGCGGTGTCCCTCGGGAAGTGCGAACACTTGCAGACCCTGTCATTTTAGGAGAAAAAAAGCACTCGGGGAAGCGGCTGACATGGTCCTCCTCCGGGTTTCTGATGGCGGGGGACAGGGACAGGAGCGGGGACGGTGTCTTTGCTGAATCTCTCTGCTTCCTTTCATTTGTTTCCCCAATGCTGCGTAACACGGTGGGGCCTGGGTTTGCAGGGGCTGAGCCTTTCGAGCTTTGGCTTTGCGGGCACACGGGAAACCGGGGGAAGCCGAGTGAGAGCCTGCTGGGATCCCTCCCTCTCTGGGCACCCTGCAGACGTGATCCAGCCGCCTTTCCCCGAGGCCACAAGCTGTTCGGGGTTGGGACGTGCACCGCTCCGCCCGGGGGTGAATGGGTCGGTACTGTGGCCCCGGCTCTCCGGGATGCTCCCAGCCGGGTTCGGATGCCGGGCTGGCGGGCTCCTTCCCTGCCGGCAGGGCTGGCCCCTGGGGCATCAGCTCCTCTGGCGCCAGGCCCAAGGCTGGTGGACGGTTGCTTGGGGATCAGCTGCCTGTGAGCTGGGCTACAAACTCCCCGTGTCACCTGCTGGACCCCACCACGGCCAGTTTGGATGAGAGCTGTTCCCACGGCACGGCCAACAGGAAGGTGCATCGGGGGCTGTACGCGTAGTGCAGGGGTTAAGACCATCATGGCCAAGCCAAACGGGGGATGTTCCGCTTAGGTCAGTCCCCGAGGAGATGCCACTTACCCGCGTGGCTGCTTCCCACGCACCCTGGTCTCCCTGCAGCCCTTCTTGCCAAAGTCTCTTCTGCTGCAATGAAGGTTGCCCGTAAACCCGGTAACACGTGGTCCTGCTGCTGCTCAGCCACCAGAAACGCCAGCGGGGCCAAGCCGAGCGCAGCGGTGCTTACCGCGTGGCGGGCGCAGAGGGGCCGGCGGTGCTCCCCGCCGTCCTGAAGAAGCCAGCGCTTTGTTAGAACGGCTCTGGCTGGAGGCGCTGTGCCGGGCTGAAGGTGCAGAAAAGTTTTTAGCTTTAAAGCCGGCTGGGTCCCGCAGGCACATGAGGTCGAGACGTGGGACTAGAGCCCAGAAGCCGGACGGAGCATGTGCTTTGGTGCCGGTGGGCTCAGCCCGAGTGCTCAGCACGGGGCAGGCTGTGGGCTGTGGCACCCTGTCCCTCGCTCTGGCGCTCGTGCCATCGGCAGGGATCAGCATGCAGAGGTCCCGGGCCAGCTGCAGCGCTCAGGAGCTGAGCGTGGGGACTTAGCAAAGGAGCACTGAAAAAAGTCAGTCTGGTGCTGTTCCAGCTGTGCCCCCCTCCCAGATGTGCGAGCTTGTGTGCGAAGGGTGACAGCAGCCCGCCATGTTGGTAGCTTAGGGACTCGGCTGGGACTGTCCCAGTTCCAGTCGAGCTGGGACTCGGCTGGGCAGAGCTTGGCTGTCCTGGCACTCTGGCACAGTGCCTCCGGTGTGCTGATCGTGTGGGGAGACAGCACCGTCCCCTCCCTTCTCTGCCAAGGGCTCCACAAAGCCGCCGCCGCGCGTGTGGCAACAAGCTGTTAGCATGCTCGATGCAGGTGGAGGCTCTAGGTAGGGACGGAAGCTCTAGGTAGGGGTGGAGGCTCTAGGGATGGAGGCTCTAGGGGTGGAAGCTGTAGGTAGGGATGGAGGCTGTAGGTAGGGGTGGAGGCTGTAGGTAGGGGTGGAGGCTCTAGGGGTGGAGGCTCTAGGTAGGGATGGAGGCTCTAGGTAGGGGCAGAGGCTCTAGGTAGGGGCAGAGGCTCTAGCGTCTTTTTAGTTACTTCTCAGGGAGCAATCAGTCGCTAGCAAACAGCCTTGCAACCTGCCGGCAAATATTTGCGTAGCTGAACCTGTTGCTGCGTCTTGTTCCTTATGCCAGGCGCTCCCTTTCCGCACGGTGCGCATGTGTCTGTCTGTGTCTCCCCCAGGGAATAACCACAACATAGACAGCGTGATATACAGGTGGAACCCCAGGACAGGCTTGTTTGAAACCAACCAGACCATCCCTACCTCTGGAGCCTATGACTGGGAATTTTTCACCATTGGGCCGTACTCCTTCCTAGCTGTGGCTAACACGTTCAATGGCACATCCACTAAGATCTACTCGCACATCTACATCTGGCTCAGTGGCTCTTTCCAGCTCTTCCAGTCCATCCTGGTAAGGTTTGGCCGCTGGTCAAACTCTACTCCTCGGTCCCTGCTCTGGGTTCAGACAAGCCAGGAAATAATTAGAGACAGATGCTCTTCAGTCCCCTGCCAAGTTAGTGATAGTTTCCCACTGACTGTCCCCTAGGGATCGACCGGGTGAGGTTTGGTTTTTTCCTTGGAGGGTTTTAGGAGCGGGTAACTTCCCCGCAGCAGCTCCAGCAGGTCCCCCCACACCTCGCAGCATCCTCGGCTTGCAAAGGCTTGCCCACGTCCAGCTTCTCGTGTGGCTTTCTTCCCCGCAGACTTTTGGTGCTGCTGACTGGGAGGTCTTTCGTATCGGGGACAGAGTCTTCCTGGCTGTTGCGAACAGCCACAGCTATGACAGCGGGACGCCGGCGCCCTCCAACTTCTACGCCATCAACTCCTCCATCTATGAGCTGAACGTCACCGCCCAGATGTTTGTCAAATTCCAGGACCTACTCACCTACAGGTACCTGCGCAAAGGGTCAGGGCGCTCCTCAGTCCATGTCCTGGAGGTCTCCTGGAGGGTTCATGCAGGCTTGCACGCTGCCGGGGAGCGGGACTGGTGGGGAGGGTGATGACCGACAGGTCCTTGGCACGAAATCCCCGTGGGAGCTAGGAGAAGGCCCTGGATTTGTGAGCAAGGGTGGATTTCCCCTCTGGGATTTCTTCCCAGGAACAGCCTGGGAAGAGCTGGGGTTTCTGCGTATCATCGGGGTGGCAGAGATTGGTGCGGGGTGGGCTCAGCCCTGTGGACACGCAGCCCCTTCCTTGGCTGGCCACGGAGGGGCCACCTCACTGCCCCTCTGCGTGCTTCGTCCCTCAGTGCCCTGGACTGGGAGTTCTTCTCGGTGGGAGACGACTCTTTCCTGGTGGTAGCAAACTCCTTCGATGGCTTCACCTTCTCCGTCAACAGCATTATCTACAGGTACTGCTGCGGGAGGAGGGACGGGTTGGGTGGGGGTTCCCAGCAGGAACAACCTTGCCAGGAGCCCGGCATGGGCCACCTCTGTGGATGCTGGTGCATCCGCCCAGGGACGATAGACAGGACTGCTCCTCGTTTCCGGAGAGGTTTCCGGGCACAAAGGAGAAGGCTCACTGAGGGACATCCCACCCTGAACCACGGCGGGGAGGTGGGAGATGCCAGCCCCGTGCCTCGGCTTTCCTGCCCCCTTTCAGGTGCTCGGCTTGTGCCCCGAGAGCTAACTGCCCTCCCCGTGCAGGTGGCAAGGCTATGAAGGCTTCGTGGCGGCTCACCACCTCCCCACGGTCGGCTGTAGAGACTGGGAGGCATTTCACACCGCCGAGGGCTCCTTCCTCCTCTACTCCAGTGCCAAGGAGCCGCTTTCCAAGGTGCTCAAGCTGAAAACTACCTGAGGCGGCTGAGACGTGCTCAGCTCATCGCCAGGATCGGGGCGAGCTGGGCATCGAGGTGAAGGTGGACCACAGAGCCTAGGGACAGCTGCAGCATCAGTCCTGCGGCTGGCTGTTTGTGTGCTCTGCAAGGTGGGGAGGAGGAGGAGGAGGGGGGGAGGAAGGGAGCTCTGTGGCCCCCCGCAGCCTTGTCCGGGGGCTGGCAAAGGGGCCGCGACCCTGCTTTGGTGCTGTTTCTCCTGGGCAAGCTCTCCGGCCGTGCTCCAGGGCCACGTCCTACCCGCGGTGCCTGGAGCCCAGGCGCTCCCCCGCGCTCGCCGGGACCCCGGCACGTGGCAGTCTCGAGCCAGGAGGGACCCAGAGCTGCTGTTGGTTGCATCCAGAGCTCGTGCAAAGCCAGGGAAGAAAGATTGAGCAGAGCTTCTGCTGCCGGGGTGGGCGCCTGGCAGTGGGGAGAAAACGGCACGTGAGAAACTGGGGGAGAAGGTGGCTTCAGGTTCGGCTCTGGCTGCCCAGCGCCTGGGGCCGCGATGCTGCCAAGGACCCACCTGGTTCGACGTTGCGTGCCACACTTCGCGTCCATCTTCATCGGCCACGCCACGCCATCCCGCTCCCGCGAGTGCCCGCCTGCCCTCCCTGCCTGCCCTCCCGCTGCGCCATGGCCAGTTTCGGGCAGCGGCGGCGGGGGGTGACGTGTATGTTGTACAAATCCACAGATGTGTACAAGGACCGGTGCTGGTCCTTGCACCCCTCTGCACGAGGTTAGCGACTCCCGAGCAAACCTGCTGTGCACTGGGACCGATCCAGCTACCACGGGCGTGGGAAAGACCCCAAACTGCTCCAGGTGAAACTGTGGCCTCTTTTCTTTTCCTCGCCTTTGTCTGGGGGACTCTTTTGCTTAACCAGAGCTCTAATAAACTATGCGCACCCAGCCTTTGTCCCATGCACAAGCTGCGGGTACCTGAGCTGCTCTGCCTGTGGCAGAGGCTTCCCTCCGCTCAGCGAGCCACCCCCGAGCGAGCCCGGGCCGTGTCCGTGGCTATAGGTGGCCCCGAGCACAGCAAGGTGCTGGGATGAGCGTGCCCCTCTGCCTCTCCTGCCTGGCCCAGAGCATCGCTCGGCCGTCATCAGCCCTAGGTTTTCTGCTGGCTGTCCCCTGGTGCCGCGGAGCCTGCAGGAGGTGCCGGCCCCCAAGAAAGGGCCAGTGGGAGCAGGGCCACAGCCACCCCAGGGTCCGGCTCGGGAGAGCCGCCCCGGGCAGCCCCTGCAGACCTCCGTCTCCCCCAGCTGCAGCCGCAGCCGGCTCTGCTGGGAAGGACCATTTCTTGCTTATGAGACAAGGCAGAACGCGATCTGCTTGCGCTGCGCCGAGCCGCGAGCAGCGTCTCATTTTAATTCAGCCCCGGGGGAGGGCAAGATAAGGCGAGGCGTACCAGGCGAGATGCGGAGGCACCATTTGGCCAGCTGGCCCCTGCTCGAGGCAGGCCGGGTGAGGGTGGAGGGGATGTAACCTAACGAGAGTCACGCTGGTACATTGAATTTAGGCTTGTCTGCCTTGGGAGAGATTGAATTAGGACAAGCACAACCCCCTTGAGCACCACTGCCCTCCCCGGATGCCCGGCTCCCAGTGCAGCGCAAACACGGAGAGCTTTTCCTACGTGCAGGGCTTTATTGAGAAATCCAGGGTTCGGGAGATCACCCCCGGGTCGCCGGTGGCAAGCAGAGGCTGCTGCGGTGCCGCACCGGGGCTGGGGCCGATGTCCTGCTGTCCGCAAGGCTGGTCCCTCGCTGGAGCCGGGACGGGGCGACCCTGCTGCTCAGGGCCACCCAGCCCTCTGCACCCCGGGCTCCGGGGACCTCGTAGCCCCACAAAAGCCCCCACCCTCATCTGCCTCCCCAAGGGCTTGTTCTCTCCAAACCACGTGGGCCGCGAGCTTGTGGCTGGGGCTGCTTTCCCTGCGAGCCCTCCTCTGGCAGAGGAGAAGCGGTCTGCGTGGGGGGATCCTCCACAGGCAGGTCTGCGCGGTGTCCCCGGCATCCCTCCCCCATGTCATTTGCTCACGCTTAGTCCGGCGCTTGTTTGCAGAAGCAGAGCAAGCACTGGAAAATCCCACAGCGGAGCTTAGAAGCCCACCAGATTGCCACCGGCTCCCTGCAAAGGAGCTGGGAACGGGGCGCCCCAATCCTGCGCTACAGGGCAGTGCTGGTGGTCTCTGCGTGGCCCTGGGTGCTCGGCAGCGACTTCAGGTAATCCACGTGCTTGCAGGTGTCCTCTCGATTGTGCCGGACATAGCAGATCACGTAGACTATGACCATGGCGAACCAGCCAAACATGGTGATGAACATGGCCACGTCCGTGGTCCTCTGACGCACGCTGCAAAAGTTGACGCCAGCGTCCAGGACCTGGAGCAGCGACTTGCCCACGTACTCCTCGCGCGGGGCCGTGTGGCAGGTGATGTCCTGGACGGAGTCGGGGTCCAGCCGCGCCTCCCACAACACCTCCTGCAAGGCGCACTCACAGTGCCAGGGGTTGTTGGCCAGCCGGAGCTTGGCGTTGAGCGCCAGCAAGGCCTCCTTGGGGATGCTGCGGATGCGGTTGCTGGAGAGGTCGAGGGTGCGCAGCCCGGCAGCCACCCCTTTGAAAGCCGCCCTGTCAATCTTCTCAATGGCGTTCCTGGAGAGATCGAGTTCCTCCAGGCGGGAGAGGTGCCTGAAGGCGTTGCTGGGGATCCTGGTGATGCTGTTAGCATCCAGCTTGAGGAACACCGCGTCTTTGGGGATGTCCTTGGGGATCTCCTCCAAGTGCCGGGAGCTGCAGAGGACGGCCTTCGCTCCAGCCCGCTCCGTGCACTGGCAGCTCGGGGGGCAGGAGCTGCCCCAGGGGACGCACAGCAGGAGGCAAAAGAAAGCCTGGGCGACGCTGGCTGCCGGTGTGGTCGTGAGGGTCGTCTTGCACCCGGCCAGCTCGGCATGGCTGCCGGCGATTCCCCGGTGGCTGCAGCAGCTGCTGGGCAGCAGGGCGGCTCCTCTGCGCTCTGGCAAAGCCTCTGCCATTGCTGGAGGGAAGCGGTGGGTGGAGGGGATGTGACACGGCATTATTTCCTGGAACGCCGCTTACGTCTCCTGTGTAACGTGCCCTGGCAAAGCGGTGAGAGGCTGGGCTCGGGAGCCTGGAAAACAAGGGTGGAATGATACCGGCTACCGTCTTTTCCAGGACAGCTTAATTTGGCTTAAGATTGATTATACCTGGACATAGAGCTGCAGAGATTAAAACCCCCTTCCCCCCGCCCCATCTCGGCACGGGCCACCTGGGCAGGCAGAGAGTGCTGCGGGATGGGGGTGTCGAGACGGGCCCGGCCCGGGAGCCTCTGCCCCAGCCTGCTGCCAGCTTCCACGTGGGATGCGGTGATTTGCTGCTGGAGAACAGCAGCAGTGAATTCCTATCATCTCACCCACCCCGAGTGTTAAAAAAAAGTGATGAGTCAGACTCCCCGGATCATCAGACCGGCTTAATCACCGCCGGGTTTTTAAACAACGAGACATGGAGTTCTTTCGCGTTCCCCATCTGGGCCGTGAGCTGGTACGAGTCACGTTCCCAAGGGTTTTGCCAAAGCGGGGGTCTGGAGGCGACTTGGGTTTTTAAAGCAAACGAAGCGTATGGTTGAATAGCCTGACTCCGGGAGCCGGAGCTTCAGAGAGCAGCCACGGGCTGTCACAGTAGAGGGGCCGATCTGGGAACCCCAAGGGCCAGCCCAGCCGCGCTGGGCACGAGGCAGGTGGGGCAAGCGGCCCGCTCTCCTGCGCGCCGGGTGCTGCTCGCACCTCTCCCGGTGCCTTGGTCAGGCGTGGGGCGGAGGGGGAGGCTGGGCGTGGGGCCCGGCGGGCCCAGGGCGCCCCGCACCAGGGGTGAAATTGTCCGCGGTGCTCTCACGGGCACCGAGTCGTTATCCGTGCGGCGCCAGCACCCCTCCGGTAACGGCACCCGCCCGCTAACGGCGTCCTCCGGGTGCCAGCACCCCGGGGTGCGCGGCTCTCCCGGGGAGGTGAAGTCAGCGGCCCGGGAATCCCCGCCGGCCCTGCAGGCGCTGCCGGGCTCTGCCCGCCCGGGCTCCCCGGGGGAGCCGAAGCTGCACCCGGCGGACATCCCACCCTGAACCACGGCGG
>VZSC01014894.1:55800-80575 GCA_013398225.1 Steatornis caripensis
CGGGGGGGCCCGGCGGCAGAGCCGCGGGGGCTGCGGGGCCCCGGCTGCGCTCCTCGGTGCCTGACGCTCACGAGGCTTCGGCCGTTTCTCCCCGGCGGCGGCTCTCGAAGCCCTCGCCGGGCGCTGCGGGGCGGGAAGGCCTCAGCCCCCGCCGCCCCGGCCGGGCCCTCCCCGCGCCCAGCCCGCGAGCGAACGCAGAGCAGGCCCGGAGCCGTGGGCCCGCTCCTCGCGCGGGCTCCGAACGCCTCGAGCCAGCCGCGCTCCTCGTGGAAGCGACCTCCGGGAACGGCCCCGGGCTGAACAGCCGCGACGGACCTGCGGCCTTCGGTTATTTAGTACACGGTTTATTGGGCTGCGTTCGCTACATCGCCCGTCCGGAGTCGTGTCCCTGCCGCCCCGTCGCCAGGCATCGCCGCAGAGACTGCGCTGGGGCTCTGCTGGGGGCCGTGTGGGAAGGAGGGCCCTGGCTGGCCAGCGTCTGATCCGTCGGGAGGGTGGGACCGAAATCCCTCCCTGAGCAGTCACAGAACCACAGGATCCCAGCACGGCGGGGGCTGGCAGGGCCCCCCGGAGCCCCCCCAGCCCCAACCCCNAGGAGCTGTGGAGCAGAGGTGCCCAACAGAGATCCCGGGTGGAGGGGTGGCTGGGGCTGGAGGTCCGCAGCACCCACGCCAAAGCAAAGAGCAGGTGGGAGCTCAGCGAGGGAACACTGCAGGAACTGCCCTGGGGCTCCGCTTGGCCCAGGCGCTGGGCTAGCGCTGTGGCCGCTGTGGGAGCACCGAAAGACAAGCTGGGGCCGAGCTCAGTGGCTCAGGTGACGGGGACGCTGCGTAGGCACTGCCCAGGCGGCCCCTGCCCCCAGCTGCGGCCGAGGGGACAGTTTTCCTCCCAGTGTACGTTCGCAGGGGCAGCAGAAGTACCCAGTCTCCAGCAGCTGCCCGTGGCCTCGCAGGCACCCTGTGGGCGAGCTGCAGGTCCCAACCAGAGCCTGGTCTGGGGCAGCAGGAGCCCTGGCCTGTGCTTGAGGACTCAGTAGTAGGCGCCGAGGAGGGTCGAGACCCTGTGCAGGAGCTCCTTGTGGTTGGCGTGCAGGGGGACCCTCTTGTCCAGCACCTGCCAGCGGATGCACAGCTCCGGGTCGCAGCCCTGGAGGAACTGGAAGGGGACTGGAGATGTCAGGCACGCGCTGCTGGCGAGGGGCCGTGCCAGCCGTGCTCAGCAGCACCTCCGGTCCCCAGCCTCCCGCCTGTTCATTTTGGGGCCTGCGGTGCTGTGCCACCCCACAGTCATCCCCATGTTCTTCCTCCACTGCAGGCAGCTGGAGAAGCCCATGCCCGGTGAGGCGAGATCTGGGACCCGAGATCCGGCTCCCCTGCCCCGTGCCTGCCGAGAGCCGGGACAGGGAGCTGTGGAGGCGAGGGACCCATACCGAATTCAGCCGCTTCATCTCCACGTCGTTCTGGTTGTCGAAGTGCACGCTGACGGCGACCGTCTCTACCCAGGCATTATCCGTGTTGCGGGGGTCATCGAGGTACCCCTTGTGTATCTGCGCACGGTGAAGGAATGCCACATTAGCACAGCCCTCGTTGCCTCTCTGAGGGCACCAAGGCACAGCTCCTCTGCGCTGATGGAGACCAGCACCCCATTCCCACTGCAGCTGGAGCCATGGAGAGCAGTCGCAGCAGGCACGGACAGCGGGGTGTGCAGCCCACCGCTGGGGTGTGCAGCCCACCGCCGGGGCCCTGGCCTGCCTCCCAGACCCCTGGGCGGTGCAGGGCCATTACGGCTTGTCTCCTCCTCCCCCAGCCATTCCCCCTGGTGGGAGCAGTGGCCAAGGGGTGATGCACCCTGTCCCTGTACCCTGGGGACACCCACATGCCCCTGTGCCGCCATGATGTCCCCGTACTGGGGTGAGGCCCCCATGTGCCTGTAGCGCCATGACGCATCTGTGCCCCTGCACTGGGGTGATGCCTGCATGCCCCCGTACCGCTGGGACACCCGCGTGCCCCCATATCCCTGTAACACCTGTGTGCCCCCCACCTCGGTGCCTTGTTTCAGCAAATTCTGGAACTGGGGCCAGAACTCCCGGCGCAGGATCCACTTGAGCTTCAGTGGCAGCGTCTCGCCCGGCTCCAGCGACCCCTGCGCCAAAGCAGATGTCAGCCGCGGGGCCTGCCATCAGCCCAGCCCAGCCTCCTTCACTGCCGCCAGCTTGGCCATCGGGCAGTTGCCACCACTGCAGAAGATGCCACAAGCTGGGGCGGGGGCAAGCAGCAGTGCTGCCTCCCTCCCTCCCTCCCTCCCTCCCTCCCTCCGGCTCCTGCCCGAGGTCCTCAGGGGCACCCAAGCACACGTCTGTTTGCCTGGTTCAGCGCCTGGACCTCTCTGCCAAAGGACGCTACGCCAACGGCACATGACACGAGGGGCACGCGAGGACTGAAGATGCGGAGGAGGAGGGAGAAGCAGGCGACGGGGGTCAGGGAGGGTGGGGGTATGTAACCTCAGCGCTGCTCCCCCGGCACTCTCGGCAGCACAACCCCGCGCTCGCGCGCTCTGCGGCAGGCGCAGAGGTGCCTCCTCAGACAAGGCTGTGACGCCCGTCTGTGCTTCTCCCTTGTCCGCAGGGCACCCAGCCGTCGGGCTGGGCCAGCCCCGGCCCCCCAGGCCCTTCTGCGCCAGCTGGTTTCTGCCAGCTCTTACCCCGGGCAGAGCCCAGACATCCGACAGCGGGTACTGGGCTACTAGGACTTCCAGCATCTTCTTCAGGCTCTTCCTTATAATGGACCCGTCCAAATTCCTCCTCCAGCTGTGAGAGAGGCCCCTGTTACGCCACAGCTGGACTCGGCTCCCCCTGCCCAGCAGCGACTGAATGGGCAGCGGTGGGTTTCGCCTGGTCCCGGTCTCTCCGGGATGGCTTTGTGTCCCCTTTTCCATGCCACCTCCCCAGCCCCGTCGTGGGGCGAACACACCTCTCCGTCCCCACGCGCTCACCGGGTCACAACGGGGTGCAGGGCATGGTTGGGCCCAAAGCAGCGCAGCCTCCCGCGGCCTCGCAGCCCTGTCCTGCCCATGGGGTTCCTGGCCGGGAGAAAGCGAGCGGGCTGGGACGGCGCCAGGGTCCCTCTGCGCATGCCATCACGCTGATCAAAGCCCCGTACCGCTTCCCCAAAATTCCCACCACTGCACTGCACCTCTTCTGAGGTGCTGGGCTTTTTTGGGGGGTGGGGCAGGGGACACAGCCCTGAGGATGGTGCATGCCTTTACCCCCGCCCCACCGTTAGCTGCAGGGAAGCGAGAAGGGGATGGATGCAGCCAGGCCCCCCGTGGATTCTCCATCTCCATGGTGCTTTGTGTGCCACGGGGCACCCCGGCTCCCTCCGAGCCCGTCTGCCCCCACGGTGGGCGCACTCACAGCGGCAGCCCGTCCTGCACGGCGTAGAGGCCGTGGAAGCTCTGCCGGTCGATCAGCCCGTCCATGGTGTTGTAGTTGATCTTCAGGAGAGACTCCAAAGAGCTGGGGGTGGGAGGCAGCCCGGCAGCGACGGCTGGCTGTGCCGCGCCGGGGAAGGGGCAGAGCAGCGGGGAGTCGCAGGGGGACACTCACGGGCTGAACGGGTCCTGCACAGCCGTGTCCTTGTGGTCAGCCGAGTAGGTGGGGGGGTCGTAGAGCGGGAAGTCCACCTGCAGAGCACGTGGCCGTGGCACACAGGGACTGGGACCCCCGGGGACGATTTCTGCCCCAGTCCCTTCCTCTGCCCAGCTCGCCGCGTCCTTCCCCAAGGCACGCAGGGCTCTGGGCCCCGGCCTGGGGGCTGAGCTCAGGGGCTCAGCTGGAGGGTTGGTGCCTCCACGCATGCCCCCATGGAGGCCGGTGCCAGATCCTGGCCCTGACCCTGGGCCAGCCCCGATTCAGGACACGCGGCGGGTGTTTGTCCCCCGGGCATCTTCAGCGCTGCAGATCCAATGCCCATTCACCTCTCCTTGCCCCTGGGGGTGGCTCGGAGCAGCTGCTCCAGGAAGCCACTTGTCCCGGACTGGGAGAAACAGGAGCTCCCAAGTGTGACACAAGGGCGATGATGGGTCTGTTCCTCTTCCCACCACCGTCAGGATCTGCCCCGTTGCCCCCCGCTCCCAGCCCCACTGCCCAAGGTCACAGCTCCTACCTCCCAGGGCACCTTCTCATCTGGCACAGGGAAGCGGAGGGTGTGAGACCCGGGGTACACGAGGTTTCGGGCAAGCACGTGGTACGGGGGCTGGCTGTCCTCTGGTTTCCCATCCGGGCCAACCTCCTTCATGTCCCAGGCTTTGCTGAAGCCTGCGAGGCAGACATAGACAGCGAGGCCCCGCAAAGCAGGGTGCTGAGTCCGGCGCTAAAGACCGTGGCTTTGCCGAGGGGTCTGGCTGGGTCTCTCCACGGGGATGCTGATGTCCCCTGGGGACCTGGCCCTGACAGCCCATCCAGCACCCCAGAGGAACACCCCTGGGGATGCTGCAGTGGAAGCCATGGGCTCGCAGGACAGCTCCCCAGTGGAGGGTGGGAATGGCTGCAGGAGGTGGCTGGACAGCCTCGCAGAGCCGCCAGACCTCCCTGGGCCAAAGGAGCCTCTGCCCTGCTGCTTAAGAGGGCTGCGAGGGGCTGCTCAGCCCTGGTCCGCAGCCCCCGCGGGTGCCAGCGTGGGGCTCCGGGTTCCCCCAGTGCTGCCGTGGTGGAGAGGGGCTCCGCTTACCCACGGGTGGCACGTCCTCGCCTGAGCCGAAGCCGTTGCCCTGCAGCGCCCGCATTATCCACCTCAGGGCCTGGGCACTCTGATGCACCTGCGTGGGACAGGGGAGGGTCAGCCCTAGCGGACCCCAGCCGCCCCCGGGGCTCCCTCGCTCCAGTGCCGCAGGATGCGGCCCTGGCAGGAGGCACAGCAGGCGGCTCATCCTTGCTGTGCCCTGGTGCTTGGCTTGGAAAACCGCCTCCAGGGAAACATTTTTTCAAAGCAGGCGGAAATGGCAGTGGAAGCAGCAGCCGTGCTGCGGCAGTCTCAGCGAGGAGGTGCCGGAGTCCGGTCCAGCTCCCTGGGCACCCACTGCTCATGCAGGGTGTGGAACAGCCTCGCAGGGAGCGGGTGGAGAGCCCGCAGTCTCCAGAAGGTCTGGAGGGTCCTCTGGGGGCAATGGGAAGAGCTGTGTCGTATCTGACTGCTCGGGTGACCCGTGGAGGCAGGGGCTCGTCCCACCGCTTCCCGCCTCCATCCTGTCCGCTTTGGGGCCAAACAGAACGTTTCCCATAGAGCTTTTCCTCTCGGCTACTATTGTTTTGGCAAGGAAACTGTTCGAAGGGGTTGATTCAGAGGGGCTTTCTCTTGTGCTCTGGTTCAGTTGACTCAGCCCCTGGGAAACCCCACCTTTCTCAGGTAGTTGCTCAGCTTTTGCCTGACCTGCTCTTCCAGAGAGACCAGTCTCCGCTCCACCAGCCCTGTCCTCTTCACCCGGTCCAAGTCCAGCAGCTCTGCCAGTACGTCAACCCTGGAGGGGCAGCGCAGAGCGGAGCCCCCTCAGCAGCCACCGCCTGCGCTAATCCCAGCCCTTCCCTGCCCAGGCCACCGGAGCAGAGGGATGTCCCTGTCTCAGGAGTGCTGGTACCTCTGTGCAATGTCTCGGATCTTCTGCTCCGTGTTCTGTCTCTCCTGGCACTGCTGGTGCTGCAGGTAGTTCTCCTTCAGGTACATCTCCCAAGAGAGGAGGGCAGCTTCTTCGTTCTTCTCCAGCTTCTCTTCTGCCAGAGGAAGGGGACGGCAGTGCTGCCAGATGCCCGGGCATCCCAAAGCCCGGTACCACAGCCCAGACACCAAGCCTTGTGCCTCGGTGCCCGGCGCCGTGCCCTGGGGAGGGGGCAAAGGGCGGGAGGGGAGATGCCGGTCCTTACTGAGCTGTTTGCGGTGCGTGGCCGGCCTGCGGAGCAAGCCTCGCTGGACCAGGATCTGCAGGTGGTTGAGGAGGATGAAGGGTGGGGGCGCGGGTGGGCGGCCGTGGTACTCCTCGATCAGGTCGTGCCGCTGGAACTTCCAGATCTGGTCCGTGTGCTCCTGGACCTGCTGGAAGGTGTAGCTGGGGCAGAGCCCAGGCGTCAGCCGCGCCGTGGGGATGAGGGGGCGCATCGCATCTCCTGCCCGTCCTCCTGCTCAGCCCTGGCCTGCACCCACAGCTTCTACTATACCTATAACCCCGCCAGAGCGCCCCTGTGCTCGGGTGAGCGTGCGCCCCAGGACCCTCCTTGCGCTCTGTCAGCGTGCGGTGCCCTGGCCATGGCCGAGCCTGCAAGCAGGGCCAGCTCGATTCACTGTCAGGACCGTGGGGCCAGGTCAGACTCACTTGAACATGGCGATGAGGAGGTTGAGGAGGAGGATGTTGGTGAAGAGCAGGTACAGGCACAGTAGGATGACCGTCAGCCACTCTGGGAAGATGGGTTTCTTGCTGTCCTCATTTGTCTCTGGGCACTTGGGCTTGTAGGGGTCGGTCCCATTGGGGCTGCACTGGTCGATGTTGAAGTTGACACCTGCGGGAAGAGCACAGCACAACTCCGCTGCAGCCAAACCCCGCGGCATCTCAGGGAGCGCATTGCGGTGTCTCAGGGAGCACGTTGTGCTCTCTGGAAGCGGCCAGCGTCAAGGGAGCTTAGCACCAGGCAGGGATTTGACCTCCTCCATCTGCACCATCCCAGGTGCTCTGCTCACTGCCACCAGCTTTGCAGCTGTGGCACCGGGCTGCACCGACTCGTGCTCCTGTGCCTTTGCTATCGTGCTCTCTTGACCGCTTGCGCAGGCTCAGTCCCTCAGCTTGCACTGGTGGCAACGCTCCCAACGTGCCGGAGCAGGGCCCCATCCCCACGCCCTGCCATTGCTCCCTCCTGGCCTTACGTCGTGCTCGGAGAGGAGCCCTGTGCAGGGCTTCCACGGGCCAACACGGCAGGAGCTCGGCAGACTGTGGCACGAGCTGGGTACCCCTCAGCCTTGCCGCAGCCACCCTGCCCGTGCCACGCGCTGTCACAGGCCGGTGTCCCTTACCGTCGATGTAGGAGGGAATCTGCCCAAAGATGGTCAGGTAGGAGTGGTAGACCACGCCACGGAAAAGCCACTCCACACGTTCCTCGTTGTGGATCAGGATGGCCTGCTTGGCAACCCCAAAGGACACCACCCACACCGCTAGCAGGAAGAGGAAGAAGAAGACATCCTTCATCTGCAAAGACAGAGGGGAAGCAAAACTTTGTCCTGGAGCGAGCCCCAGCCCAGGACCGGATAACACGGGTGGCGCCCCCGTCGCCTGCAGGCACCCGGCTGCTCCAGCGGATCACCCTGGCAGGGTGGAGGGGGGCTCTCACCATGCGCTTCACAATGATGATCTTGGGCCCCAGCGTTTTACTGACTGTGAAAATGTGCATCAGACGCAGGCAGAAAATGGTAAAAGCCAGCGAGAGTATGATGCGCCCAGGATATAAAGTTGACGGGATCCACCTGGGCACAGAAGAGAGGAAAGGAAACGTCTCAGTGCCGCCAGCGTGGGTCTGTTTCTGATCTCAGAGCGTCACATTGCTGCAGTATCAGGGAGCTTCCCCAGAGTGCTGGGTGGGAGTTGCAGCACGGAAAACATCTCTCCTAAAAGCAGCTGAAAGCAGAGGCAAATTGGTCAGAATTAATCTCATGGCCACAGAACCCTTCGCTGGCCTTTGGAGGAAGGCAGTTAAAACCCCTGCACAGCTTCACACGAGTCTCGTAGCCTACAGCCGTGGCTTGAGCCTGCGACTCACCTGCAAGTCAGCCCTGTGATAAAGACTAGGATGGCGCAGATATCCAACTTATTCCAGAAGTCCTTGAAGTACAAGGAAGCCATTTTCACAACCCCAAACCCATCTGGATCATGCAGCAGCTGTTGGGAAGAGAAGAGCGGTCGGTACGTGTGAGGCGCTCACGCGCCTTGCAGAGGGGAGGGCCCGCGCAGGGCAGCTGGCCATCGCTGGACCCTCTCTTGCTTATCCGAAGTGAACCTGAGCCTACAGAGTTTTCTATAGGGGTACGGAAGGAGCGCGGGGAGAGAGAGCTGAGACGCGGGGCTCTTTAGTCTGCGGAAGAAAGGCACGGAGCTGTTGAAGGAAAAGCTGAAAAAGATCAAATGTCACGCAAAGCCTGGAAATGCTGCTGGGAATAACCGCCCAAGGAGGGAGGTGGTCCCTCCGTCTCCTGACGTCTTCAGCTCCAAACAGCGTGTCTTTCTGCAGGTCCCTGGGGCCAGGCCAGGCGCAGCCAAGGAGATCCTCTGGCCTCAGAGGCGGGGGGATCTGGCAGTCCCTCGTGCTGGGACCTCGCCGAATGGACGGTGACATGAGAAGCAGCATGGGAACGTGAGCTACGCAGGACCTACCGGGAGCACCCAGAGGGGTGTCTGCCCGCCCTCTCACCTCTCCCGGCATCTGCTCTGCCTGCCCCGTACCTGGCGGGTCTCCTCGCACACCAGGGAGAAGAGCCAGAAGTAGATGAGGTACTCCCGCCAGGACGGCAGTGGCTGGAAGTCAACCATCAGGACGTAGGCGAAGAGCAGGAGGAAGGTGAAGTAAGAGAGGATGTTCATGTGGAAGATGACAACAGGTGCCGTGAAGAAGGCTCGGAGGCGCGTCAGGCGGCCCGTGGGCTGCAGCCTCTTCTCCCTGCGGGGAGCAGGGGTGGAAGTGGGGCTCGGCTGCCCAGGGAGATGCCGCGGCATCTTCTCCCAGCCAGCCTCGGTGCGCGCGTGCCCCGGCCGCAAGAAGTACCTGAAGGTGATGAGGCTGGTGTAGAGAAGTGGGAAGAACAGCATGCACGCGATCACTCGCCAAAGCCCGTTGTCCACGCACATCTTCCCCCACCAGACTTTGGTTAGAAAGGCCTGTGAGGAGGGAGGAAGAGGAGCACTGGGCAGAGCCTCGCCGCTGCCAACAAGGAACCCTGGATCGGGGGCAGGGGACACTTGGGCACTTCCCCTCCAAGCCCCGCTGCTGGGAACCCACCTGGACACCCCCATGGGACACAAAATTCATGTTCTTGGCCTCCAACGCCAACTGCAGACAGGTTGTCTTCCCCCAGGCATCAGAGACACGTGTGAGGAGCTTCTGGGCTCTCTCTTCATCCTTGCGGTAGCAGTCTGTGAACACGCCTGGCCAGGCCAGGACCGGGGAGACAAGGCTGAGCCCCGGGGCCAGCCTGGTGCTCAGCAAGGCGCCCACAGAGTCACCCTTTGCAGCAGGATCTGGACACTGCACCGTGCAGTGGCACCCTCTGTGCTCCCCCCACCACCCGGCCACAGCCCTCGCAGCACCACGACCCCGACCGTGATGAGGGGACTCCCATTTGTCACCACCCACCCTACCCATTGCACTCAGGCATCCCCCGGGCCAAGCTAGCCAGCCCTGCAGGGTGCAAGAGCAGTTCTGGGTTGCTGGTCCCCTCCCGCTCACCGATCGCCTTGTGCTCGTACTGCTCGGCGAGGGCCAGCATGTCATCGGTGGTGTCGGTGTCTTCCTCCTCCTTGGCGAGCTCCTTCAGGATTTTGCTGCAGGCCAGTGCGGCTGCCATGCAGTCCTGGCTCTGGAGCAGAGGAGGCCAGAGAAAGCGTGGGGCTCTGTGCCCTACCCTGCCAGCCCCCACAGTCCTGCCAAGGCCTCCGTGGCTCCCACGGCAAGGAAGGAGGGCGTCCCATGCAGACTGCTGCTCGGCACGGACGGACGGCTTGCCAGGACAAGGGCTGAGCAGCGCTCCCCGCTGGGTGCGGGCGCAGTGGGTAACCCAGTGTCATGGGCAATCGGGGACAACCCTGCTCTCCCCACAGGAGGCCTCCTGTGACGGGACGGCATGACTCCACGGCTCTGCATGGCACGCTCACTGTGCCGCCAGCCACGCTGCCTCTTGCCCTGGGGATGCTGTTTACAGGTGGAAGCCTTCCCCACCCCAGCTGCTGTGGTCCCGCGTCCTGCCTGCGGCGTGCTGAGCCCTCTCTCAGCCTTTGCAAGGAAGAACACGCATCTAGCGCGGCACATCATCTCTGCCTGCAGCGTACACTTTGGCTGGGAAGGGAGGGATCTGGCACCGTGGTGTGTGGCCGGGGACGAACACCAAGTGTCCGCAGGCTCACGAGCTGGCCCTCGTTTGGCCAGGGCTCAGGCTCCGGCACTGCCACAGGCCAGCTCGCGTGCTGTCCCAAATGCCAGCAGGTGCAACCTTTCCTCTGGGGGCTGGGAGGTTTGGCTCCACCTGAGCCTCCCAGCTGGGACCGACGGCTCTGGGCTGTGATACCTGGGCCCAGATGATTTCTGCCAGCTCCTTGCGGTTCTGGACCACAGCCCAGATAAGCAGGTCCCGGACTGGGTCCGTGGTGAAGGTGACTCGGCCGGCAGAGCGCTTGTAGAGGGACCGGAGACTTGACCCCTGAACCTGCAAGGTGTGACACGGTCAGATCCGTTCGCCGGCCAAGAGGCTGCAGAGAGCAGACAGCCCCTCGGCACAAAGCTGCCCCCGGAGCCTGTGACCAACGGGTGACCGAGGCTGCGCTCATCCTGGAAATAGCACTTTTTCTAGAGCCAGGACCGCGTGGGGCTGTGCCCACCCTGCCCAGTGCACCCACTCCACCGGGTCCTGCCCACCGGAGTCAGTGGCCACGTGGTGCTTCAGGTGTAGGAGGGTGGGAGCCGCACCTTGAATGTGGGGCAGATGACTTGGAGCGGGGCGGGGGGCTTTAAGGGACTTCAGGTGGGATTCTCGAGCAGGCAAGAGGACATAACCCCAGCTGCAAGCCCTGGGACAGTTTCTCGAGCCAGCGTCCCCCTCCCTCACGCAGCCCTGCCACCGCATAACCTGGAGATGCGTACGTTCAGCTTGATGTGCGGGACGGGGATGGAGAGCCGGGGCCTCTCCGAGTGCTTGGGCTTGGGGTAGAGAGGCTGTGTGGAGCGGCCCAGGAGCTCCCGCAGCACCTGGGAGACGTGGTGCAGTTGGGTTCTTGGCATTTTGGAGCCAGCTGCGTGCTCCCTCTCCTCCAGCAGCACCTTCTGCAGCTTGCTGTGGAACATGCACGATGGTGCCACGTTGTCGTAGAGGTAAACCAGGGTGTCCCAGGTGACAAACTCCTTGAGACGCACTCCCTGCTCCAGGAACAGCTTCACAAACTCTGGCTTGTTGGAGATCAGGGCGGCTGCCATCACGGGGTGGAGATCTGTGGGCTGGCAGGCCAGAGGCAGAGGTGAGGGGCTCTGTGGGCCCGGAGCAGGGCCCCACCGTGCTCCTCACTCAAGACAGGGAGAAGATTTTTATCCCTGAGCAACACAAGGAGTTTCTGGGTGTGAGAGAGCAGGTGGGAGGTACTGGGACCTGTGGGACAAGCGCCCAGAGACACCCTTCTGGGTTAGTACGCCCTCTCCTCGGGCGGTGAAGCCCTCTGCTCCCTCGGCTGCTGGGTGGAGGGGTGGGCTGCGGCACAGAGTAGACCCTCTTCCCCCAGCCCGTGGGGACACAGCGCACAACCGAACAGGACCTCGCAGGCTCGTTCTCCTGTGCACAGCTCCTCAGCTCGAAGGATCACGGTGCTGCCAGCTGGATCTCGGCCATGGGAAGCCTGGCGGCTCCCGATGGTCACCCAGTTCAGCCTTTGTGGGGTTTTCCTTGCCAAGGCAACCTTTGCATGCGCTCAGAAGTGAAAGCAAGGCCCGTGGGTAAGGGGGTACACGCTTGTCCTGGCAGGAAGGCACCCGCTGACCTCCTGCCACGGCTTCGTTTCGGCCTCAGCACTTCACAGCAGCCACACCGGTCCAGGGCTGCAGCACCCGTAACGGCCCTGGCCTGCTCTATTTTCTCTTTGGGATCCTGGTTCCCACTGGCTCTTCCCAGTTCCACAAAAGGTACGCAAGCTGGGGGAACCCAAGTTGTCGAACGAAATAGGAAAATCCTTTCCAAGTGCCACAGACCCAGCAGAAAGGACAGAAAACCCTGCTGAGCCCCCACTTCTCCGCAGCTGGATCAGGCACGGGACGGCAGAGCTGGGTTGTGCTGCTCCGCGCCCCGCTCTGTAGTAAAGTTTGAGCAGGGAAGTGCCAGGCTGGGTAAGATGAGTTTAGAGACACGTTGCCCTTTGACAACGTGGCATGAGCGGCAACCGCAGGGTGGAGCGGGCAAGAGGTATTTTTGGCTCTAGGTTGGTGGATTGTCTTTAAAGACACTGGTTTTGAACAAAATACCAATCAATATAGCCTTTGCAAACAATTACAAGCCAAACAGGAGCTTTGCAAGCAATGAATTGCAGGGTGTGCTCACCTCTGCTTTGGGTGCTTGAGCACACTCTTGAAAGACAGGACGGTTTAAGGGCCCCTGGCAATGTGGTGGGAGTTTAGGGTCCAAGAGAAATGCCCTCAGAAACTCCCCCTAGGCACTGCAGAGGCAAATTGTGCCCTCGATATCCACAGGCGGGACCTGACAAGCCGTAAGCCCGACCGGACAAGCAGCACAGGTCCTGCCTTACCTTCCACTCGTGGTCGTCCGTGAAGATCTCGCTCCGAGCAATGTCCACCCTGTTCCAGGCCACAGCTAACTTCAGCTGGTGGTCCCAGTTCTCACGACCAAAGTGGTCCTGGTTCCGGGATGCTGCATGCAAAGTGCGTGTGTTTGTTAGAGCAGAGGATCATTTACGCAGCGAGAGGATGCCACCCGGAAGCCCCTTGGAGGCCTGGCCCTTTGAGATAAACATCTGTCCCCGACCAGCTCAGCGTCACAGGGTTTGGGGACCCCATAAGGCAAGCAGCTGCAGGAGGTGACTTGTGACCTCCATCCCATTGCCCTTTCCCCATCGCCCCAAGCAGCTCCCCACGTCTCACCTTTGAACAGGGCCTGGAGGATGGCCACATCCACGTCCTGCTGGCCGTGTTTGCCCTCTCTGAAAATGGTCAGGAGCTGCCGGCTCCGCACTATGTCTTGGATCTGCAAGGAGAGCCGTGGGCAAGCCGTCAGTGGCAGCATCTCCTCCCTGCCGCTTCCCGCAGCCCCCGTCCTGCGTGGGGCAAAGCCTTGCTCCCCTCGAGCTGCCTGCACACGCCCTGAGCTGTGTCTCCCAGCCCAGCTGGGGCCGGTCCCCAACGGCACCTCTGTGTCCAAAGGGAGCAGGCGGTGGAGGAGCAGAGCTCGAGCCCTTGGGGTGCCCACCAGGACAGTGCTGAGCATGGCCGGAGGGAGGTCGATGGTCGGCGGAAGAGGAGCCTTAAACTTAATGCTGGGAGCCTTGCTGTTCATGGGCGAGGACCCCTGGGGACGCCTTTGATCTCCACACGCTCAGCGAGAGGAGCTGTCTGCCTGCAAGACGCTCACCTTCTTGGTCCACTCTACCAGCTTGCCCTCAGTGAAGAGCTCGCAGGTGTCACGGAAGAACACGCTCAGCTTCTTCTGGATCAGGGCAATGGTTATCTTGGGCACTGGCAGGCTGGCCACCTGTGCGATGACATCGGCCACTCGTCCAGACCCTTCCACGATCACACAGGGGGTCCCGTTGGTGATGGCGTTGTAGATGGTCTGCAACGGAGCGGGGGGCCAGTCCTAATCCCACCCAGAGGCCAGGCGATCCTCTCTGAGCCTGAGATCCCCAAGGCTGCTCCGCAGCACTCCCGTCCGGCTGCATTTCAGCTGGCGTGGCACCATGCTCGCGCTGACGCCGCAGAGCGGCACCCTTGGCAAGGAGCTCCCCCTCCCACCACCCCCTCCTCAGCTCTGCTGGGAGCAGGCAGGAGCAGCTCCTTACGTCGAGTGTCCCGGGGCCTCCTTCCAGCACCACGCACACGATGGGGATCTTGATGGCGACGCCTGCGAGGGAGCAGAGCCCGGCGTGACCTCCCTGCGGGACAGGCCCCCCTCCCACGCAGCTGAATGCGGTCCCTTCTGAGCCGCGGGGTGTGAAAGGCAGGGGGGGAGCACTGCCCCTGACATGCCGGGCGCCAGGGGAGACGATCTCCCAGCAGTCATGCTGCTGGAGCACGTGTGCGCACGTGTTAGAATAGGAGACCCTTCGCACAGCGAGAAGACACCGCTTGCAAGCCCCCTTGGAGGCCTGGCCCTTTGGGAGAAACGACTCTCCCTGATCAGCTCAGCATCACAAGGTTTGGGGACCCCTTTGGTGACCCCATAAGCCAAGCAGCTGGCAGAGAAAGGGCCCTGGATTCGTGTCACCAAGGCACCAGGTTCCACGTTTACCATGACAATCCTCTCGACTCCCTCGCCTGGGATCCTCCAGGGAAGCCGCAGCCTCCCCTCTCGTGGGGGGCCAGGATGGGCACTGCTTACCAACGGGTGTCCCATCCCGCCTTGTGCCCTCCCTCGCCTCAGGCCGGCCACGTGTCGCCATTACCTCCTTTCACCTTGGTCTGCTCTGAAATGAACTTCTCCAGTCTGGTCCTCAGCGGGATTTCCACCCCATACCTCCCGTGGGTCCCGTCGTCCACCAGGATGAAGTGGGAGTGGTTGCTGTCCAGGCAAGACAGGCTGCCTTGGTTCTCCTCATCCAGTACGTACTCAGCTGGAAAGCCGCCCTGTACGGTGAAGGAGAGACTCTGGGAAAAGGCTGGCAGGGTTGCAGAGGAGCACCAGATGCCCAAAGCAGCGAGCGTGTGGGACAGGAACAGGGGACGGTCTGGCCAAACAGCCGTGCCTGCTCCCCATGCAGTCCTCAGGGCAGCCGTGCCCCGTGCCCCTCTGCTCCACCTGCCCTCACACCCACGAGCGTATTCCCAGGAGAAGCTCAGCACCCACGCAAGACACTGCGTAGGCTCCAGGGACTTCTCAGCAAACATCGGCCCCGGACCATGACTCCTGGTGCGGCTGGGTTTTACCAGGGCTGCCAGCCACGGGCACATCCTGAAGCACCCGTTCCCACCACGGTCCTGGGCAGGACTTCCCCGGCAGCCCAGGCGGAGGCAAAGCAAGCGCATCTCCGACGCTGCGTGGCTCACCATGGGGCAGATGAGGCTCTCCCGGTTGTACACGGTCCCCCAGGTGGCTATGCCGACGGTGACAATCTCGTGCTCCTTGTGGCTGCCGCTCAGGATGAAGTCTCGCACTGCCTCTCCCACTTGTTTCATCACACCAGCGTGGGACCCCCCTGTGATGATCCAGGCCCCTGGGGGTCAGAGAGGGGCTTGGGAAGGGAGAGGCTCCGCTCGCAGCGATCTCCTAGCATCCTCCCGTATGGCTGCAGGAACACCCGGTCCTCGGAGGTGCTCCACCTCCCAGAAGATGTCTTCCCTGCCCACTACATCAAGCCCTGGCAGCGCAGGAGATGCCTTCTTCAGTACAGTTTTGCATCTCTCAGTCCAGCTCCCTATGAGCCTGTTTGCAGCGATCGAGCAAGAACAGTCCATCCCTGGTGGTGCTAGTCCAGACAGGGGACCTACAGGCCTTCTGGGCCAGCTCGGCATCTCCACAGCAGCCCAACTCGCTGAACCCGGCATGCCCAGATGACGGGACCCCGCTCCTGCTGCCATCGCTGGGAGAGCCTCTGCATCTCTTACCAGTGGTCTGGGCCACTTTGACTAGCCCTTGCCGGAAGATGTTCTTCAGCCGTGGCTTCATGACGAAGTTTTTGGCTCCGCCGGTGACTGAGATGAGCAGGTTGGGTGCATCGAGGCCCCAGTGCTGTGTCATGAGGTGGTAGATGACCCGTGGAGGGGTATCTGAGGAGACGCGCACATACTGCAAAAAAGGGAGCATACACACGTTTTGGGTAAAACCAGCAGGGTCAGGGGACCAGGGCACCTCCACCACAATTCCTGCTGTCCCCGCGAAAGCCAGGGGCTTCCCACGCCACTTCCCAGCAGAGCCCTGTTGCCACGCGACCCGGTTCCCATTCACTTCCCTGAGACCAAGCACTCCCAAGACGAACCTAAGGACGAAGACAGGGAGCAGCCGCTCCTCGAAGCGTGAAGATCAGCCTCGTGGTGTCAGAAGGGGACTAGGTACAGGGCTGTGGGAGAGGGGGGATCCTGGATCCTGTCCCACCCCCAGCCCCCTTCCTCTGCCCGGGTCAGCGGTGCCTTTGGGGCGTTTCCAGGCTTTCCTAACCTCCCCTCATCCAGGAGGGAAATACTCGCGTTTCATCTGCCACGGCAAGACCTGAACGCTGATTCCCCGCGCACCGCGGGCGGGAAAAAGCGATCACCTTCCCCATCTTCGGTCCCAGGCCCGTGAAGTGGATATCACCGAAGGCGTCCGTTGGCATTTCCCGGACGTGCCTGCTGGGGTCCCATTCCTTCCCCAGGAAGATGGGAGGTTTGGCAGCGTCTTCCAGGTGCTGTTCCCTGAGATAGCCGCACTCGCACACAATCCTCCTGGAACGCACACCACCGACTTTGCCGAAAACAATCTAAACCCAAAAGGCAAAGCCTGGCTGGCCCGCCCGTCCCAGCCCGGCGTCTCCCACCCAGCTCGTCCTGCAGCTCACAACTTGTGCAGGAGCGAAGGCATTGTTTGGGGGGAAATTTAGAAAAAAAAAAAAAAATCAGTATTTCCACCTGTAGAGGTTTAGGACAGAAAGATTAAGGTTGCTGTGGATGAAGTACAGATGGAAATGCCTGCATGCCAAAAGCATCGGAAAGGTTCCTCACTGGGACACAGGACACCAGCCAGGTGGTGACACTCAGCAGGGTGGAGAACCAGTCAGAGCGGAATTTGTGAATCCCCTTGACACGAGCCCCCTTGGCAGAAAGGTGGGACTTCCTGGTGCTGCCGCTTTGTCACCAAGCCCCCCTTCTGCTTTGCTGGCAGCGGCAGGGGGCGAGGGGCTGGCTGACCTACCCAGAATCCGATGTCCTGGAGCTTTCGACAAAGTAGGTGCACTCTTTCTTCCGGATGTTTTCGGGAATCCACGAGATGAGATTTTCCTGAGGAAGCAGGAAAAGCAGCAACGGGTCAGGGTTTCTGCAAAGGGCCAGGAGTTATGGCCGCGGCCAGCCCGCCTGCGGTTGGGAGCATATCTGGGTGCTTCTGATGGGAAGGAAGAAAGCTCCACCGCCGTCTGCAAGGGCAAGGCCAGGCATACTCCAGGGAGAGGAGGTATGAGAGCTGGATGTGAACCTCAGATGTCTGGGGATTTTCTGTCTTGAAAACTAAAGCCAGCTGTTATCAATGCTCCCGTTAACGAGTCACTGGATGACTCGTTAACGCCCTTCCATCGCGTGTGGCCACCGCCCCCTCTGCCAGCACCTCCTGAACTTACCTTTTCATTGCCGCCGTCGGGGAAATAAGCCTTCCGCCTGCTCTTCGAGACACTGCTACTGCTCTGCTGGAGGTTGGGGACCACCTCAAAGTCGCTCATCTTCCTGGGGTGCGCGGCGTTGTCGTCTGCTCTCTCAGGGCACACCTTGTTCAGTTCGGAGGGGAGAACCTTGGTGCGCCGGCTGCGCGCGGCCATGGCTGCTGTGTCTTGCCCTTCTTGGCCTCCTCTCTCATGTTCCTAGGCTGGGCGCCCCTGAACACCTCCATCCTGAGCGCAGGAGAAAATTAAAAGGATATCTACGGACTTACAGCACTGGGGTGCCCTGCTCATCATTCCCTGGGTGGAGAGAAGTCCCTGGGAAACCCGCCGGACACTCGCCACGGTGAGCCAGCCCCAGCAGGCGCCGTGCCACACCAGACAGCCCATCCGCCTCCGAAACTTGCCCCGCCACGCTCTGCCCGCCAGCACAGCTGCTGGCCTGCCCACCCCACTGCCTGGCTGCCCCCCGGCCCGCAGCGCTCCTCACGCGCTCTCCACTGCAGGCAGCTGCGGTATTTCTGGCAGCAGGGACAGCAGAAACGAGGTCTCTCGCGCGAGCAGCCCAAGCATCGCCCGGCGTTGGAAATCCGTACCAACACGCTGTCTGCAGAGACAGGGCGCTCCTCTGTAGCGGGGGGTCTCGTGCCCCCTGCAAAGGTCCCCTGAGAGCCCAGGGCTAAAACCTGGGTGCGCCCAGGCGTGCTGCGCAGCGGGGGCTGCAAACCTCCTGAGCCCTCCGAAACGCTCGCAGCCCCTGTTGCCGAGCTCCCTGCTGAGACTGGAGAGCTGCTGGAGCAGGGATGGAAAAGCTCCGGGGTGTCTCTGGAGCCCGAGGGGAGGCATGGTGTCCTCTCAGGGGAGCTGTGAGTAGGTAATGGAGGAGGCGTAGCGCTCACATAAGGCGCCGGCAAAGCCGCGGGGTCAGCGGGCCTCGTGTTAAGGAGGACGTTGGCTGCCTTGCTGCAAGGCAAACTGCATCGCGCCCAGGGGTGGGCAGCCCTTTCGCGGAGACAAGGCGTGGCGGAGCGAAATCATGGCTACCGCTGCGTTTCCTCACCGTCTCCTTGCCCCAGGCTCAGCGCTGCTGCAGGCAGGGAGCAGCGAGGAAAAAGCCTTTCAGTCAGCCTCGCTCCCTGCGGGAGCACGCAGCCCCACCGGACCTTAGGAACCACATTTCGACAGACCGGCTTTCTGCATCAGCACAACCCACGGCAGATCTCGGTGCTTGAGAAAAAGCTGCCTAAATAAGGTCAGAAACACCCTTAATGCTTGTTCCTGACCCCCGCTCCCCCCACCCCAGGGCAGGCAGGCAGGTGGGGGTCTGGGCCACGGCCGCTCGCGGGAAGGGCTCTTGCATCGAGTCCTCCGTGGGCACCGCGGGGCGAACGACCGTGCTGAGAAAACACCCAGAACGCCTGCCCTGAAGGGCTCCGGGGCCGAGGGCAGAGTCTCCCCCGCAGCAGGGGCTGACAGCCCCCCCAGCTTGGCAAGCACCGCGGCACAGGGGCTGCACCCCTGAGGGCCTGGCAGCCCGCCCCACCGCAGGCAGCCGCCGTGCGCCCCGCGGCCAGGTCACCTCTCACCTGCTCAGGGTGGTCACGGCACCCACCGCGGCAGCGGGGCGCTGGACACTGCCTATGAACCGTGCCCACCCCGCTGCCCCTCGACCATCAGCGAGGCTGCCGGTACCTTCCCCGCAGCATCCTTTGGTCCCATCACCAGCTCCTCTGCTCCGTGCCTGCCGTAGCGATTCAGCCCTGCATCCCTCTCCTCCGGCGGGTCATTTTGTCACCGGGGACGCAGGCAATGAGCAGAGAATAGGGCAGCGCTGCCTGCAGAGAGGAGGGGATGGCAGCCTCCCAGCAAATCAGGCTGCGGAAGCGGTTGCTGCCGAGAAGCTCAAGTTTGATCGAGCGGCTGAGTCACGCTCCCCGCTGCCCGCAGCAGCGATTTCCACCCGCAGCCCCCAAGCCCGCAGCTTCCCACGGTCGTCAGCCCGATGTGGGGCGAGCCCCTCTGGGCAGATGTCACGAGCAGGGGCTGCTCGGGGGATGGCAGGGCCCCTGCGCACGGATGCTGATGGAAAGGAACAGCAGCTCAGCGGCTCTGATGGAGGCTTGGGTGCATCGCAGGCTTGGCGAGCACAACGATGTGTCCCTTCCCTAACCATCAGTTTCAGTCTTAATAGTGAATACACAGGAAAGTGTATTAAGTTTACATATATTTATATATATATATAAAAAATACATTAGTTATATGCTGTGATGTGATGAGATAGTGGAATTTTACTGGAGACTTGGGGATTGCTCGTGCTGGAGTCGAACAAATGAAATGACAGCCCGGGCCCGCAGAGAAGGACTTCGCTTCTGGGAAGCTCAGAGCTGTCCATGAAGGATAAAGGACGGCTTTACCCCCGGGACAACCACGACAACGCCGGCATCCCAGCCCCTCTGATGCGTCTTTGAAACCCTCCCGGCAGCGTCTGGCGTCCCAGACCCGTGCCTCGAGCAGGAACGACTCCAGGGACACCCAGATCAGTAGCCAGGCGGCAAGCACGCTGCACAAACAGAGCGGCTTTGCGGAGTTTTGCTGCGACCGGGAGCGTGGGTGCTAGCGATGGGCCCGACCGTGTTGCACCCGAACGCTTGAAGGGTGCAAGAACCCTGCGCAGAACCACGTTCGGGTGCCTCGATGTGGCTGGGGCAGCCCGCGCCCATGAATAAATGCTCACCCTTGTAATTCCAGGCTTTGCACCCCAGCCTCTCGCCTCAGTCACCGTGGGCCAGGGGCGAGTTTTCATAACGCAAGCCCCAGGTGCGGAACCTGACTGTCACACCGCAGGCACCAAACGCCTTTGGTGCTTCCCACCTCCCTGTTTCAGATGCTCTCCTCCCCCCCGCTATGGCCCGTGCCCTAAACGAAGTGGCTTCTCCGTGGGATTTGCAGCCGCTTAACTTGCGTTTGCCACAAAATTCACTTAACGAAACCAACACTCGTCTTCCTCAGGAAACGCGCTAAGCAGCAAAGCCGGGCCAGGAAGGCAGCCGAGGCAGTGCGTGCTGCAGCAGCGGGCAGTCCGGCCTGCAGCACCGGGCCCCGACCACCCCCGGAGAAGACTGCAAAAGGCCATGGGGCAGTGCCGGCAGGCAGCTGGGAAGAGAGATGTTGCTGGATCTCAAACGCAGTCTGAGGGTTGAAGCCCTGCGCCCTGGCTTCGTGTTGCGACGGGCTCGGGCGCTGGGGCAATGTGTTAAGCCAACAAGCAGGGTCCAGAGGAAAACGCGGGGGTGCCGTCGCGGCCTTTAGCGCCCGTTCCAGGCCAAGCGCGTAAGTCAGTGTGGGCCATCCATGCCGCGAGTTCTTCTGGTTTCCTTGAACAAGAGCAAACGGCTGAGAGGCTTCGCTGGGAGCGCAGATGACACTAATAAGGCGGTAAATAAAATCCACGTGCGATGCTTTACAGTTCAGTTGTAATTAACTCCACACTGCCAAAAGGACTGAAGCCAGAACTGCACATTAATGACACATTAATGTGAACGTTCATCCGCTCTCGGCTGGCTAGCTCTCTGGAGACTGCGGCTTTTATTTCACTTCTGCGTGTGCCAAAACCGCCGCGGCCCGGTGGGAGCTGCATGGAGCCAGCGCGCTGGGGCGGCTCCCGCTGCTGCCCCTTGGAGCCCAGCAAGGCTGAAAGCAAACCCCGGCAAGTTGTCATGCACGTGCGACCGCGAGAGGAGCGAGGTACGGGCACGAAGGACTCCGGCCGCGCTCTCAGGGCTGGGCCTGCGCACGTGTCCCATGCCCCATGGTCAAATTCAGCCTGATCCTGATGTTTGTGAACCAGAATCCTTTTTGTACCCCAGGCCGGGGAGCCTCCCCGCGGGATCGCAGCCCTCTGTAGCACGGGGCAGGGGGGGACCAGGAGGGCAGAGGAGAGGAGGGTCTCCCCCAAAGCTCCGTCCCAGCCGCCCTGCTCGCCCCAGCCTTCAGGAGAGCCGACATGGGCCCGTGCGGGGATCTGCTTGCAGCAGATGCTCCCTCTCCCTTCCCCTTCCCCTTCCCCTCCCTTTCCAGGGATGATCCCCACAGGGATGAGCGCACCGGCAGGGAAGAAACCAGCCGTGGGCCCTCTGCACAAACCCTGCAACTTTTATTTCAGAGGAGCCCGGGGGGCCCAGCCGCCACCCTCAGAAGTGGAGCTGGAGGAGGCGACGTGCGTGGTCCCCTGAGCCCGGCTCTTCCTCCTGGACCCTCCACAGCCACGATGGGCCTTGGCTGCTCTCCCGAGGGTCAGGGAGCCCTCCGCACCCATTGCTGCCCCATGGCTCCAGTGGGTTCCGCACACACGCTGGGGGGCCGTGGCAGGGCCGCGATCCCGGCGCTCGGTGGAGGAACTTCGGCACTGGGGATCCCCGGGGCCCCGCTGCCACTGCCGCTGCAGCCACGCGTAGGGATGGAAGCGGCCGTGGTGATGAGGGGCTGCCCCAGCGCGGCCATCCTCCGTGTGCAGGCCATGGATGGCCCTGATGGGCTGCCGGCAGAGTGGGCAAGTGGCAGCCACGGCGATGGCGACCCAGCGCTCGATGCAGCCGCGGCAGAAGGTGTGCGAGCACAGGTCCATGTGCATGGGCTCTTCGAGGGGACCCAAGCAGATGGCACAGGTGTCCCCCTGCCCGGAGCCCCTGGTGTCTTGCAGCACCGCTGCCTCCTGCCTGGATCCCTCCATGTCTGGTGCTGGGGCACAGTGTCTCCTCAGCTGCTGGGGGGCTGAAGGGTGGGGGTTCTGCTGCTGGGACTCGGTGGCTCCTCAGCTCCTGGCTGCGTGCCGTTGGCAGAACTCAATGCCTTAGGTGCTGCCCTTGGGACCCAATGTCTTGCATGCCACTGGCAGTACGAGACACGGGCATGTGTCACTGCCCAGCGCCAAGTGACATGATGGGGCCACTGTGACTCTGATGACATCACAAGTCCCTTGGGGGCACAGCCAGCCGCACAGCCAGGAGACCCCCAGCCCCAGGGACAGCCCCTGGGACGCAGAGTCCATGTGGCAGCGTGCTTCACGCTTCCCATTTGCTCAGGCCCCTTCCAGGCCATCGCCGTTGGTGGATGCACTCACAGAGTGGCAGGGCTTGGCATGGACCACTGGAGGCCGTTTGGCCCAAGCCCCTGCTGAAGGAGGGGCCCCCCACGCCAGCAGGCCCTGGGTGCCACTGGACAGAGCCAGGCTCCATCTTCTCTGCACCCGCCCTCCAGCTCTCTATAGATATGGAGAAGATCCCCACCCCGCTCCTTCTCTTCTCCAGGCTGAACAGACCCAGTGCTCTCAGCCGCTCCTCACCCGAGAGATGCTCCAGTCCCTTCCCCACCTTGGTGGCCCTTCGCTGGACTCTCTCCAGTCAGGCCCCGGCTCTCCTGGCCTGAGGAGCCCAGCACTGGACACAGCACTCCAGGGTTTAAGCCGAGTTTCATTAGGCAGGAGCTGGAGTTCTCCAGGTCTGTCCCTGCAGTGCAAATCCACTCCTGATCCTGCTGCTTCCGCGGCCCCATTCAGATTGGTCAGCAGCATCCAGGAGGTCGGATCTGCAACCCAACGCCTCCTAATGCACAGGCACCAAAAAGCCCCTCTGTGACCACTGCCAGGGCAGAGGGATGCGCAGACCGCTCTGCAATCACGCCCAAAGACACAGCCATAAAAATAAAAGCTTTTTATTTTTTATTATTTTTTTTTTTTAATATACCATTACAGAAACGTCCGAGGAACGTTCTCAACAGGACGGGCAGCTCCGCGACCCTGGGGACAACCGCCGGCAGCCAGCTCCGGGATCTGCCATGCCGTGCTCCCGAGCTGTCGCTGCTCTCGGTGCACTACGCCCAGCTCCTCGCCCTCGGCAGGGAGACCCAGCTCTCCCGGCATCAGGGTGTCACCTTTTTGTAGGTAATGTGCAGGTGCTGAGTCATGGGCTGCGTAGTGGTTGCCATTGAGACAGTTTGTTCGAGTTTCCCATCGGAATTGAGCCTGAATTTCCTGGTAATCTAAAAAGGGGGTAAGAAAAGAAATAGCGACATCAAGCATACAGCATCCAGGCTAAATGCCTTACCCGTGCTTTCTACCTTCCCTGTGTCATCCTTGTGTTTGCTGTCAGCACACCACGGATGGAAGGATATGCACGCTACAGCTGTGTGAGCAAGACGTTTTCTCTCCTAAAGGCAGCCCTTTCGAAAACACCAGCTCCAAGACCAATATCCACAGAGCAATGCCATGTCCTGGCACTACCCCTGACTTCACCTCAGCACAGGCAGGCCAGCAAGCAGCAGTATACGTGCCCTTCTCACGACACTTGCGGTCTCTTCATTTCTGTGGGCAATTTACGCCGTTCTTTGTGAAGAAGAAAACGTGTTGGGAGCTGGTTACATGCCATACCCTCTTGTTCCATGTCCTCCTTCACCAGTAAAGGCCTCCCAGATACTCGCTGTGACCAGTACCCGGGCCTGAGCTGCCCTCGAGTGCCAGGTGAGCATGGACCTTCAGCTCAGGAGGTTCCCTCTTCCAGCCTTCAGCCAAAGCCAGCCTAGGAGCCCTCAACCAGGAAGGCACTCACAGCTTTCTGTTGCTCTCCCCCTCCCCTCCTGCCAGTCTACCTGCTCACGTTTCAGGCAGTGACTCTTGAGAGGGTGGTCCATTTTATTTAAATGTTTGTAATTAAGAGCTCTGCTGCCTTGGTGATACCCATAGTATTTAACAGCTTTATTTCTCCTACTAAAGAAAGGAGGCGACACAGCTGCCTCTGGGGAAGGAGAAACCTGACAACTTAAAACACACACCCAAAGGCATGGGAGTTAGGACGGCCTTTCTGGAGTCAGGACGTTGTTTGTGTAGGCACACGCAGTTTTTGGCACATCAGTAAATTCAGGGAGCACACTTACGACACTGGCTGCATCCACACAAACTCGTGCTCTCAGTTATCTATGGGATGGTCTCATAGTGCATAAAAACTAGGTTGCAAAATTAAGCCTTGAAGTCCCGGATAAGACCATACTGTACTTGCTGCGAAGCAGTGCCTTCTCTCCTGAAAGCCACACCTCACTTGTCACCCTTCAAAAATTGCAGCCAGTCACTTGGTTCACATGTTATGAGAGAAAATGAGAGATGCAAGAACATGCCAGTACCTATTCTTTGTGAGAGCTTGTTCAACCTCGCTGTCTTTCTCAGCTGCTAGTCAGCGAAGCAACTTCATTATGTGACAGCCAGGATTCCATCAGTGACCTCAGCAAAGAATCACAGAATGGTTTGGGCTGGAAAGGACCTTAAAGACCATCTGTCCAACCCCTGCCACGGGCAGGGACACCTTCCACTGGCCCAGGTTGCTCAAAGNCTGTCTTTCTCAGCTGCTAGTCAGCGAAGCAACTTCATTATGTGACAGCCAGGATTCCATCAGTGACCTCAGCAAAGAATCACAGAATGGTTTGGGCTGGAAAGGACCTT
>VZSC01014895.1:10735-25104 GCA_013398225.1 Steatornis caripensis
AATTTCCACCTGAACATGAGGAGGAACTTCTTTACTGTGAGGGTAACAGAGCACTGGCACAGGCTTCCCAGGGAGCTTGTGGAGTCTCCTTCTCTGGAGATATTCAAAACCCGCCTGGACGCATTCCTGTGTAACCTGCTCTAGGCTAACCTGCTTTAGCAGGGGGGTTGATCTAGATGATCTCTAGAGATCCCTTCCAACCCCTACCATTCTGTGATTCTGTGATCCTTTTCATACCGTCCCTCATAGCGTCCTTTTGGACAAGTTGTCCAACTGTGAGATAAGCAGGTACATATTGCACTAGGGGAAGAACTGGCTGAATGGCAGGGCTGAAAGGGTTGTAGTGACAATCATCAATGTCATGAAATTTAACAAGAACAAATGCCAGATTCTGCACCTTAGATGGAGTAACACCAGACACAAGTACAAATTGGGAGAGAAGTTGCTGGAGAGCAGCCTGGCGGAAAGGGAGCTGGGGGTGCTGGTCAACAGCAGACTCAATATGAGTCAGCAGAGTGCCCTGGCAGCCAAGAGGGCAAACCGTGTCCTTAGATGCATCACACACAGCACAGCCAGCCAGTCAAAAGTGGTGATTATCTCACTGTGCTTAGTGTTTGTGCGGCCTTACCTTGAATACTGTGTGCGGTTCTGGGCACCACAATATAAGAAGGATGTTAAGTTACTTGAATGTGTGCAGCAGAAGGCAGCAAAGTTGGTGGAAGTGCTGGAAGGCACGTCCTGTGAGGAGTGGCTAAGGACTTTGAGTTTGTCTAGTTTGGAGAAAAGGAGGCTGACAACCTGATTGCTCTCTACAGCTTCCTGAGGATAGGAGATGGAGAAGGAGGTGCTGATTTCTTTTCCCTGGTGAACAAGAACAGGATGTCTGGCAATGGTTCAAAGCTGCGTCAGAGGAGGTTCAGACCGTACATTAGGAAACATTTCTTTGCTGAGAGTATGTTCAAACACTAGAACAGGTTTCCTAAAAAGGTGGTCAATGTCCCAAGCCTGTCAGGTTTAAGAGGCATTTGGACAATGACCTGAATAACATGCTCTAACTTTTGGTGAGCCCTGAAGTAGTCAGGCAGTTGGAACAGATGGCTGTTGTAGGTCTTTTCCAACTGAACTATTCTATTCTATGCTATGCTAAATGTCTATGACACAACTAGGATAATGTTTTACCATATTTCAATCTAATATAATAATAAGTTATTTCTCTGTCTCTTTTAATAGTACTAAATATGCTTAAAACATATCCATGCCATTATGGCCCTTTGCCTGACTTTTCTACAGAAGTTTATAAATGTTAATCTTGTAAAGAAAAATGAGGATACCTGTGACTCTATGAAATTGCTTTGGATTGCATTTTGTTGTCTTTTTGCTATTTTTGACTTTTACTCATACTTTCAAATTATGGTTTGGAAAGCTTTGGGGTTTTGATATTTGGTGAAAAATATTAATAATCTTTCTTGTAAATATACCAAATAGTTACACTACATTTGTTTAACATGCAAAAAGTAGGACATACAGACTTAATGGAATTTTACATTAATCAATGCTGAATGTATGAGTAGCATTGGAGACCAAAATGAGACAGGTGCTAAAAGTGAGAAATACAGTTATGAACACTGTCATTTTGATTAAGAAGAGTGTGGGGATTTCTGAGTCACAAAACTTAAAGTAGGAGTATATTACAATACTTTGCATAATCAAGGACAGAATGTAACACATTTCCTACTTTGTTCTACTTCTGTCAGTTTTTGACCTATATATTATTATTTCAATATAAATTCATCCACCCAATAACAAATAGAAAAAAATCATCTCCACCATTATTTTTACTCTGGCTACTGAAAGCATCTACAAAGAATAAAGTAGTTTGGAATTTGAAAGGAAAGATTGAGATAAAAATAAGATTCATAATCTAAGGTTATGATATAAATCACTAATTGGCAAATAGATCTTTGTAGATAGTATAATATAATTCCATGTCTCCAGGTGCCTCAGAATTCACCATTCACTAAAAATCAGATTTTGATTGTGTCTGACATATTTATTTTAGTATGTTTCTTTAAATTAAATATAAAATTTTAACACCCTCTCAGTCACTCTCATTCCATGATGATGATTTATTCTCAGAGCTACGCTATCCATCATCCATGTTCTGCACCACAACTACTCAAGTCAGAATTACATCTCATTTTCTTAAAAAAAAATGCCACCGCTGCAGGTGGAATGTAATTTCTTTTAAAGTGTTATGTATATGTGTCCTAATAAATTTTAAACTCATAAATTGTATTTATCGAAATTCCGTAACAGTAGTGCTCTTAAAGGTATTTTTCCTGAATTAAGTACTCCAGGGAACTGGTTTTGGCTGGGACAGAGTTAAATTTCTTCATAGTAGATTGTATCAGGCTATGTCTTGGATTTGTGCTGAAAATACTGCTGAGCAGCTCTTAGATGGCATCAAGGTTATTCTAGTCCTCAGACTACCCTGCCAGCAAGTAAGCTGGAGGTGTACAAAAAGCTGGGATGGGACACAGTTGGGACAGCTGACCCAAACTGGCCACAGGGATATTCCATATTATATGATGTCATGCTCAGCAATAAAACTGGGGAGGAGGTTGGCAAGGGGTCCACTCCTTGGGGTCTCACTGGGCATCAGTCAGTTGGTGGTGAGCAATTGCTTTCATTTCTATCACTTGTCTGTCTCGGGTTTTATTTTCCTCTCTCTTTGTTCCGCCTGCTTCCCCCTTGTTCTTACCTTTTTTAAAAATTATTTTTAAACTGTTCTTATGTCAACCCATGAGTTTCTTTCTCATTTTTACCTCTCCAATTCTCCCCCATCCCACCAGGGCTGGGGGAGTGAGTAAGCAGCTGTGTGGCACTTACTTACTGGCTGGTCTGTCATGGTTTAGACCCAGCCCTGGTGGACTGAGACAAGGACAGGGAGGGTTCACTCATCGATTATAGTCACAGGCAGAAAACAGACTCAACTTGGTGAAAAAATCCAATTTAATCAGTCATCAATCAAAGCAGAGTAGGATAAGGAGTTACTAAAGCCAGATCTTAAAAACAAAAACCTTCTCCCTCCCCTCCCTCCTTCCCAGGCTGGAGTCCCCTCTCTCCTGGTGTGTCTACCTCCTCCCCCTCAGAGTCACAAGGGGACAGGGAATGAGGGGTGCAGTCAGTTCACCAAAGATTGTCTCTGCCTCTCCTTCCTGGTCAGGCGGGAGGGCTCCTCACACACTTCCCTTGCTCCAGTGTGGGGTCCCTCTCACTGCAGACAGTCCCTCATGAGCCCCTCCACTACGAGTTGTTCCCACGCAGCGCCATCCCTCAGAGGTGAGTGGGATGCATCAACCCAGAACAGGCTTCCCACAGAGTCACAGTCTTCTTCAGGAGCAGGCATCTCTGCTGCCATGGGGTCCTCCACAGGCTGCAGGTCTGTCTTTACTCTACCATGGTCCTTTATGGGCTGCTGGTCCATCTCTACTCCACCATGGTCTTTCATGGGCTGCTCCACCACGACCTTCCATGGGCTGCAGGGGGACAGTCTGCCCTGGCACTGTTGGCTGCAGGAGGAATCTCTGCTCTGGCCTCCTCCTTCCCCCAACTTCCTACCTGACTCCAGGTATCTGCATAGGTGTTTCTCTCACTTCCACCTCCTTCCTCTGCTGCAAATCTCAACAGTTGTTTCTTTGTTCTGTCCCCTTCTTAAATATATTATTACAGAGCGCATCTATTGTCTCTAAGTGGTCCGGCCTCAGCCTGAGGTGGGGACAAATTGGAGATGGGTGAGCTTTGAGAAGCTTCTTACAGGGTCCACCAGCCTCTTTAGCCCCTTTCCCTGCTACCAAAGCCCCACCACATAGACCCAACACATGGGCTTAAACCACAACACCCAGGGAGGGAAAGATTTTGGAGTCAGTACTTCTGTAGTCATCAAAATAGCTAGTGGAGGAGCAGGATTCCTTCATTTCATAGCAGATGGGACTGTATGTTCCAGTTTTCAGTTATTTGCTAAATCTGCCTGTCACATTCATCAAAAGCTCAATCTGTCTCACTGTAAAATATACAATTTCCTGCATTTCTTCACTTCCTTTTCAGATAACAAAGCATTTTCACACTATGCCTTGTTTCCTTCTGCCTTATAGTTGGCATTTTGATAGTAGTAGAATTCCACATATATCTGTAGCAGTAAAACAGATTATTATAGGAAGAGAAGGCGGGAAATAGATTACTCAGTATTCTTTCATGAGGAAAAGTAGGAAGAGACACAGAAAAGGAGCAGTGAACAACTCAATAAAGATGAAATAATTAACTTACAAAAAGAAAGGAAGTAAATCTCTAAAACAGTACTAGTTTCTTTGTCAGCTATAGTAAAACAAATAAATGCTGCCTAGACCAAGTGAGGATTCATGGATTTTATAATCTAAAGGATGATCGTTAATCATCCTTTCAAGGATTGCTTGAAATGCATTTTGGTAGCTGGTTTAGATGCATTTCTCTCAATTTCTTTCCTTTTTTCTGGAAATGCCATATTGCTCTGTTTTCCATTATTTAGCCCCCTTTATGCTTGCCCTGACTGAATAACTACTACCAAAGCCTTCAAGGTGAATTGCCTTCCTTTTTATAGAGAACTAGTAATTCATTGGGACAGAAGGGAAGGGAACAGAAAAGAACAGTGTTAAGAATGGAAATGTGACTGGCTGTTTCCAGGCTGACAAAGAGGAAAGAGCTGCCTTTCCCTTGGTAGCAGCTAATGCCTGTCCCTCTGACACTCTGGAAGGGATTCTGCATGCCACAGGAGCATCAGTCCATTTTCTTCTATGCCTTTACTCTGTATCTAACACAGACTAGGATAAGCAGCATGTGGCCTGCAAGGTTTTACAAAAAATCAAGGTTCCTTGTCTTGTGACTACATATCCTTCCTAAATATAGTTTATATAGACACACACACACACATATATATGTAAGTATATATGCATGTATAAACAAAGTGGACATTTCTTTCCATTAGCAAATTTTAGTAACATTTTGACCTCTGAAAGACTCCTTCTAGATCCCAATAGTACAGTGAACTTAGACAACCAGCATGAGAGGCTATTCTTTACTTTTCCATAATAGTTCAGTGATCTTACTTAAGAGCATAATACTTGTACAGAAAAGCGTTGTCCAGCTCCTGTGTCTGTCTAGGAGGCCACACAAATGTCAAATGCAGTGGAGATGAAGGCTGGAAAGAAAAGTGAAAAATAAACATTGGCAATGGCTTATGGAAGGGGATTAGTAGAAAAGTAATAAAAGCTACTTTAAAGGGTGTCTGAGATCTGCTCAACTTAAAACCATCAGACTTTACATTTTGCCTTACAAAATGTTAAAAGCAAAAATCATTATCTGAGACAAATGCTGAGACAAAAGCAGAATAGATCTTGATTTTTATTAATATTCCTGTTGTAATATCCTGAAAGGGAGTTGTGCAAATTTTTTAGTTCAGTGTTTTGCAACTGACTCCAACCGTAAAGTAATTTTGAAAGGAAAAGATTTACATTTTCTACTTGAATGACTTATGAGTAAAGCTGTTGTTACAGATATGAAAGAAACTGTTCAGTACAATGACAATACTCTAAACACTTACCAAATTCTGGAATCAAGTCTTTTGCTTTGAGGTTTTATGATTGAGGGGTTTTTATGCTTTGGGGTTTTTTTTCCCCTGTGTCCTCACAGAGCAACAAATGTGATCTTTGTAACTTTAACATATATGGATATTCTACCCAGTTTTGAAATCTTAATGTTTTCTTGGACTCAAAATGTTTCCGATAGCAACTTGAAGAAAGGTCTAATGAATTTATCTGAGGTGGTTTCTGGGTTTGCAAAACTAACTGCTCTCCGTACTGAGCACTGCTTTTCTCTGTAGTTTTACAGAAGCAGAAGGAAACCAAGCAAGAAAATCAAGTTCTTTAGTCCATTGGAATGATAGTCCCTAAATAGCAGAGTTTCCATTGCTTATTGTTCTTTATGTATTTTTCTCCCTACTTTAATGAAAAATTCAGATGCAATCTTTGTGTTTCCAGATAAACATAAATGAAAGTATCAAGAGTCATCAACCTGAAAACAAAATGGCTGATGATAGTCTATGGCTGCGTAAAACACACATTTCTGAACACTAGTTTGGTGAAGAGTACTTTATTTTTTGTTATTATTACTATTTTATTTTATTGTAGTATATTTTATAATCTTTTAGTATGAAATACCAATAAGTGTGTAAGTGAATATTTAAACCCTACGAAAGGAATTATTATTCTCTCTGTCAAAATCTAAATTACTGCTCTCCGATGTAGTCTATTGTTTATTCCTGCGTCCCCTGCACAAAGAAAGTTCTCATGTAAGAAGAAATCAAGACTTTGCTAGCTCTCCTACTACAATTGTGTTTCACAAGCTTCCCAAGAAAATTCAAGGGTCAGAAATGCTCATTGTTGTCTGCTGTCAGTCAGAGAGAGGGTCATAGTAGCTAGCAGCAGTCATCAGAATCTCTTTCAAAATGAAGTCGGTGTTACTGGTGCCCAAATCACCCAGAGTAGTTGCAAGTGTATTCTGCTGCCCTTATGCTAACCCGAGACAATGTTTTGGAACTGTAAGGTGTTCCAGAGTGCTCCTGTATTCTGGCTTTCAGTTGCAGGACACCCAAAAGAGATACAGTGCTTTATTATTAACCAGAAGAGATATAGTGCTTTAATATTAACCAATTAGTTTATAACTGCTTTTGAGAAGCCAGGTTAAGGTAAAAGCAAATTAAATTTACTTACCACATCCAGTTACAAGGATTTTAAATACACAGGTGACATAAAAGAGAAGAAAATAATTTCCTCTCTTTACCCCAATATCAAATCCAAAACAACACTCTTTTCCCCTGTTTTACCCAGATGAGAAGCTGTAGATTCTTACCTGAGTAAGTTCTTTTGGACCTCTTCAATATGAGCTCTCTTATCACTGAAGAGAACATCCGCATGGAGAAGAATGCCATTCTTTGTATTCACACCATTGTTTGGGATTTACTCTGGGTTTCATTTAGATTTTAATCTTCCCAGACTAATTTTCTTCTCCAAGATAATTGATCCTTTGTTTATTTCAGGGGACAGTTTCAGCCCTGTCATCTTGGATTATATACAGATAGTTTATCTGCTTTTATCTGACTTCTTAACAAATTTTTACTCAAGAAGCGGGTACAGCTCTTCTTCCCCTGCTATTGTAATATGGCAATCCTGAGTAAAACCTTTCCATATAACAATTTACATAAATGTACAAATCAATAACAGTAGTTTCCCTGGTCATCACTAATTAAGACCAGACAGAAGAGTGATTCAGTACTCTGGAGCAATAACCTGTTTCAGATCTTTAACCATCATGTCTTTAAAGACAAAAAAAGTACAAAAAAACAAAGCTTGGCAAAATAAAATTGTCCCCTGAAATAATGTCTGAGTTGGTGTAAGCAACTGTGTTGGTGAAAACTGTACCACCGCCACAACATGTTTGTCACAACATTGCTGACACCACCGACACGCATATTTGTCTCAACCTTGTCATGGCAGGATAAACCACCAACAGAACTTACAGAGCAATGAGGGGACCTAATTCCAAGAAACTTAACCAAACCATGATGCATGCACCCAGTCCCAGGGTCAGGGAGATCAAGGGGCGTGGAGATCCCTGAGGATGACCTAAAGCTCCTGGAGAGGCCCTAGGGATGGTATTGGGCATGCACGCNGAGCAACGAGGGGACCTAATTCCAAGAAACTTAACCAAACCATGATGCATGCACCCAGTCCCAGGGTCAGGGAGATCAAGGGGCGTGGAGATCCCTGAGGATGACCTAAAGCTCCTGGAGAGGCCCTAGGGATGGTATTGGGCATGCACGCCACCGCTGGGTGGAAGAGGTGGTTAAGCAGAACAGCTCGTGACAACCCTATAAAAGAACGGAACCAGCCAACATCAGACGGAACATTATCCCACTGGACTTGAAAATAAATTGGACTGTCAGGATGACACAGCTCGGGGTAGTAGCTATTGCACTCCTTCATCCTTTCCTCTTTCTTTCTTTCCGTTCTCTCTTTATCTCTCGCTCATTCCTTTGCAGTTGCAAACCTGTCAGCAGGCAAATACATTTCCTTGGCCCTTGACACCATTTTGAGTCTTAATTCTGTTCCTAAGAATACAAGCAAAACCTCGCTCCGGCCTTTGACCGGTGTGCGACAGTTGGCTGAGCTCAGAAGGCAAAGCAGCAGAAATCTCAAAGCCTAATTAAGATTTCTCTTTACCAGAGTTTTTACTTATATTTTTATACAGACTATAAAATGAAATGAAAGCCTACACAGATTCCACAGATTTCACCAGTGAAAAAAACTTACCATTTATACGCAATAAAAACATGCTACCATGTGATGGATAGTAGACTTCTCCATATCATGGAGCGTCAGGAAAATTCAGAAAGCAAATAGAACATGTGTTCCTTCAACTGTCATTCTTTTGTGCTCTCTTTCTCCCCGGATTCAGTATGGGACAAGGAAGGTCAGCACAATACTAGGAGGCAAAACATGTTGTGCCCCAGTTATTCAGATAAATTCTGTGATGTCCAAAACCACATTCCTTCTACCAGTTTCTGGAGGTGTTTTTTTAACCTCTCCCTGTATCGTAAAAGCAACCTCACATTCTTCCCTTGGATGCTTTGCTGAGAGCCTGACAGCACTGCATGCTGTAAGAGTTGGATCTGGTCTGCTTCAAGATATGTTATGTGACAGAAGGAGACATTGCTATTTGCCTAAAGCACTCTTTCTCATGTTAAACCTCATACTGAACCTCTTATGCTTACATCAACTTTTACTCCATGCTGGCAGAAATTAAACACTCTATACTAACCATCAAATGAAATTTTACTAAGAGGATTTCAGAACAAAATAGATCTAGTGGAACTTCAATGGAAATTGAGCTTACAAATGTATTAACTTTTAATGAAAATTCCAGCTTCCTTGCACAAACTTTGGCTGAGCTAATAATTGCCTAGTACATATGTAATGCATGATTAATTGTAGTTTTCTCATCTAAAATGCATTACAATATACAACAAAACTAAGCAAATGGACAGCTCCAAGATTATGCTTACTTTAATGTACCCTTCATCTTACAATTTAAAGGAATCTGTAATATGATCTATAATTATGTCTACTTTTTTCATGTGACATAGATTTAAGTGAGCAACACTTCTTAAGAAGCAATGTGGTCATGTGTAGATTACAGCATAAGACTTGTTAACCAGACTTTGAGAAAAATCATGCTAGCTAAAACTAGGACAGTGCACTCCAATAACTTTATCGTTGTTAACAGCATTTTAGCCAATACAACATACTCTTCAGTGAAGTTATGTTTTGCTGTCAGTGAAGGGTCAAGATAAATTCTTCTAGTGCAAGCACCAGAAGCTACAATATGCGGTTGCCTCTCCAAATTATCTTGAGTTCACCAGGTTGTTTTACAACAAAGCTGCAGGTTTTCTTTTAACTTGACTCAATTCTCATAGAATGGAATTTTTGGCTACACAACAATAGAATTTTCCACTTCTACTTTGCTGGAAAATAAAAAATTCCAAGTGAGTTCAGTAAAAATTGCTTTGAATATTTTATACTGAAATGATGTAATAACCCACACCTAGAAGTAATCAGCAGTCAGTAAACAACATTGCTCTGCAGGATTGGATTACTCCTTTTGCTCTTACTGATTCATTTTTTGAGCCACCTGATAAAGGTGGAAATTCAGTGACACTGTAACAAGAGGTCATTTTCTGCCTTGAGAAGTTCCTCATTAAGTTCCAACTATTTTGCTGGTTTGTACAACAGTCTTTCAGTCTTCCTTACATTCCTAACACATGTAGGTGGCTAATGTCTCTTCACATATGCTTCACAGCAGGTTTTAAACTATTAAAGCACTTAACAACTAAAAGTTCTTTTCCAATAGAGCATGTAAATGTGACCCCTGTTGGTTGATGTGCCTATAGTACCTGATAAGAACCGTTGAATCAAGTACTGCATTGAAAGAGGTGAACTGGGAAGGAAACTGTTCTTATCAAATCACATTGCAAACTATAATAACAAAGCAAAAGTAAACCGCACTGTAGGTGCCTTTCAATGAGACTATCTGTTTATTGTTACTTCACATTTTACAGGACTTTTAGCTCTGATTTTCTAACCTTTGTAGAACAGTGATGTGTTGATTGTGAAAGCATGGGCAGATTTACTACTGGGCTTTGAGAGTTTTAAGAGGTTCTCAATTACAATGTTTAATGTCATATGCGTAAGTCACACATTAAAGTAATTCTCAAAGTAAGAAAGGAAAAAATAAAGGAACACAGAACACAATAAAAAAGGACACAGAACAAAATATAATGTCAGGAAAAGTTATGCAGACAAGCCATATTAAAACAAAGCAAACAAACTAAAAACCAAAACAAACCAACCAATAAGAAAAGCACAACCAACTAACCAAAAAAAACAAAAAAAAATTTCCCTTAAAGTTCAGAGTGACAGGTATGTACCCTTCAAAGAGATATAACAATTCTCAGTATCAGAGTAGCAGTACAGTACATTGAAAATACTGCACTGTTCTCTGGCTATTCTATATCACACAATGATTTGGAGCTGTAAATCAACTACTTAGCAGTCTTGCCTCTACTAGTTTCCCTAAAACATTTGTACTTAAGTAAGTTTTACAAAAATACTGCTATGTAAGTTCTGGAAAGCAGCAAAAGCAAGCGGTGTATTTCTTCTCTATGTTACATTTGTAAGTTGAAGAACACATCTAACTCCTTCATGTATCTCAGATGTGTTTCTTCTGCCAATCTGTGAGCAAACAGGTAGGTTCATACAAAAGTACCAATGGATTTCTCTTCTTTTTATTAATGTTTAATTATAATGTTGTATTAGACATACTGTTATGGGTAGAGTTTGTACTTAACTTAAAAAAATAAAACCTGCATTTTTTTCCATATAAATACCTTTTAATTATCTCACATAAATGCAAAATATATTTCCATAGATACACTAATAGTAGAATAACATTTGAAATTATTAGCATATTTTAACCTGAATTTAGAAGATTGAGAATCTCATGTTTTGCTAGCATTTTTAAGCCTCATAACACTATGAATACTCCTCTCAGAATGATGCTGATCTCTGAACACTAATATCTGCTAAAAAAAGTGTGAGGTAGGGAAGGAAGGGTCAATGTAAATGCTTTGTAGTAAATTTATATTACAAATGGATTAAAAAAAACCCTAATGTTTTATCCTCTAAAGGCACATATATTTTTATCCTGGTAAACCAGTCTAACATCTTCCACATACTGCATAATACAAGCCTAAATCAGAAAGGCAAGCAAACATTTCAACAGAAGGTCTCTCTTCAAGGCTTTTATAAAAGCTGTTGTTAGTATTAAAAATAAACTCACTGCAAAGAGCATATAATGTGTTAATGAAAAGCTTTAGTTACTATCAGTCTTAGGAAAGGCCTGCTTTATAACTCTATATTAAAGTGATTCAAGGGAGAATTAGTCTACAAGAAGACCAGAGTCTAAGGGCTTAATATTGTCTTTATTTTCAGAAAATCTTACATGAGCAGCTGAGTAGTACAACATAATATTGGATGGTTCTCACAACTTCTGTTACGTGATCTACAGAAAGGATTTGTATCTGAATCCATTGTTTTTTTCTACTTTTATTTCTCAAAACAGCTAGAAAACCAGGTTTCTTCTACATTAGTGAAATATTTATAACAGAACACAGAAGTCATAAAAAGGCTGGAAAACAAATTCAAAGACATCACAGGCTAGAATAAAAGACAGGAGACCAACTTGGAAGCTAAGGCCCTCTTATGCTGTCACTAAACACATAGTTTCAAACACTCCACTGTATGAAGAACCACATAGAAAAAACTGCATTTCTGAGGTTGTTACCTCTCATACTTCACCTCAAACTTCTGGTGTCCTAAAAGTCAGACTCATGAAACAAGTTAGTGATTTTTCATTACTTATTCTATACTACATTTCTTTACCTCAGTATGCTACATGATTTTGGTGTAAATCTTGGTAAAAGGCGACTTTTCTCCTCTTGTTGATTCATATATGAAAACAGAGTTGGAAAGAGAAAGAAAAAGCAAAGCATAGAAGAACAAAGGAAGCAAATGAGCCTGCAGTGTTATGACAGCACCACCGTAACACTGGCAGTGTGACAAATACCATAACACTGGCAGTGTGACAAATACAAAAAATATCTGAAACTCAACTTTTGAGGGTAATTAAATGAAGGAATTGTAATTAGAGCTATCTAGAAGGAGGATGGGGGACAGGGGATGGGATAGGGACAGTGACAGTGACAAAAACAAAACAAAACCCCAAGACCAGTAAAAGTTTTCTCACAAACCCAAACAAAATAATGAAAACCCCTTTCAGACCCTGGGATCTAATGATTTCTGTCAGATCGCTGTGCTCCTTGTTGATTTTACTTCAGTTTACCCTGCACATATCATCCTGAGAAATAAGTTTGGTCTTGAAATTTTACATAATTAGTGTCTTTCCTTTCTGTAGAACTCTGAAATTGAACAAAAGTAGAGCTTTTTTGTAACCCAACTTAGAAAACCAGACTAATCTACAAATCTTCCTTTCCCTTTATGAAATGATTTATGTGTTACTTATTCCTAATTTACTAAAGAATTAAAGATTTTTTTTAATTTCTGATATTGAGAAAAATATTGTAAAATTCAAATCAGTTTTGGTCTCTGAAAAATTTCTTTCTAGAGCTCTTCTTGATTTTGATTCAGAGAACCATGAGAAACCAAAGGCTTCATTATTAAGTCAGATCTAGATCAAATAAATATTTTTTCTACTAATCCCAAATATTATCCTTTTTCTTTCCACATTTGGTTCAGCTTAGTCCATGTACAATATTAAAAGTATAAACTATTAATAGTAAGGTTACAAATAGTCTGAAAAACTTTATTTCCTATTCCTCCTGGTGACAATGTATCTGTCACTATCGAGTCTCAGGAGTGACTTCGAAATAGCTAAAGATAGTGTCTATTGCGGTTTTAGGGTTTGTTTATTTGTTTGTTTTTTTCTTTTTTCACTATTCAGTCTGGATACATCCTATGCATTCTGCTCTAGGCACACCTGCTTTAGCAGGGGGTTTGGACTACATGATCTCCAGAGGTCCCTTCCAACTGCTACCATTCTGTGATTCTGTCCTGCTGAGAGGGCCGTAGAGCAAAACTTCTATTAATATCTTCCCTCAATTCTTTTTATTAGCTTGCCTTGAAGCTTTTAAAATTCCACTAGTCAGTCTTAGTTTCAACCTTTCTCATTCACATACACTGTAAACAGACAATGTAAATCTATTTTTATTCTACCAGTATTATTCCAATCTGTGTAAGTTTAATACAAGAAAACAAGAGTTTTTTTCAAGTGAACAGTTGCAAGAGTCAGAATATCCCAGAAAATTGAATCCTGCCAATGAAACACAGACTATGACATCAACTGGGTGAAAGATGGAAAAATATTAAGTGGAAACATGGTGCTGGCAGCAAATTGGCTATATTTTTAATTATTTGTAAAGAAATATAAATTCATTATGCATCTTCAAGCAAAAAATAACTTATGTGTTGATGTGCACAACCACATAATTGTATTTTACGTAAGACTTTGAATATATTATTTTTTAAAAAAATCAAAATATTCAAAACCAGCCTGGATGCATTCCTGTGCAACCTACTCTAGGCTAACCTGCTTTAGCAGGGGGGTTGGACTAGATGATCTCTAGAGGTCCCTTCCAACCCCTACCATTCTATGATTCTATGATTCTATGATTGTGAGAAGCAAAACTAAAGAAAACTTAAGATATGAGACATAAGAGTTGTTTAAGTTTAGTGATCATTAAAATTCAATTCCACAATGCAGTGAAGTACATTTGTTATTTTTTTCACTTTGCCAATTGGTGCATACTTTGTCTAAACTACTAGTAAGTTATATGTCATTTTGAAGTGATTGTACTAGAGCAAACAATATTTTTTGTTGTAGAAGGAAAGCACTAGATTCTTCACTAAGCATCAACCGAAAGCTCTCCCGGGAAAGTAAATTTGATCACACATAGTGTCATAGAATCATAGAATCATAGAATCATAGAATGGTAGGGGTTGGAAGGGACGTCTAGAGATCATCTAGTCCAACACCCCTGCTAAAGCAGGTTAGCCTACAGCAGGTTGCACAGGAATGCATCCAGGCGGGTTTTGAATATCTCGAGAGAAAGAGACTCCACAACCTCTCTGGGCAGCCTGTTCCAG
>VZSC01014896.1:0-14082 GCA_013398225.1 Steatornis caripensis
AAGGTCCCTTCCAACCCAAACTATTCTGTGATTCACAAATAAGGAACAGAAACAGGTTTAAGGACTCTTCCTAAACAGGACTTTCCTACTTACATTTAGTTAACTTGCCTTTAGTTGACATCATGTCCAGGAGATCTCCTCTTGGATTGGAATACCAAGTGGTACATAAAGGGGCTTTAAAAAGCTTTGGGTTTAACTGAGAGAACTCCTTTACTATACTTCTAAGAACAACTGTAAGACTGCCTACTGATCTCAAAAACTCCTCCTATAGGTGTTATCAGGGGCAGTCTCAGACTGCAGTTCCAATTCTAAACCTACTAAAATGTCCCAAGAATGTCTGTGTTTTGTCATTTAGAGCAATACTGAAAAGGGAGAGTAGAGTCATCACCTGATCTGCAAGTTTTATGCTGCTCTACACAGTGAATAAGTATTCATCATTCATTTAAAAGGTTTCCTATGTAAGGAAAAGCTTCAGGGTAACATCCAATTCACTTGATAATTGAAAAGAAAAAGTTATCTCCATTCCAAGTTAATAACTGAAATCAATAAGCAGCAATATCATTAAAAAAACCTAAGCAACCCAAACGTAGGCTTACATGCAAAATCTCTAGACTTGCAAAACTGGATAAGTGCAAAGGTGCAGGATTAGAACTTCTTAGGAAAGCTTGCCTATGCATCTCAGTGGTTCATAACATCATACAGGGATGGATTGCTGAAACAATTTTTGCATAGTATCTAATCCTTGGCCCTTGGAACAGGCATGTAGCTAGCTGATTTTGAAGAGTGCTGATGTTATGGGCACTCTCCTTCTGATGACAATACAGGTACGTATCTTCAGTTATACAACTTTATAGGCCAGCCACTAATAAAAAATAACAAACCAACTTATAATATGGTTAGCCTGCAGTATCTATGTAGAAAGGCATTAGCAATATATAAAACTGCTAGCTTAATTTCAGAAATCTAGTACTTGTAAAGAATTTTAGGGAAATGTTAGCAGGTGAGAAGTAACATTCACACCAAAAGATTTTGATGGCTGTCACACAGTTGAGTGTTTGATAATATAGGCTAACAAGGCGTAAGTACTATCATTACATTTTATATATAGAGAATTACAAAACCAAGTTTAGTCAAAAGGAATACAAATTGCTTTGTTCCAAAAGGGCTTTCTTATCACGTTATTGGCATTTTTGCTTGTAGAGTGGTATTGCAGCATTAGGGATACTGAAATTTGTGCATTTCTGTCTCAGTGTATATAGAATAGTATTACACAAAAGCCAAATTTGTATGTAGTAGACAAAGAAATTACTCTATAGTCATTGTGTGTATCCATAATGATGGATTTCAGACACATTTTAGGTTCCAATTTCTCTAATGTTTTAACAATAAAATCCAAAATATACACACTTGGAGTTATTAAAAAACACATTTGCATATATATTTTCTTTCTCTAAGCTGTAGTTTGCTCCCTCAAGTCAGTGTCTTATAAAAAGTGCACTTCGTTTGATTTTTTTCTGCTAATAGTTGAATGAATTATATTCTCAGGTGGCCCAATTATAACTGTTGCCTGTAGCCATAACGAAATTAAAGATTTCTGGAAACGTTTTGTGTGAAGTGCACTTGATCAGCTAAGGCAGACATATTCCACAGAGTTTCAGTGACTGCCCTCATGCCCAGGGGCAGAACCTTTGTTTAGGACTTTAATAAAATAACAGCACTACCAATATTAGCACAATATCCTATAGCCCAAATAAAGTCCCTTACGATTTCAGCAAAGAATGTATTTTGACTTAATGGATGCTGTTATTAAAAAAAAAACAGAAAAAGCCATGTACATGCACATACACTGTATTTGTGGATTCATAAGTAATGAAATTGACAAGTACAGTCTGATGTACTATTATTATCATGACATTCGACAACTTAATTGTGTTAAACCTTAGCAGTTAATTTCCTACTTTTATTTGGAAAGAGGAAGGAGTGGGTAAACAGAAGTATCTATAATCTTTTCTGCTGTGTGAAGTGAAATAAATGGAATACGCAAACTTTCTAATATTCAATGCCAGCACTTCTGGAAGGATTTCAGAAAATGTAGCAAGGTTGCTTGTGAAGAACAGTCCCTTTACAGTTCTTTGCTTAAATCTCGACAGAAAGGTAGAGTCCTAGAGGGATGAAATTTATTGTTGTGGTTGTTTACAAAGGTGAATGCTATTGCCGCAAACTGCCAGTCCCTGCACAATTGCTACAGCCACTGCATTACTACAAACTAACAAAATGCTCCATTTCAGGTCTTTGTGAGTTTGCATAGTTTTCTAGCAGAGCCATCATTTCAGGGCTTGCTGTCCTAATCATTACTGCCAACACAATATGGAATATTAAAGTTGTATAAGTGATAAAGTTTTCATTTTCAATTCTTTTTGCTTATCATGAGGGTTTGTTTTTATATTAAATTAGAGAAACAATTCCAAAGGAGCATTTTAGTTTGGCTTGCTGGTTGGTTTGTTAATTCTGTTCATTTCAATCAGATGAACTTCGTCTAGACTCCACCTATACAAGATTTCAAGGTAAAAATATTACCAGTATCAGAAGTATTTCAAATTTATGATGAAGCTGTGTACTGCTTTGTTCTTACTTACAAAAATTGCAGGTAATAAGGACCCATATGCAGGGAAATGACAGTGTTTATTTATACAGTGATAAATACTCTTTCAGATTTTCTGCCTGTTGAATTAATAGCATTGAATATTTTCCTTCCTATTCTGCTACATTAACAATAATTGGAGCGCATTATTGTAATACTTGTCAAAATGATGGCCTGTAAAATTAAGACAGAAATCATTTTCAAAGAATTGCCAGCTGGCAAAAATGACTGGAAGTTCCAGGGGACAATGCTTCTAAAAAATGTATCTCTCTTCTTTTTTAATCATAAAAATGCTGACTACTTCAGATTGCATTCTTCCTTAATAGTTGGCCTTATCCTGATTTTCATCAGTAGTTCAGGGCCCACGTTTCCGTTACAGCATGACATAGTCAGGTGGTTGCGTTTTAAAAACAAGGACAGACTCATTAACTCAGGAAGATTCCATCTTCAGCCTACTGCCATGCATATGTTGCTGAACTATCAGCCTGGAAAACAAAAATCTTTTGGTAAAGAAACAGTTAAACTAGAAGTACAAAAAGTTCAATTTCTATACAGAATCCTTTTTTATATTTTAGCAGATGCTTTCATTCACACAAGCAATGGATCTGTTATTCTAGTTAGCTAGAAAAAAAAAGTACTGCTCAGTCTTTTAAAATTGTTTTATTGAAAAGCAAAGTGAAATAAATGCTATTTTTCTTTTGTTGTGGGTTAGTAAGGCTAACTGCAGTCTCCTAATGAGATTCACAGGTTTTATGAATCTAAAATCCTCATTATTCATAGAGAGATGTATCAATGGCAGCTCCGATGTTGTACATATAAAACTTTAAAAAATACACCATATCCTTTTTAATATGCAGCAACGTAACTTGAACAAATTACAGTGATTTAAGGGAAAAGAAGTTCTACAGAATTTTTGTTAAAGGGAAGGACTGGATATTTTCCATCCTCTTCAATATCACAAAACCGTAATTTCAAATCGCAAAATGAACCCCTTAAAATATAAAAGAAGAAATAGCAGCAATTTGCCAGAGTTTTTGATCAGGCTAATGATAGTTAGCATTTTCTGAAGGTGGAAGGCAAATTGATGTGATAATTCTATTAAAACAAGCCATGGCTCTGTACTCTCGCTGTTCTGCTATTGATTATTTGAAATTTAAAGAAGTATCTCTAGAGCCTAAGATCTTATCTCTTTCTCACTTACTAAACTACAGTTACAGACTATCTATGTAAATTAAAAGTTTGTGGATGAAGGGTAAGAATGTTTCCAGTCATGCTTACTAAATATTAAATGGAAAACTCTTTTTGCCCTGAGTTGGTGAGTTTTTTCACAAGCTGGCATTTCCTGATATACAACAGGAGCTGCATCCCAGTTAGCCTAATGACTTGCAGTTTGCATAGGATATTATATATATTATATATATTATTATATACATATTTACACATATTTCTAAAACAGGTTTTATAGAAAGATAAAGAGATAAATTATTTTAAAATCTACTGATTATCTAAAAATCTTACTCTTACTTAAGATGCAAATGATTTCTTAATGGACAATTTTTATTTTTAGGGGTCATCTATCTTCCTTCCTCTCTGTGGTACTGTAAAAGAGTTTGTCTTCTTGTCAGTTGTGCTGACCATCAATTTCTGTGCTCTTAGTATCCAAGTAAAACTATAATAGGAAATACATGCTACAATTCATCTAAGAAAGTAATCTGGAATAAGCCACAGGCTTTCAGAAGTATTTTCATGAAAAGCCACCTGAGTGTCTCAAAAAAAAAAAAAAGAAAAAGAAAAAAGCAAGGAATAAAGGCTAGGATGATTTATTAATGGAAGTTACGTATCCATTCACAGCCAACTTTGTCAGACTCACTTCATTTCATTCACACACAGCTGTGAATGTTAAATTTTTCAGCCTCTGTTTTTCAGTGTCATTTTTCTGCATATTTTCCCAAGAAATGTCTCCTGCATTTATGTGGTACCACTCCTGATAACCATTGCAAATAGCACCACAGCTATAGGAAAAGGATCTTGAAATACAAAAATCTGTGTGAGAAAAGTTGCAAACTGCACAGGAAGATTATTCTGACACATTGTTCAACCAGCAAAGCTATCAGCCAGAAAAACAGATAAAGTTTTTAGTCATTATTTCCCAGGTTATACCCAGCCATTTTCCACAAAGGTGAAGATTTCAAACTGCCATTATTTAAAGCCATTTGTGCTGTTGTGAAGGCACAATAAGGAAGTGCTACAAAGACATATTTAAAATGAGTTCTAGCAATAAATAGCATAGAGAACATCACCCTCTTTCTCTTATCTTGGAAATACAAAATACTTAGAAATAATTAATTAAGTAACTACAATAAGTAAATGTGACGTAGAGCAGTTTAGCAGTAGGAATGTACAGATTTGTGTTCAGAAAAAGCTTGAAATGTGTGGATTTGAATCTGTGAATCTGATGTAGGCATCATTTTATGTCTTTAGGATGCAAGAATGGCTCTTAGAAATCCTGACGTCAGTGTTTGTGGGAGAAAAGAAAGCACCCTGTAACTGCCCAAACCTCTCTCAAAGTATTTAAAGTATTTAAAGGAAAGGACAAACTATATTTTAAAATATATACTTTCATAAGCTCTGATAAAAAAATAGAGAGCTACAATTAAAATTTGGTTTGAAGAACAGATAGTCGTGTTATCTTTCTGCTGTGGAGGGACTGAACAGAGATGAACTGAATATAACCCCTGATTCTAGAGACAACTCTGTGCCTTTCTCAGTTTTTACTGAGGTGACAAATCTTCAGTGTACCCTGGCAGTACACAAACCAGCTACGTGTTCCCACACACCCATGTTAAGTACCAAAACAGAACCTTGGGCTGCAGCCCACAACTGCACAGCAGTCCTCTATGCAGAGAAACCGGGATTTTGTGGTCTTATTGTGTTACCAGAACATCAGGAAGGGGCAACGCAAGGGAATAAAGCCTGACTCACCACCCCTGGATGCAAATGTAGGCCGTTAACATCAGAATGCAAACCAGAGATACGATGTCTTTTATGCCTTTTCCAATTACAAAACAAAAATGTCCTCCTTAGGCCTTAAATAACTACTGATTTTATCTCTTACTGCTTTCAAAAGAAATGGAGACTCAGAGTGGCAACATTTCCTTTTTATGAAACACATGACTTGTGCAGTCCAAAATGCTGTCAGGTGCCTGTACAGACCCACATATACATATGCACACATTTTTGCACACAGTTTACCCTGTACTGTGAGAGAAATCAGAAGTGNGGCAACATTTCGTTTTTATGAAACACATGACTTGTGCAGTCCAAAATGCTGTCAGGTGCCTGTACAGACCCACATATACATATGCACACATTTTTGCACACAGTTTACCCTGTACTGTGAGAGAAATCAGAAGTGAAAAGGGTCCCAGCTGCTTCTGAGTATGTGTTGATATTTGTATGCAAGTATATATATTTCAAAATACTTAAGAACATTTAGGGTCTACTTTCTGAATGCCTAAGTAGTTTTGGAGGTCTTGATCATAGTCTCTCAGAAGCCTATCTACCTGATACAGAAAACTCATTGTATGTGTCTGATTGTACCTACGCTGTACAACGCAAGACCTGTAGAGATTGAGCTAGCATCTCCTGAGCTACACACAGGGCTCGAAGCAGTAAGTTATACTACCAAAACTGTATGACAGTATCTCATGAGCCTTGCTGAGTGCTAATTTTCCTGGACAACGTGCTGTACTTTGGCAGCTAAGCTGCTATCAGGACTGTTGTCCCTTTAATAGTCAGCCCAGCCTTGATTCTGTCCTATTGATGATGACACAGGACTTAACGCCTGTGTGTCCACACTGCCCTGCACCTTTCCAGTAGCTCTTGTTCAGAGCTCTCTCCAGCCCTCAGACATCACTGCTGTGTAGTGGTGGGAAAGCCAAATTTGCATAAGTCATGATGGTGCTAGGGAAAATCAGAAAAAAGAGAAGAGACGTTTGCTCAGTAACCTTGCCTCTAATATCTTTACAGTCAAAAGAATATTTAGATTTTGTGTATCTAAGCATAAACATGTTTTCTAAACCAAAATTCTACTATGGATAGTTCTGAAAGACTTCCAGCATTTAATAGTCTTTGACATTTTTCTGTATGTGATTTGTAAATAGTGATTACGTTGCTATTTAGCAACACTTAAATGTTGAAAAAATAGTCTTAAAATGCTTATTAGAAAAATTTCAACTTAAATATATGCCCTCATTATGATGATCTCATGGTAAAGTCAGCACTTTTTATGAGACTTCTGAACACAATGACATTTATTTTAAGGGAAAGACCATATTGCTCCTGTGGTGTGCATGTTAGACTGTAGGAAATATGATAAAAAGAAAGGTCATGGCAACAGCAGTTTGATGAGAAATGAATGATTTGATTATTTTCATGGTGTGGATCAATAATGCTCTGCATCTACTGAAACACATTGCCTGGAGGCACTGAGATAATCAATGGCATAAAACAGAGCCTGCCTTTACCCAGGCTTGCAGCCCCTCTGATCTTTCTTGGGAGAGCCCTTGATGCCTCTAATTTATGTCAACTGCATATCAAAGAAATTCCAAAGAGCCTGGGTCATAAAGAGTATTTTAGTGGTAACCATTTGAAGTCTACTTACATATGTTCCTTATGTAACTGTGTTTAAGTACTTCCCCTTCAATGCCCAGGAATTCCTAGAAAGGCGTAATTGCTACCTGGTACTAGGATAACAGCCAGTATCTTAGAAAAGGCAGGCTGGCTAAAACGAGCAAATCTTCTAACCCTCTTTTCACTGCAAGCTCACAATAGTTCAAAGACAAGAATTTCAGTCAATGGGGCATGTAAATAAACCCTTCTGCACCACCCAAGAATTCTCTTTAATAATGTGTGGACACTGACATTTTTAATTTAATAGAGCAGCCACTGGAAAAAATTAGTTGTGCATGATATTGAGGAGAGGCAGTTGAAGACATGATTTTGTTCAGTAATTTCTCTGTTCATTTGCAGTGGAAAAATGAAGCTGGCATCTTCTAGCTGCCAAAAAACTCTTAAGTCAAGGATACTTACTTCATTCTATCTGTGGAGCTATTTTTTCGATGAAGGCTTTGCAAGCAAGAAAATAATTCCCAGTGGTAGTCGTACTACTATAGTGTTCGCTGGAACAGAATTTACTAATTTCTTAAGTTTTAGCTACCATACTTTGAATACTTATATACACGCATGCACACACACACTTGCAGGCACAGTATCAACATTAATTTTGTATCTTCCTTGAAGCTTTCTCAGAAAATAATTTTTCCCTTTTAGCAGTTGACTTTCATAACACAAAAGATGGTGTATAATCCTTTGCAAAGAAATAGGAAAGCATTAACCAACAATTAGAGGAATACAGAATGCAGTAGATACAGTTTAACTGACGAGGTAGTAAAAATTGTTTTCAGCACCAAGATAATTGATTTTCTATAGCAGTAGAAGACAGGATTAAATTACTGTGCTTATTAGATCCTTGTTGATTGTTTGACATTACCTAAATCCACACAATAAATATATGTGTAAAACTGATCAGGTGATTCAGGGTCAGATCTAATTCTGAAGGTCAAGTAACCCTCTGAACATTCTCTAAATACACAATCTTAGCACAATCCGTCAAAGAGACTGACACACTCTTTTTATCTATTGGCTCTTATGAAAAAAGAATGTTTAGGAGATTAAGTGGAGTCAGCTTTAGTAGCAAGAGCAATTCTTCCAAAGTACTAAACTTCCCCTTGAACTGGAAATTGTTTAAGGCACGGTTTGCAAAATGCTATTTCTAACTTTACAACTGACCTGGAAATTATTCTTCCCTACCAGTTGAAATACTGGTTTTTGTAGCTGTCGTCTAAAAAGCACTGCAAGGGATGTAAGGTAATGGTTTTGATCATGAAGTTTCTTAGACTAAAAACCTGTGTTTCCACAGGCTCTATCCAATCAGGAATTCACAAGCCTCAGAGATATGCTCATGATGGGCATCACAAGCTCGACACTTTGCTCATCATGGCTGGAAAGAAACAATCCCTGCAGGTTTATTTAAAGATTTGAGATCAGAGACTTGGAACCTCCAATGACTTTCAGCTATTTCTGGTGTATTCCTATGCCTCTTGATCTTTCTTCTTTCAACAGAGACTCGATTCCTGAACACCATACACAGGGTGAGGTAGAGCTGGAATACCTTGTTTCTTCTTCTAAAACTTACAGGCATTCTTAATATATTCCAAGTAGGAAAGCTACATAATAAGAAATTCAGGTTTTTTTTCCTTTTTTTAGCATTATGGTTTTAATCAAATTGTTGCCCATGTGTTTTCAAAACCATTATATATGGGCAAGAATACAGATGTATAGAAAATCACTCTGGAAGTAACACTGAAGTATTTTTATTATAGTGTTGTTTCTTTTTTTATTTTCTTTTTTAAAGTAGTCTGTCACAGTGATGACATGACATACTAATCACTTTCAGCCAAAAATATTCAAAACCCTCAGAGGGAAGATTTTACATAGAACTTTTGTGAGCACCTCAGGCTGTGGGTGTAGCCTGTGGGTGTATTTTGAAAATCCATTTCAGCAAAAATTTATAATGCTCTCTTTAGTTCTCTAGATACTTTTCAAGCTAAATGTGTCAACAGAATACACTAAAAGTAGTGGATACCAAACCTGTTTGTACAGAAAAACATAAATCTTCCCCTCTCCCTCACTCACACATACACACATGAACACACACTCCCACACAGAAATGCTCCTTACCTGATCACATCTCATCAACCCTAAATATCTGAGAGACTTGCTGCTTTGTGCAATTTGGGTGGCTCCATGGTCAGTGATTTCTTTGCACCATCCAACATCCACTGTCTCTATTGTCATGCTGTATCGTCCAATGGCTATCAGAGCTGTAAAGATATTAAAGACATGAAATATATAGCTCGTGGAGATGGTAAGCTCAGTTCTATGTATGGACCAAATGATGTTGAAGTTAAATTTTGAGAAGCAATTGTCGTGGACCTTGTAACGTATCTTGTATTTCAGCCTTTTAAACTACGAAATAGCTGTCTCTTCGAATTAGGAATACACACATGTACAAATACATACAAACACGTAGATAAACAGATCTTCCTATATGTTTTTCTATCTATCAATCAAGATAAATAGACCAGTTAGTAGAGATATTCTATAGGAATTCTTTCAATTACTTTTTTCAGAAGGATCAAGGATCAATTAATTAAATTGAAACAACTGTAGAATAAAAACAATTCTACCTCAGTTTTCAGAGAAAAGAACTAATTTTATACTATTAACACTTTTTTTCCATTATTTTTTCAAAATAAGATTGCAAGACAGCACAGAGAGTAACAGGACATTTTCTGTGTCAATAAAACAAATGGTTTTACAAAACCCTGCAGGCATCTTACGTCACACATTTTTTAACTATATTCTAAAATTGCATTTGTTTCCCATTGTTCATATTGATGATGTAATAACAATATATCTCACTTTCATATTTTCTTCACGAACACCTTTCCAATAAAAAAATAAAAAAAAATAAAAGAGGCCAGGAGGAATTAAACCAAGAAAGGAAAGAGGATCTGGAAGTTCTAAAAGGAGTGAAAAATGGTAGGTAGGAGAAACCACGAAGCATCTGAACAGGATGGGAAGGCTTTGTCATGACATGGCTAGTCTTGAACGACACAAAGTATAGAATTCACCATGGTCACCATGGACTAGAACACTTTTCAGGAAATACAGGCTCAGAAACTATTAAGTCAAATTGGGATTTATTAACAGAAATAAGTAACAGCCTTCTGCAGCTAAAATCTCAACTCAAGAAAAATGTCAAAGATTTCTGGTGTAGAGGTCAGCCATCTGCATGTAGCCAAGGGGTAAGATGTTTACAGTTTTTCACTGTAGTTACAATGAAGTTGCTGAAAAGGAAGATCAGTGAGTAACTTAGTCCAAATAACGCAAATATCTTTAAACGGATGATTGTTCAGCAGCTGTGGGCCAGTTCTGCTCATGCTACAGAACCTACTGTCAGAAAAGAAAGAAAAAAAAGGAGTTATGAAGAGCTGGTAGCTCTTGATATGCCAGATGTCAATCTTAGCTAATCAGGGTGTAATGGACATTTACAAGGAGAGAGAAAGAACCCACCTGAGCTTGCAGTGGCTCTACAAAGACCTGTACTGATGCCATACAACAGTATGGATAATCTGATAGTTTATAAATATTTTGGTGGACTGTATTTGCAAACAAAATCAGCCAAAAGAGGCCAAATACATTCTCAGAAGCTGTGGAAGGTGCAGTAGTACATCATTTCTTTTCTTGCAGTAGTTCACCAGAAAGGGCAATGGTAACTGGATTTTGTAGCTGAAATAATGAACTTATGATACAATCATCTATGTAGTTTCATTATGGTTACATTGATTTTTGTAGGACAATACCAACTTGCTGTTCTCTCCTCAGTACATCCCTAGAAAACAGGTCCCAGTTTTGCAACTCTGTAAATATATGTATAGTGGAACATGAACCTTGTACCTTTTTTTTTCCAGAACTCTTTTAAAATATCACTTTAATAAAAATTATAAAAAGGGAGTCAGAGCCTTCTGCATATATTTTGCAATAAAAAACACTATAGCAATTATAGATTATTGTAACTCCACATAAAATATAGACTTGAAGTAGTACAGGAAATTATAGACTTGAAGTAGTGCAGAAATACTGAAAGCCTGCCATTAGATTAGAATATTGTCAGTTAAACAAAACTTCAAATACTGTTCGTATTTGAATAGTTTTGCCAGTATTTGTAAAGTTACAATCATATTCTGTCATTTTCAATGCTTTATGTAAAACTGAAAAAGAGAAGAAAATCAACAGAGAATACTTTTATGGGAGTGACATAAAAGATCATCAGATCACACTGGTGAAGAATTCTCCTAGTAAAGGCATGAAAGGAAATTAGAGATATAATTTCTCAGAGTTCTCTCACAAGACTTAGATTAGAGAAGAAGTAAAGGATGATGCTGTTGAAAGACCAAAAATGGGTGTTATACTGTGGGCAGAATGCCCAGGATTAGAATGTGACCTGAGCATCATTAGTCCCAGAAGCTGCCCTGAATATGGCAAAAAGATGGCTTAAAGCATGAAATTTCATGCAGGTATTTCTGCATGCACATATTAAACAAATTGGAATAATAAAAGATTCTCTGTCTTATTCATATTATTGAAATAATTACAAAATAATTATCAAATAACAGATCATGAAGCCTGTTTGCAAAACTGGCCTTCGCTGCTTGTCTTCTGAACATCTATATTCTAACCAGCCAACTGTTATGGGTGTTACTTTTCTGAAGTATTGAAAGAATGAAAAGATCCTCCCTGGGGTTTGGAAAGCCTAAGTAAGTTTCTCTAAATTAAAGTGTACATGTATGATTTTTGGACTACATTGTCATTACTATATTCTGTCAATTATCTGGAAAGACAACTTTAATGATGCCATGAGACAATGACCACATTTTTTTGGTACAAGAACCAATACAAAATGTAATAAAAAAATCTCAGGATGTTACGTACCAGTATGAAACATAAAAAATGGAATGGAAACAAAAAAATTTCAAACTGTGATATTTGGGGAGCAGGGCTTTCTAAGTTCAGTTCAGAAGTTTTGCAGTTCAGAAGTTCCAGACTGACTTTCAGACAACAGTTAATCAGTTGTCTTCATTTGTGTTCCATATTTGTGTATATGCAAATAACTGAATGAAATTTCATGCTTTACTAAATCTGTGTGTCTAATCTGTGCATCAGTTATGTCTTAGGCCAACAATGGCTGGGGTATTCTTTAGGTTAGGGACTGCTGAATGGACAGTATTTTTGTCTGGCTGGCCCTTCCCTTGCAGCATTCCTCACCACTGTCTCAACCCTAACCATTCCTACAGAGCCCTCAAATGACATTTGCACATATCTGATTTTCTGTTCAGCAGTATTAAATAACTGGGTATTCTTTAACACAGAAGAATAACTGACAACGCTTTTCTAATTTAATTACAAATGACACTACAAATCAATTACAGATGGCTGAAGACTTAGAATATTCTGTCATATACTAGTGGAAAATAACATATTTATTTTGTACTATGCAACTCTTTGTCCCCAGATTAGTAGACATCTTTCTGCAAAGCCAAATATTTTAACAAGTGTGTACAATGTTACACTGTAGGCATATATTGCAATGGTTCCTTTTATCTAATGCATAGAGGGTATGCCATTCTGAAACGCCCATGACCATATTTTCAGAAAATTCCAACGCGCACATCTGCGCCCTCACAAAAACGCTCTTGGTCGGAGAACAGATACACTATCCAGTCTCTACCAGCATCCAACAGCGGGCAATAAAGAAAGGCCATGAGAACAGGTGAAAACATAACAATACTTTCCCAGAACACTTTCCTCACATGAAAATAATTATGGTTAGGGACTTCTGAACCAGGGCTGATACCTCTGCACTTCTGTAAGTTCATCTAATCACTCTTGTAATTCACAAAGCCTTTTAAGCTCCGCAACATCCTTTGGCAAGGAGTCCCTCAGTTCAGCTACCTTCTCTTTCAAAAAACACCTTCCCTTGTTTGTTTTGAACCTGCCCTAAAACTTGATCCAGGACTTCCTCTTTTATGACTGCTTAGTTCCTTTGAAATGCCTTCTGTAAATCCCAAGAGACTGCATCATTTAGGTCTCCCTTATTCCTTGCTGACTTCTTTAAAGTACTGTCTGATACAATTGTGAAGCACAACCTCTCTTAACAAAAGCTGTGTCGACTCTGCAGATAGGTCATATTTATTCATGTGTTCACTAATCGTATTTCATATTATTACTCATTTGCCTTATACAGACGTCAGGTTTATCAGCTAACATTTTTCTGATCTTCCCTGAAACATTTTTGGAATACCCCTGCCAAGCAGTCCTGTGGTAGTCAAGCAGGTTTAAGTGAAGGATTACACAGTGCAGTTAGGAACTTGGCTATTTCATCCTTGAGTTCTTTTAGAAGTCTTGAAGACACGCAGTTCTTCTGCTTGTACAAGCAAAATACTTCAAGCCACAAGTTTCAGCTAAGAAAATGTTTGCATTGCTCAACAGCTGTTTTTCCTCTGTGCATTTGCCCACAATAATCAGAATACATTGCTATTGTCAGAAAGCCTGGCAGTAATTTAAGAATGAAACATATAGTAAAAACTTTACAATAAGTTTGGATTCTGTGACTTAGGAACTTGTAGCACAATCAGCAATAAAGAAAAGTCGAAGGTATGTTTCAATACAAATGACAACCGGGCTTAAAAACATACTGAATGATCGAATAGAAGAACACGATACACTGAAAGTAAGCAGAGGCGGGGACACAAAAA
>VZSC01014896.1:14216-48299 GCA_013398225.1 Steatornis caripensis
GTACACAAAAATGTAGTTTAAAGATGCTGGCTTTGACATATGAACCGCTCTGTATGTGAATATTTAACAATGCATCCAATTCTTTTCTCTCCTTTTTCATACTCCCATTTATTTTGGCAAAAGCAAGATTTCATATTTCTTTTTCCAGTATAGGTTGGTGGAATGGAAATCAACTGATGCACAGCTCCTCTACAGCAGAAAATAAAGTGTAATGTCTCTAACCGGAATTGGAAAATCACCCCCACAGCCTTGAGCTGTATTAAGCAAAAAAAAGTTTTCAGTTGTAACAATACTTTACTGTAACTGAGAAGGTGAAAGGACCAGCTTTGCAGGTAGAGGTAGCATCTTTTAAATGACCAGCTAGAATAGTTGCAAGAGCAAGACAAATTTTGTCCTTAGCATACCACCATTTAAAGCAAATAGTAATTTAACCTCATTTTATTTTAAACTGATTAAGTTAAACTGACATAGCTAAACGCGTCTGCTACTACAGGCAGAAATGACTGCCTTAGTCAGAGAGCAAAGGTCTCCATTTAGCTGTATGTAAACTCTGAAACCAATGGTTGCAATGTGAATGTTGTCACAGTTAACTGCTTCTGGACCTGATCTAGGCAGGCACTGAGCTCTTGCATCTAATAAAATCAGAGGGGATGAGTCTGCTGTATTTATTTTGCAGGACTGTTTTGGGAAACTATAGTTGGCAGTGTATCATCTTAAGACTTTCCTCCTTGGTTTTGTATACACACTAAAAAAAATCAGAAACAGACTGATTTTTTTTCTGATTGAAATGTTGAAAATGTCAGTATCTTGAAAAAAGTCAGTAATTTAACTTTTGTAATGTAGTCATGGCCATTCCTAAATATAAGGTCACTGCAACAGAAAAAGTAACATACACATCTTTGATATGAACAATTGATATTTGGCCCACTATTAATTTAAATTTTAACGTATTTTAAAATCTGGAAACAAATACTCCAGGTTTTGCATAATTTTACCAAATAAAATTGTTTGGAAATCTGTTATATTAAACAGAATTACTTCCAATTAAAGATATTTACTGACATGCACCTACTATATAATAGAGTTCTTCCTCAATCAATAAATCCTAGTTCAATTTAACTGAAAAAAAGGTTTAACTGTGTTGCTGGTTTTTCCCTATCATCACCTAACGTACTGCATATGTAAAAGACACTGCATTTGGTTAGCCTTCAGTGGGGGCTGGATGAAATTTTTTTAAAAATTGATTATGATTGACATTACTGACACTAGGGCATTGCACATATATATGCATTCATGAAAAAAACATTCTAAAATTTGTTTATTAAGTTCTTTTTATCATTAATGTCAAAAGCATTTAAATGTGCAAGAATTAGAATTTAAAATTTCCAACCTCTCTAAGGGTTTTACACAGAGTAGAAATTAATCAGTCAACCAAATATTACCAAGTAATAGTCTTCCTGTGAAACTTTCCATTAAATAACTAAAAGCTATTAAGGTGGTTTTGATAGCCATCAACTAGCCTCCGAAGAGCCTAATGTACAAAAAATTGGTAGAAAGTTTATGAGAGTTAGAATTGCAATAAGCAGATGTAATAAAAAGAAAATTAGCAAAGAAAACTATACATTCAGATGTTAGGAAAACGGTGCAATTGTTCAGCTTAGTGGACTGTGAAATATTTTTTTTGTTGGTGAAGTTATGGAGTTAGTCTCATCTGCTTCAGTTATTTAAAATATGTGCGGACAAAGTTCTGGAGAGGCTACAAAGAAAATCTTGTGTAAGACGTAGACCGAATAAGCAAATTTACATAGTATTTTCTATCTTTCACTTACCTTATTCTATTGAATTAGAAACAAAAGAGAAAGATATTAATGATGCAGATAAATTATAAACATTTGAATGTGTTGAAGCTTTACTAGTCACCAAAATTACTTTGATATTCCATTTTCAGTGACTTGTGGAAAGGTATTTATAAATTAGCCCACAATTAGACACAAACACTTGTCAACTGTAAACTACAGTTGACTGTATAGACAATATACTGCCAACTAATTTTAATAGATCATTATATTTACAAATTAAAACATTAACTTGTATATGTTAGTAATAACCTCTACAGTATACAACAGATTAAGTATTGAATATTTAGTTTACATAAATATTGCTTATACATAGAACAGGCTCTTCTTTACAAGTACACACCTATAAAAACTTCCTTTCAGAAAATGTTTCTGTAAACTTCAATATTTTTCCCTGAATTAGAGCAAAGAATTTGATTCTTCAGAGTAAATTTTGATGCCATAAGCAAAAGCAATCTTGCCCACATGATACTAACAGATAGGATCGGTGTTTACCCTTTGCATTGATAAGGTTGATGGTTATCTGCCATGCAAATTACATGAGGTCTTGCAATTTAGCTACTCTGTTATGTGCAGAGGCAGAGTACAAGCCTAATACCATTTCCAGGTGTCAAAAGATGTTTTGCTTCTGTAACTACAGACAGTGGTTGAAGTTCTCTGCTACTCTGCTCACCCAGCAGAGGAATCATTGCTCACAATTCACATTGCTTCTGCCTTAAACGAAAAAAATCCCCCAAACTCACTGCATAATATAACTTTTTATACAATTCATCTACTACTGTTTCTAATTTATAAGGGTATGTTGATAACTAAATAAATGTTTGTTGATCATATACTGATATAAATTATGCAACAAGCACTGTAGTGCATCTGCTACCAAATGAAGGCTACCATGGGTATGTCACTCCAAAATTTCAGCTTGTGCTGGTTTCCCAGTCAAAAGACTAATTCTCCTCAGGCTTTTGCACATACAGCTGACAGGCAGTATGACAAATATTTTTTTCTTTTATAATCACGGCCTCATATAACAGCTACATTTCAGTGCCACTATGAAATAGCTAAACAAGTGAGACAGAATTTGTACAAGAACTAGCTTTCTACCTGGGAACTCAGACGACCTCATTTATAATCAAGCAGTTAAACACATTCCTGGTTTTAACTGTATGAGCAGTTCCCTTGAAATAAAAGTAAATACGTAAGTAGAGGAGGTAACCATGAATTTCACTGGTCTCATAACCAAATGTCAACCTAAATTCTCTAACTAGTTTCCCTTTCAGTACATACATCCATGCAATAAGCAAACAGAGAAGCAATTAAGTTCTTGTCCCCATGGCATGGCAGTGATGCAAATGGCAGATTGGTCAGTGGGGTTTTTTTTCAATATTTTGAAGTTGCCCAGCCTGAAAAATTTTCCCGATTGAATGCTTTATTATCTCTCTGGATGGCAAGCCTGCATTTTAACGTACTTGGTGTGTTTCATTTTTTCTATTCTCTTCACCTGTCTCATGGCTGCTTGAGGTGTCCTGTGATAATTTTAATGTTATACCTTTGTGTGTATGTGGCTATGGGCAACATTTTGTGAGAATGAAGTATGGGACTGAAATAAAATGTAGAAAGATATAGGGGCATGACCACACCAGGAAACTAATCTAATAACATGCCTCAAGGAAATGAAAAGGAGACAGACTGTACGCCTTGAGCAAAACTGTTTTCTCCAAGAGTTTAGGAAATCTGGTTAAATTTCTTCTCTGGATGAATATTTTGACCTTTATTTGGAAGTATGGTAGCAAACCACTCAGCTAGCGATACTACCACAATTTTGACTAAAAATCTGTTTGAAAGAGATAATACACTTTAAACCAACGTATTTCTGGTTTCCCTTTTGAAAATAAAATCTCCTTATTTAAAGTATTGGTTACCTAAAGAAAATTCATGGAGGCAAGAAAAGTCCCAAGGAACTGAAAAGACCTGATGCTTGTGAGAGAAAAGATGGCAGAGACTAAAAAGTATTTTATTTTATATTTTTTAAGATAAAATATATTTAATACAGGCAGATATTTTACTTTTTCTGTAAGAGACATAAAAGTTATTGGTATATAGCTACCCAGGTATAGTCTGGTTTTAGTATATGGTTACTGTTAAGTTGGTAAAGTATACACTGCTGTACTCAATGCCAACTTTATTAGCTTGTACACGGAAAAAAGGCAACTACTAAATCAACTTGTGTCCTACAGTTCAAACCCCAGGAAACACGGGCAATTTGAGGGCTATGATTTCCCAAGTAGAATTAATCTTAGTGGTTCCTTTACTTTTTTAGCTTGCATATTTGGCCAGACTAAACCATAGACAACATAGTACATTTGTACAAAGATTATTGAAAAAACTACCTGTTGTCCTACAATGTATGTAATACTCTACCATAGACTAGAAAAGCAATTCAAATAGCAGAAAAGAGTGGTCTGTCAAAATCATCTTCAACATAACAAGTGTTAAACAGCTGTTTCCCTTGTTCGCATTAAGAGTAAGGCTAAGCTATGGACAAAATAATACAAAATGGTTTGTTGTATTTTATACAGGGCTCTGAAGAAGAAATTTCAGCATTGACAACAATGAATTAATGCTAAATACATCTGTATTCTAAATAAACTCTGTCAGTGCAGAAGAAAGGCTCTCTGACATTTCAGCCATTTCAACAACATCTTTTACTCAATGCATACCAATAGCAAAAAACAAACCAAAAAAAAAGAAAACCCCAAAATCTTCAGTATGAGGACACAAAAAGAACACTAGTACTGGAAACTGAAAGTCATGCAGCTTATTTGGCTCTGTCCTGGCTGTAGATCTCTCATAAAAATATTAAAAAATATTCATTTCAGAGATGGATTGTGAAAGCGGCAGTAGCCTCTAGTTTAGCCCCATGGTCTTAAAGACAAAATAGCCCCTGTGGACCAAGCTGTTAAAAACAGACTGGCTCTATTTTCACTTGCCCGAGGACACTAAAATAAACTTTTTTTCTTTACATTATTTTGCATAGGAGTAATTTCCATTGTTGCCACAGACACAGCCTGATTGTAAATGGAAGACAGTAAGCCTCATCTCCATCTCCACATTGAGTCAGTTTTCCAGGAAGCCACATCTGAAGGACACAAACATGACTGGGAACAGCCAGCACAGACCTACCATGTGCAAACCAAGCCTGGTCAACCTGATTTCCTTTCTGTGATGAGATGACTGACTCTGTGGACAAGGGACATGTAAATAACTTCTCTTTTTGCATGACCAGAGTATTGAGAAGAAGTGCTACAGACTCTTAAAGACGACTGCTTCCTTTTCCAGTCCAAAGACTGAAACATTGTTGCGTCAGGGTTAACAAAGACACCAAAAATCAACTGAACCCCTTAAAACAGGAACAAGAGATATACAAGGAAGTTTAAATACAATCTTTTCAACATAGATAATAGAGTTTGAGTTTAATTACACAACATATACCTAACCTGTGAAAGCACTTACTCTAAGTTGCTATTGCATTCAGAAGCTTGGTAGCATGCAGAGATGACAGCCACTAGTGAAGGCAGTGAAGATCTAGATCTAGACAGCATTAAAAATAAAGTCTATAACCCCGAATGACTTGAGGTACATGCAATGCATTCATCTAGAGAGGTAGGAAAGAAACAATCTTTTTTGAAATCTGGCATCATTTGGAGAACTGGTGTATGCACTGCTTATGAATTTCTGTGAAAGTTTTTTTTAAAAAAATGGATCTTGGAGCACTTCAGGGGCTAGAGAAACAGTCACAGGATGCGGAATACTACATACAGACCAGATGTAAAGTTCACTTAACATTTCGCTGGAACAGCTCAAGATAATAAACTGGCAGAAGCAATAAAACTAATTTTATGTAACTTATTAAATATATATTAATATAAAATCATATCATACCACATAATAATATGTATATATCGATACATATATAGTATGTATATATTTAACTAATAATACTACAATCACTTTTAATCATCTCTTACTATTTCAAACTTCTAGTGAATAAGTTGTGTTTGGCAAGTCCAAATTTAATAGAAGAAATAAAAATCGTAATGTTGAGACACTGACTGTCAAAAAAGCAAAATTTTAGTTAGTTCTTAGTCACATCGGAGTGTAGGAGAGGGAGTAGGGACAAAAGATGTTTTCACAGCAAGCGAACTGAACTGCTTAGCCCGTTCAATTGTGGGATCAGCCAAGATAAGAGAGCGCCTCTTTTGAGAATGACAGAAAGTAATCCTAAATGATGTGGGAACATACCCTTTTGCAAATTTAGCTTTGTCCTTCTCGCCTGAGGACTCCAGCTACTGTATTCTTCTGATTAATAAATACTGACTTTATAAAGGCTGCTCGATAGTCTGTAAATACTTGCTGAGACAAAGGATGACATCTGTAACAGAGGTCTATACTTACTCTGCCACAGAGGCAAAGTGTTGAGAACAGAGGTCTTAAGCTGAAGAACAACAGAATTGTGCATTTTGCCCTTTCAAAAAGGAGGACTCATAAATTTATCAATTTGAAAGACTACACATCAAAAAAACTAGAAGACTGGACAAAGTAGGACATTAGTAACTGCATGACAACATGTTACTTCTGGTCTTGCACTGAAGAATTTTACACTGATGGTGAGAACAATGACTACTTGAACCATGATTCAGTGTAACAATTACTAAGTTTCTATGAACTTAGCAGCAAATAGAATACAATAGATACATTTTTAGTACATAAAATTGAATCAAATGGAGACAAAGAAGCCAAATACTTACAAGAAGATAAAAACAGCTTACGAAAGTAAAATTTTAGGTATACAAACTGAAAATGGAAGAAAATGGCTATTGAAAGTTTTGGTTTTCATTGTAAAACTCCTGGTGCATAACTGTTCAGTACTCAGCAAGAGGGTAGATATTTGACTGTTCACCAAGACACACAAAAAGCAACAGAACTCTTCATAGCCCTGGAATATAATTCCCTGACACATTATGTTTCCTCTATAACTACTTTTTGTTTTGTTTTGTTTTCCTAAAAAAGCCCCATATGTTGGCATCAGCCACTGTATTGTGCTTGTCCTGTGCACATCTGTAATAATTTGGCTGTGCAGTGAGCTGCTAAAAATGTGAACTAACAAACCACTTCAATGCCAAGCCTCAATACAGCCCATAAACTGTCACACATCTTGATTGTAAAATTTGTCTGCAAAAGACCCGTGTGTTTAATAGTGGTCCAATGGCTACTTCCCAGTCTTGACGACAACAGTTTGAAAGCTGCTATTTCAAAAAGGAGATTCATAGAAGAAGTCCATAATGAGAAAGAAGAAATTATTCAGCTTCAGATGGTGGTAGAAAAGTCAAAATTACTCTAAAGCATATTGAAGAAGTGAAGATACGCTTAGGCTTATATTAGAAAAGCAATCTGAAACATAGCAGCGATAATACACATTACCTAGTGATGTGACTGAGATACTACTATGACATTTCCGTATCGTTAAAAAAAAGAAGTTTGAAATACAGCATTCAGACAAAATAAGTCATGTGATCACTCATCTTTCAACTGTTTCTTACTTTTCAGATACTTTAATTTTATTTTGAATTTCTATTTTATTTAGCTGGAAAAAAGCAACTTTGCACACTAGTTTTGCCTTCTTTCATCCACAACAATTTTTTATCTATGGAACTAACATTACTATGGCTATTATATTTAGAAAGTTTCTCTAAAGACCTAGAGATGGTGTGACCATACCTTGAATACTGTGTTCAGCTTTGGGCCCCTCACTAGAAGAAAGACATTGAGGTGCTGGAGCATGTCCAAAGAAGGGCAATGAAGCTGGTGAGGGGTCTAGAGAATGAGCCCTATGAGTAGTGCTTGAAGGAACCGGGGTTTTTTAGTCTGGAGAAAAGGAGGCTGAGGGGAGACCTTACCACTCTCTACAACTACCTGAAAGGAGGCTGTAATGAGGTGGGTGTTTGTCTCTTCTCCCAAGTGACGAGTGATAGGACAAGAGGAAATGGCCTCAAATTGTGCCAGGGCAGGATGAGATTGGAGATTAGGAAAAATTTCTTCACTGAAAGTGTATTCGAGCACTGGAATAGGCTGCCCAGGGAAGTGGTTGAGTCACCATCCCTGGAGGTATTTAAAAGATGTGTAGATGTGGTGCTCGGGGACACGGTTTATTGGTGGACTTGGCAGTGTTAGGTTAACACTTGGACTTGATGATCTTAAGGGTCTTTTCCAACCTAGATGATTCTATGATTCAAAAGCATTTGGACAACTATATCTATGGGACAACATACTTTTCCCAAACTGAATCTGACCACCAGCAACAATTTTTTGAGGACAGTCATCAGTCAATGTGGTTACACAGGAGTAATAAATATAGTGCAAGTATAATGGGAACAACGTTGTTTCTATTTCCACTGATAAGGGAAAACCAAGTAGGACAGGTGAGGGTACAAAGCTAGGATCTGGCAGGATGATACAAACATAGGCAGTGACAGTATCTATTTTACAACCTTAAGCTTGTGCAGATTCCTTATCTAATTATGACTAAATACATTTGTACATGAGTGTTCAAGACAGCTCTGGGAATACCATTTGCTGTTAAAGGCTTTGCAGTGACAGCAGAAGTACAAGCACTGCATTTTGTCAAGGAGAGCTGAATCTTCACAAATAGAGGAGACTGGGCACCCGTGGAAGAATGTGTGAAGAGGGTTCATGCAACTAATTCAAGGTCCAGATTAACCTTCTAGATGTGCAGTAATACATAATAGATTCATGTGCATATTTCCCAAAATATATTTTAAGCTGTTGTCAAGATGTAACCCTATGTCACTTTTTAATTAAAAATAAAATAAGATTGAAATACATGCTTTTATACATAATCTGTATGCATTTATTTTGCTTTGATGAGTGCTGGAATTGACATACTTTACTAAAAATTGCTGAGTTAAAGTATAGTACTGAAAGTAGCTTTTAGATTTTTAAAGATACCCAAGAAGGACAAAAAAAATTGATGCAGTGGCTGACAGACTGGTCTGACTGTTTCCTATTGTGGTGATTGTTGCTTAGGTCCCAAATCACAGCATGAAGTTACATACCGTATGTGCCACAACAAATCTATACAATCAGGGAACAACAGAATACCAGCTTAAATTTTGATTTTTCTGTTTCTGTCAGCACGTATCACTCCACAGCTCAACATAAATTAACATAGGATTTTGTGTCTGTTAATGTAATATTTAATACATTCCTATGCTGTTATATTGTTCTGCTTTGGAAAACACAGTCAGAGAAAAGTGATGTAACTTGCCATTAATTTCATTAGGACTAATGAAATTGAGGTTATTCATATAAATCAATACAATTGGATGCTGGGAGTGAGTACAACTGACAGGGAGAAATGAAGATAATTTAAAAAGGCTCCATACATGCGAATTATCACAAGCAAGCTTGAAAAATAATGAAGGAACTACTTTTAGGGAACTCATTATGAAGATACTCCCTGTTAAATATCTGAAATGTGTTGTGACTATTCTAGTACAACAACTAGAGCCAAGTTTCCACGAAAAAAATTAATTTATTTGTAATTTCTTAAATAATATTTCAGTGCAGTCATCAAACTTCTTTCAAATAATGACACCTACAGTACATCTGCAAGATGTTTGTAGCTAAATGGTTACACAATCTTCCTTAGAATAATAACATTTCCAGCATTAATTAGCTGTCCTGTATAATGAATAGAATGAAACTTCATAAAATTAGCTGAGTATAATCACCTAAGGAACTCTTTAAACAATAATTAGCATGATGAAATGCAAACAAAAAATGTTAGTTCCTAAGGGCTTGAAAAATACTTGTTTTATAAAGTATTTCTCCAGTGTACTTCATATTCAGGCATCTAATCTGTTCCCTTAATAATAAAGGCCATTTTCTTGGAAAAGCAGTTTAGGACAGCAGAAGCTTTTCTCTCTGACAAAACCTGGAATTTTTATCTAACCATATCAGAAAATACTGAAAAGTTTATGCCAATTAGATAATTTCTAATTATTAGTTCTACCCATTAATAAAATTCCAAATTTACAATATAAATACAGTTTCAACAAAATAAAAATGCACAGCCATGCTGCTTGCGAAAGTGACTGCTTATTTAAGTTGCCTAGTGGGCATTAATTTCCCTTTTTGTTGCTTAATATAAACATGGAATTTTCTTCCTCTGTGTTGCTGTGTAAGAATGCAGTATCTTACCTAATAACTTCATTCAGGACAACTTATTTAAAAGAAACTAAAAACTGCAATAAAAATCATATTTTTAATGAAGTATATATTTTTTTAAATTGGCTAGATAAAGAATTGGCATGCACACAAACACTAGTTCAGAAGATAAAAATTTCTCCAATTTTGTATCAGGCACCAATTTCTTCAAAAAGTAGAATGCCTTAATACTGAAAAAGACACTCTTTGTTTGCAAATTGAGATATAACTAGTGGCCCAAGTGCAAGGTCAACAAAAGCTGTATACTGGGAGCTACATGGTTCAGTAATAAAGTCTAATTTTGTGTCAGCTATTTCTTTCTTTACAGTTTGCTCTGTCATGGCAATAAACATTTCGATACAAAATATTAAATTTTCATTATGCAGGTCTGAAAAACGTATTAAATACATGTTTGCCATAAATGACAGGCAATGTCTATGAGAATTATCTGTGATAACGCTTGGGAGAAGAAAGGTCCCTGAAAAATTGCGGATATGACATTAGTCAATAATGTCTGGAAGTTTTTAATGACGCTGCATCATTTTCATTTATATACATATATACACTGAAATTAATGAACTACTGAACGCAAGTGAAAGTCATCTAAGTGATGACAGTGACAGTCACAAAGAAACACATCTTAAATCAGATAACCATTGGAAGTTTTAGGTTCTGGCATCTTTACTCATTAATAAAATCTGAAACTTGCAGTTTAAAAATGATGCTATGAAAGATCTATTGGATCTACATCTGAGTCTTTCAGAAAACCCTTTGTTTCACTTTGTCACGGGAAAACTTCTTCCATTCAACAGTGGTATCATTCAGATAAATGAGTCTAAAATCTTGCCTTGACTTCTGTAAGAACAATCTTTCTGGGAATGTTGAAGCAGACAGTTCTATTATCAGGTAAAATTCTTTAAAAATTAAACAAATTTTAGCTCATGGGTAGGGTCCAAACATTCAAACATTATCCAAATGAAGAGGTATACATGGCAGCTTGTTAGACAGAGGCAAGCTTTTATCTGTGGCACATATGCAGCAGTTTTGAAGTCTTTTCTTGATGTGTAAGCAGTCACAGTGGCTGAAGAAATACATTTGCTCCTTTCTGCCAAAAGAATAACTCCTTTCGATATGATTTATACTTTTGAGCATGAATTTTAGAATTTTATCAGGAAGAACATGGTGAACCATTCTCTGTTTTGTAATCCAGGAGGGTAAGCAGTTGTAGTGTTAGCATAACAGTGACCATGAAAGTGAAAGCCAAACTGCAACTAACTGAAATTTCCACATATGTGATCTCAGCAGATAAATTCACTCTTCTTTTGCTTGTCCTCTGGCAGCTTTTACAGGGAGGACCATGCTGCTCTACATTCCCTTACAGACCACTTGGTGTAAGGGTGATAGAGCCCCAGTCCTCACTAAACATTCAAGGTCAAGAAATTCCATGCAAACGCACGTACAAAAGCAATTTTCTTGTGGGAGAAACGCTGGCAAGTTATTTCCAAACTTGTATATAATTTGCATGCTACTGAAATTCCAAAACTATTACTATTTAGTTGAATTATATGCTCACAAAAATTACTACCAATCATGAAGGAGACAAAAAGAAAAGGGAAATATAATGACATTTAAACACAAATCCATCATTCATTTTTTTCTTCAACTGTAAGAGAAGAAAAAGCAAGACAAACTTTTGTCAAGGAGCTAAAGTAGTATTTTGTCCCTCTCTCTCTCTACTAGCCAAAAGTTTCCATGAACATTACTCAGAAACATCAACAGTGCTGCTACAGATAATTTTCAACACTGAACACACCTTTGTATGTAGCGTAAAAAAATAATTTTGATCCTTGAAATAGATCAATATCTCAGTTTTTCTTAGCTGTGAGCACTGCTTTTATTCTGGATGTCTTTTGTTCTACTATATTGCAGACAATATGTCCCCAAACCCAAAATGGACTTCCACCCCATTTTGTTGTTATTGCTTTTTGCCTCACTATCGCTGTCTTCAATCATATTGACAGTAATTGTTTCAAAAAAATGTTAAACTTCTTTTCATCCAAAACAGTACTTGTGCCAGAATTCTGTGCCTACTGCTCTAAGCCTCTATGCCTTGTACTTCGGTTGTTCAAAAAAATACGATGCTGCATAGAACCTACCATGTAAAATCCATTATTAGCTAGGACATCAGTCAGGATGCTGCTAGGTAACAGTATCTTCTGATAAATCTACATGGGATAGCTCTTCTTCCAGCCTTCTGAAGCCAACCTTTTGAAATACTTTTCGCCAATTCTGTCTGTTATTTTTTTTTCTTTCAGCCCTTTTGCTGCTCAGAGTTGTACTCAAGAACATCACAGCTCCTACCATATTAAGTAATTATGAAAACTAAGTACTTAATCTGCAAATTAAATAGGAAAATTCAACATGGAATGAAACCCAAAAGGATACCCAAACCCAAAAGAATAATGAGTATATACCATTAACTACTGATTTATTTCCAATGGAAGTGATACTACAATTAGGATAATTAAAAATTATCATACACCTACTTTTTAATTTACTTTGGCAAACAGATTAGGTCCACAAATTTGTTAAATTACAGAATCACCCAAGAAATGAGTAAGACGTCCTTGAGACTAGAACCAAATACATTTGAGACATGTATGGCGTACTTATCTTTTAAGAATCGTAAACTGAATAGAAGCAATAACCCTCTTTCACTGCACTCCACAACATAGCCACATCAAAAATTCAGGAAACTGAAGTCACTTCACTAAAGCAAGCCTTACCTTACAGGGGAAAAAAAAGTTACTTATCCACATTCAGAAAGACTTTCATACATGTACAGCAGCTAATTTTCACTAGTGGTGCTAGAGCCACAAACTCCATTATGATTAACAATCTTCATTTACCCACTATTTATTTTGCCACAAAACTGCTGTAAGCAGAAGAAATCTGTGGACTTTTTTCTCCCTTGCTACTGGCCTATTACTATTCAAAGGATGATAAACTCATGACTAAGAAGGTAAAAAAACAGAGAAAAGAATAAAGCTAGCTGGAGATTTGGAGATGTCAAAGTTTCTCTACTGTCCTGTTTTCCAGGTTCCACAGACTTTATGTCAAAGTCACTCCCGAAGCCTCTAAGAAAATTCCAACAAATGAAATCCCCAAACTTCAAGACCTCTTCTTCAGTCTTCTAAACTTTAGTGCAAGTGATGAAAAAGACATTTAACTTTCACATAACATTTTCAATGAAAAAAGCCCAAGCTCACCCATCTTCTTGTTTTCTTTAAAATGGAGTGCGGTTCTGACTGATTATACTGGAGAATGGCATTATCACATACCATTTATACGATAGTTACGATATAACTTGTATTCCTTTACTGAAAACCTTTCTTTAAGATGAAAAGTTAGGAATTTAGTTTTAAATTGTAATTACAGGTACATCACTAAGTGATGGTCTCTTCTTGACTAAGAATTAATTTAATTTTCCATGAAAATCATATTGTTTTAAAGAAATGTTCCCTTTCTGGGATAGAAAGTAACCTTTCCTCCTATTCCCACCTCAAAAAGTTAAACAAAACAAAGCAGATTCTGTTTTCTTTGCAAGAATTACACTGAAAGTTGTAAGAATGGTAGATGAATTAAAAGGAGACAAGTCATAACTATGTCATAAACAGATAGCCCTTGTAAGGTTTGATAAATTGTACAGTAAGTAACAGACTGTTGTTTAATTAATCCAGTCATGTTCAAGTATATCTTGTTGCATATCAAGATATAGCTTGGTTGTAAATTTAAACTAAGAAAAGGAGAAGCAGAAGTCTGAATTATACCAGGTACAAATTCACTTTATCTTTCTAATAGCCAGAGGTGACAGCATGATACAAACAGAAAATAGTACAGCAAAAATGATTAAGACTTTTAACAGAACTACACTCTAAATCTGTCACAAAAAAAATCATTTTGCTTATAATGAAAAGTTTTCTTCATATGTTTCAAATGAAACAACAAACTAACCCATATTTCCATAATACCACTGAATTTATGACTGCATGATTTGGTTGAGAGAGAATGAACATAGATTAGCTTTTTGTTGGTATAATGCAGTGGTTTTCAAACAGTGTTCTGTGGACTGTTGGAATCTGCAATACTTCTGAAGGGTCCACAGAAGACTAAATTAGGACATACAGTAATCTATACATATTTCTAGAACATTCACATTTCTATTAGAAAATTTTTAGAAATCGAAACATTAAAGAAGGCTGAGCACCACTAGTATAAATCAATAGGTACACTGATGTATGTATATTTTAAAGAAGAGTGCATTTGTATTTCGTATAAACGTATTAGAGGCCTGTAAGAGTTTGTTGACAATTTTGTTGTCACATTTAAAGCAGCAAATACACCATATCATATATAAAGAAGATGCTTAATTCTAAACAAAAGTATACATTTATTAAATGTACAAATGTGTAAATGTACTAATCAAATCTGCATGGACATATTAAAAAGATTAACAATGCACCCAAAGAATCAATTGCTTCATCACTTAGCTCAAAATTTCAAAAATTTGTAAGAAACACTCCCTGCCCCCAAGCCTTCCACAGACACCCACTCCTTCTTTAAAAAGACTCAATAGAAATATAAAAATGTGAACACTACACTTACAAAGACAGACACTCTATGGTTCATTGGGAGATTAAAGTCCAGGATCCTGAGACATTGAATTAAATTATCAGTCTTTTACAATGAAATACTATAATATCTTTGTTTGTTCTAGTTGTTGGAAGCTGTTGAACTAAATTTAACTTACAGGCCAGAACATGCCTAGAAAAATTATCTGGAACAAAATAATACAAGGTCTTACAGTAAAATCAACAACTTGAATGCAGTTTAAAACTACCTAAAAACTAGAGCATGCTCTGGAGTATATATTGGTAAGTTCTGCAGAGAACCCATTGAAGGCACCAATATTCTGTTCCAGCCAGAATTTTACAAGTTTCAGACATTGCTTCAAGTAGAGCACGTTGCCTTAACATGCCCTCAAGCCAACAGATGTAGACAAGAGTTAATGGAGTGGAGATCATAGCCAGGAAAGAAATTTGAAGCCCCTTCATCAAACACAATTCCTGCTCATTTACTCCTATTTAATCATTTCAAAGCAGAAAACAACTTTTTTTTTTTATATACAGAATGCTTTACCAGCAAATGTAAGTATCATCTGCTATAAAATCAATTATCTGGGCATTTCTTCTAAACTAGTTGCTTTAGCTATCTATGCAGACCTCCTGCGCATCTCTGTCCTTATTATGCACCTGAATTAGAAAGAAATTTCTTCTTTAATCTCAATGGAAAATACAAACTTGACTTTAATTGTTTGGGTTCCATTATAAACCAAAATATAAGCATCTTCCCCTCTGACTAAAGGAAAACACTGGAAGACCTTAAAGAAGGGAGTGCATTAACTGTAAAAGAAGAGTTACTCTATTATGTTAACCATCCTTTGGACATCAGCGGAAAAAAACGCCTAGATTTATGTCTGTCACCTGTTGTTTATTCTAAATACCTCAAAGATGTCAAACACTACTGGGAAGAAAAAAAAAAACAGCTATTTAAGCCTTATGTTAATGTATTTGCTGCTCAATTTTAGAATACAGTCATGTAGCCAAAATGTTTTTAATGAGTATTGTTAAACAATTTCTTAAAAGAATAGGTATTCTACATTGCAGAACTTCAGAGACAATTTTCAGAAATTAAATGCATATAATAACCTGTTCTAAATCAACTGAACCGATCACCAGTTCAGATCAATACTACACATACATCCTAGTCATCTGAAACAAGTACCTCATACAGCAACAAACCTGTTGCTGAGGTATATTTAGTGTTCACTACCTCTAAATGTTTAACAGGCCTCCAAAGCATAATCTGTCAGTGCTAGAACATTTTACTGCAACTTTAAAGCCATTGAAATAGTTGCATAGCTCAACTAGGAGCTGTTCAAGTTCCTTGTGTCTGAATAACTTGAAGAGATGCTTGCCAGTTCCACAGGGCCCAAGCATAGGTTTCAAAGTATTTCCTACTTTCCTGCATTTTCAGTAAGTCGTTAGATGATGCTTATCTCCCTAGAATATATGTTCACCGCCAACAGATTTAGAACATTCAGATGTAAGGCTAACTTAATCTCTGCATCTGTTCACAAACTGTATTTCTACAGGGATTACAAACTATACAGACTAATGAATCCATTTGACACGACTCTATTTAACCTTTGGAATCTTTTAGCTGGTGAGACTATGCTCAGATAAACTTCACACATAATCTTAGCAAAAGTGGTTAACCACAATTTTAGGACACCAAAACATACTGGTGAGCATAGATAAACCACATTTGCCTTAGACAACTGTTTTTTAAACATATTTGCTCCTGAACTAGGTAGACCAAATACTATGGGGAAAAAGAGGCACTGGAAAAATAATTTAATAGGATTTTATAGCCTTTCACCTCAATGAGATGATATTTCCTAATGCAAAGCAATAACAAGATTCGTCCCCTTTTTTTTGGACTTAGTAAATGTAAAACATCCTTTTTTTTTTTTGAACTACACTTAGAGAATTTCTCTGCCATATGGGAAATACTTTGGTTCTGAAGTAAATTAACAGCTCAGATTGAACTACTATAGACTAGATGTGATACAGAAGCGAGATGCTGGTCACTGGAGCAATGGTGCCAGATGTACAACTCCCACTGCAGCAACCTGTCAGCTAACAAGCATGCAGCTTGCATAATACATTATCAACAAGTCAATGCCTAGTAGTGTTCAATAAGCATGACCAGGACCCTTTCAGTTAAGATACTTTCATAGAATGTTGTTCCTTCAAGCAACTTTACAGAAGTAATAGTAGCCATTTCTGTTTGGTTGAAGTCCTACAGCTATGTGGCCAAGTGGGCAGTAGAACTAACAGAGTTTAACATTAATGCTCTCCTGGGATTCAAGAACTCATAACAAAATCCCAGTGTGTAAATATTTTGTATTTGTGTACAGCAATTCTGTTCTACAAGTTATCTTTGTGACAAAACAATGACAATTCTGGTGTTGATATTTTATATGAAAATATAAAAAAAAAAATCTATGGATGTAGTTAGACAACAGCTTCACCTGTATTATTCCTCAACAGGAAGTGAAAGTTATTCCCAAAGAAAAAGAAGTTGTTCTCTAAGACGTACTCTACAAAATCATTGCTAAGAATTGCTACTGTCAGCATTACTGGCTGGCAGGAGCACTTTGAATCACAGAGAAACTTGCTTCAAGGAAAACATGAGAAATTTTTCATGTCTGTTAAACGTGTTTATTCTCAGTCACACCTACACTCCATCTCCCAGATGCACTGCAAACAGTATCTTAGTATGGCAGCAAAAGTACAGTCAACCTCAGATAACTTTTTAGGTTTCTTTAAAAGAGTGATCCAGCTTTCAGGGTAGTATAAACAGTCAGGCACCAGAACTTGGAAGAAATACTTTAACATTTGGCCAAGTGTATCAATGTAAAAAGTATGTATGCACTGCTCACAGTTGATTTCATCGAAGTGATTTCCAAAAGGGCAGTGGAAATAAAGGTAAAAAGGTTCTTGGGCAAAAAAGAGTTGACCCTTACACCTCACATCAGAACAGATTATGATATTGACCAGACCACTTGCAAACCTGTTTAATCAAGCGAATCAAGAACAGGAAGCTGACCAAAAGACAAGATAATAGAGAATATTCATGAAAAATAATAGCTCATTTAAAACCAATTTGGGATTTGAACTATTAGCAAGGCAATTCTCATTAAGCACAACTGGCTGATTTCTTCCTGAAACTCAGTGCTTTTCATCAAGACCCTGATTTTTCAAGACCTTTCTATATATAAAATCAAAATCTTAGATTTTACATTGCATTTTAAAATTAAAATAGTTTTAGTATCTCCATAATTGAAGAATAAAAAGGTAGCTGATATAATTTATTTCAAAACATATTTGAAATTATGTTATCTTTATTTTTTCCCTGAGTAGTAGTATTTTTCTTACTGTAAATTAGACACCTGCACATGCAGTTTTTTCAAATGCAATCTCCTTTATCATTCAGAAAAACACTGAAATAAAAAATTCTCCTCATTGGAGAATTAAAATCTAAATGTAAAATATGTGTAGAATAAGTCAAACTAGGCTATTTAAACAAGATTTTGGAGGAATAAGGATGTTCTTTATAAAATAGCTTTCACAGATTAGAAAAATCATGATCTAATTAAATAATATATTGTTTTTCTTTTATGTTGTTTGACTGCTGTAGTTGCAAACTTGAGGAATATTGTCAAATAGTCGCATTAGTAATAGATAAATAAGTATGATAATTTACAATCAATTTCATCAGGTTATTTTGTTAAGTCATGCCTTTGTTTATGATGTTTTTGCTCTTTCATCCTTCTATTATGAATATACGTAGATAGTGACAGAAACAGAGGGAAAGAAAAAGACCAAGTATAATGTTCAATGAAAAAATGACAAAAAATTTAACTTGTGAAATGTCTCTTTAGGCCAGCTGATTGCAGGGTAACTACTGAAAAGCTGATACACACACTTTTATTTATATCTGCTCAAAAGCAAGAAAATGTCAAAGAATCAGGATGAAGCTGATTTCCCTCTTGTGTATATGCATAGGTTTTGATTATAGGCTTTTTCTTCAATTGATGAACTATTGCATGGAGTTCTGAAAACCACTTTACAAAAATAGTGCTGTGTTCAGAGTCGATATCTCTCCAATAGTCAGCTATAAAGTTTCCACTGGTTTTTTGGAAAAGAATGGGAGCAGGTCCTCTTTATTTTGACTAGGGAAATTTTGGAAGTCTGCTTCTAGTAAGAATAAAAACCCTACATCTGATTAATCTGTGGTATTCATTCACCTTTTTTTCTACTAAGAGAAAAAATGTTATTTTACACAAATTAAAAACTGTTGTTCACCTTGGAAAAGGATATCGACTTATCTGAAGGCTTTGCTATACCAGTAAATATTAGCTATACTAGTAAATACAGTAACTATCAGAAAAAATTAAAGAGAAATAACAAATATAATTTTGAAGTTAATTTTCCCCATTATCAAAGGCCCACCTTCCTCAAGATTTTGCATAGTGCATTTGTTTCGACCCTTCTTCAAAAATATTATTGCTTTTCAAGGTTAACTAGAGGAGTTTAAACAAGTGTCTTCCTACAAAATATGCAGTGCATCTAGTATCATGTATCATCCATATAACTAGGAACCATGGATGATACTCTTTATATGGAAAAACTTGTTCCCTATTTTTCACTTTTAATGATATAATATAAAAAGTCTGAGTACTTAGATGACTTGAACGTCATCACGAATGCAGTAATTGCATAGCAACATTCCGCTATTTTGTCTGCTCTCCTGTTTCTAGCATTTTCTTCACTGTAAAAATTTCCTCACTGAAAATAAAAACAAGTGTAACAAACCCCCTATATCTAAATTCCATGTTTATACTATGGCAACTGATAGGAGTCTGCAGTTCATGTGCTGTGTTGCACTGCCAAAGCATTTGTATACGTCTAGACTAGGATGCACCAAAATGAGATTTTAGTCTCGGTAAGGGTCTTGAAGCCGTATTTCAACGTAAACATGTAACTAGAATAAAACGTGCTTGAATAAAGCCTTTCCTGTAGCACTGGTATCGTAGGCAGAATATAGCTCAAAGGCAGAATATACTCTCAAAGCCCTTTCAGATAGGAAAACAGAACAAGACAGATTAAGAGTAATTCCTAAGCCATAAAGAAATCTGTGAGAGGGACAGGAACAAAGCATGAATCTCCTGATGTTTTCCCTCCAGTTTATTTAGTCTTTTGACATGCTGCCTTCTCCATATGCAAACCAAACATAAAATCAAATTTAATTGACAATAATTATAGGGCATTATTACACACTGCTCATTGTTTTTAATGTTTTTCTTTAGTAATTTCTGCATCTTTAGAACCAGTACATACCCGCCCCAAGTTTTGCTGCAGAATGCCAGAAAGGGAAGAGAGGAATAATAAAAACTGTTTTTTAATTCAAAGCTGAGCATTTGTTCTGCGAGCACTACCACTCTTCCCACGCAACAGCATGAATTACACTTTTTCCACCTAGGTTTTTTTTCCTGACCTTCTTTGACATTTAAGTGCAGAAAAGAAAGTACTTCAGGGCTGCATGTGTCACTCTTAGAGATCTGAAGTTCCAGTTGCCTGCAGAGGCCATTTAAAAACATTAGCGTTGTCCTGGGAAAAGCAGCCTTTGGACATACTCTCATCCATAACAAAAGAGATTCTAAATAATAATAAGTGTGAGAATATATTGTTTCTCTTTGACCACTGGTGTAGGAAACCTGGTTGTATCATAAAGTCTCATGAAGAGAAGAAGCATGTAGAGGCAAATAATGGGAAAATAGGACACCTATGGTGCATGTTCAAACTCTTAGGAATAGCTTTTACCAAGATTAAAAAGGGAAATGAAACTGAATTCTTTGACTAGCATTGCAGTGAAGTGAGTATACACTAGCAATCCGTTCCACTCAGGGCTCTCAAACCTTTTTTATGCNTAGGACACCTACGGTGCATGTTCAAACTCTTAGGAATAGCTTTTACCAAGATTAAAAAGGGAAATGAAACTGAATTCTTTGACTAGCATTGCAGTGAAGTGAGTATACACTAGCAATCCGTTCCACTCAGGGCTCTCAAACCTTTTTTATGCTGTATTTATGTAAGATAGTTTTGTTTTATGATTTGATTTGGCAAGCAGGAAGTTGATTTCATTTTCAATAGAGATTTCTTTTCTAAACAATAACAATAAAATTCCATTTTATCTGTAGACACAGGATTTGTCTTTAAACGCAGAGCAATTTTATTTCTTCAGTAAATGTTAACATTTAAAAAAGAACTTAGGTCAAAAGCCTTTAAAGATGATTGCAGCTTTTTTGATCAGTGGCATTAAAACAAGTTGACAGTAGCTGGATGGACAGTTCATGCTTTCAGAAAAAGGATTTCTTTTCATCAACAGGCTTACTGTTGATCTAGAATTACTTCTTACAAAGAAGTAATTTCTTAGAACTTTCCCAGTTCTAGGATGACCACTTTCATATTTCTGTTAGTTGCATACCTCCTTATAATTACATCAATTATTCAAGCAGCATATAATGCTTCTTTAAAGCATCACATATTACCCATTTGAAACTGATTTCTTCAAACAGACACTTTATTGGGCAAATGTCTACACTTACATACTGAAAGTATAGAATATCTTTAGATATAAAAGACCAAATAATTCAAACCTTGCTTTGTCAAACAGTCTTTTATGGTTTATATACCCACAGGTCATTTAATGGAAGGCAAAAAATACCAGCAATGAAAGGTAATTTTTTTCTCCTCTCTCTCTGTGTATATGGTCCCTCAAACGATCTTGCCATATCAACAGTATAAAGAAGCCTGACTGTCAATATTGAGCACTCTGACGACTTGAAAGACACAATAGCCAACGCTGGTACTTTGTACTGAAGCAAGTGATTCTTCTATTCCATTTTTTGGGGACGAAAAGGATTCAGAGATTGTGTGTCAAAACATTTTATCACTCCTAACTCATATGCATCAATTTTAGGTATCTAAAATACTTTATGTGCTGAGAGTTCTTCCTAAAACAATACATGAATTACTAATATCTTTAACAGTTTCAAGCTAAATGGTCTGCCTTCAAGTCCCCTGTAAGACTATGCAGTAAACAAAAACAAAATATTGAGACTACAGTTTAGTGTAATTAGATATAATAAGACAGGTATATAGTGAGAGCACTCCCCAAACTAAACGAAAACATTCATACATATACAATGAGTATTTCGTAGAGGCTGATTTAAACACCTGGGAAAATAACTGTGATAAACACGCCAGTGTGTGCCACAATCTTGAATTCTTTGCTACACCTTCACAACCAACTGTAGAAATTTACATTAAAAGTTCAAGAATCAGATGCCAACCACATGTCTGGGATCAAACTGGATGAGTTCTAGTTCTTTTCTTTTCATTTTTTTTTTCTTTTTCAATCATGCTATAGACTTATGTGCAGCTGCAAATTTCACTGGAACATTTTCAAGGCTATTTCAGCATAGCAGTACCAAAAGAACCTAGAGTACAGAAATCAGCACAAATGCATTACAAGTACTGCAGGCTCCTTATCATGAACTTTTACATGAAAACAGAAATCTTGACAAAGTGCACCTACTGAAAATAAAAAGAGATGGATCGTTCATGTAATAGCTCAGATTTCAAACTTTCCTGGGCAAAAGCCCAGTACCCAGCATGTACTGCAGAGCACCCAGAGCCCATTAAGAAGAGTTTATAGAATGGAAACTTAATTACACTAATAGACAGTTGAGAGAAGATAATATTTTGGCATAAGATTTACAACATAATAGTATTATAGATCTATTTCAAAATCTACAAAAAATAAAGAAAAAACTTATCTCAGGAAAATAATACACTTTTTTTAAGGTGAACAAGAGCTTTGAGGTCATGCTGGTAAAAGAAGATTTTAATCTATTCGATTTGTCACTTCTGCAGATGGTACTTCATGAGATGAGAAAACAAAACACCAAGATCTAATCCTCTTGCATAGGGTCCCCAGTGCCTTTCAGTTGTGAGGGCTCTAGCATTTTACCTGATGTGAATTAAACTATGGGGGTTATCCATAAACACAGAGGAATCCTAGGGGTACTATGAGAGATCAGACCCATTTGCATTGACTAACAGATGTCCTCTATTCTCCTGGAAATGCCACTTCCAAAGAACTGAACTACTCAATAATTTCTATTACTTCCCCCTGGGAATCTTTGTCTAGGAAGGGATCAGTGCCTATCTTTTTTTTTTTTTTTGTAGAACAAAAGATTATAAATTTAAAGTTTTATTACACAGTTTTTGGCAATTTCAGTGAGACAAACAATTTTTAAGTAACACAGTTTGTATTTTCCAACATATTTTAAAAGTATCTACTCTGCCTTTTTACCTAGGAAGTTGCAGGTACCTAAGACAAGCTTTGTTCAGTAATATCAACATATATTATAGGTAGATGACTAGCAAGATATGTAATCATATTATGCAAAGTATATCTATTAAAAATGTTGCTGTTAAAAGCACAATTTAATTTTCTGGTATGTAAAACAAAAGTAGTTAAGTCTCTGACTTGAAAGATCAAAATTGCTTCACTTTCCTGTAAAAATACAGTTAGAAGTTTATTAACTGAATCTTAGGGGATAGAACATCAAAAAATAACTAAACCGAATTTCCCTGTTATGCACACTGCTCCACTTTTGGATTACAAAGTAAAGCTGAACACAGTTTCCCAAACAATTACCCAAAGTACTTCACATAAAACAAATTCTATTTCACCTTTTTCTGTCAAATGCGAAGAGTATGACTTTAACCCAAGGCACACTAAAAAAATTGAAAAATTCTAATTGTTGGCAAGGTGTACAGCAATATTTAGATAACACATCTCATAAAGGAACAAAATTTACATACGCCATCGGCTTTTTCTCCTCAGATATTTGGGACTTATTTCTGGATATGGAAGGACATTAGGGCATTGGACTTGAGTACCCAAGATCATGCCATAAGGTTTCAGACTGGACTAGAAAGCAGAAATGTTGCAACATGAATTCCAGCAATCAGTTTTTTGGCTGGACTTTCAGAATTTATATTTAAAAAGATCAAGGATTTCAAATTACATGCCTGCATTATGTTACTGCTATCAGTTAAATCCACAATGACACATGATAGAGAACAATGAGATTTATTTTCTTTAATAACTTCAACAGCTTCTTTTGGTGAAATCATTCTAGAAGTATATTTTTGTTTCTGGACAAATTAGTGAAGTGAGCAATTATTTGTTATTTTACACATCACCATGACTGAAGAAAAGTTATCACTGAGAAAAGTTACAAGGTCAGCTGGGAAAGATTCTAGACCTCTCAGTTCCAAAAAGGTGAACAGATTCCTCCCTCTAAAATAAAAACATCCCGAGTAGAACTGCCAAGGAATGTTAAACATGATTTACAGATATCACAAACCTGTCCTAAGCTCAACTACATACTCCAACCTTCAGTCAATTTACTTAGAAACAAGTATTTCAGAAAAGTGGGGGTTTGTTTTTGCAACACCCGTGCTTCACACAACAACAAAATTATTTAACTGAAGTCATGCCTATACAAGGAAAAATGCATCGATTTAACTAAACTGATTGATTTTAAATCCAGTTAAACTGGTGCAAACATCTAATGTAAATGCACTTACCCCAGCTAAGACCTCACTTAAATTGATTTAGCTTACTTCAGCAATTTATCAATGTTAGCTAAACCAATTCTAGCAAAGGTTAAGCAGGTTTAAGTGCTTCTATATAAGGAGTTTGAACAGATTTAACTATATTGACTTAAAAACATTTTAATTAAAACAGTGTAATGTCTCATGTGGGCAAGATTTAAATCCCCAAGGCAGAGAAGCAAAGCAGCATATGTAGCTGCATTGCATGCAAACTGAAATTAGTCCTGGCTTCTACTTGGGTTACTCTCTGCTGATAAAGGGTACATATATTGTGTAACCAGCATTTGGGATGAGGCACAGTAGAACCAAGATTAATGTTCAGATGACAAAGGATTTTGCAGGACCAGCAAAAAATGGAGAAAGAAAAAACAAACCCCAAAACTCCAAACACATAGTTATGAATTGAGGAAACCTGGTCTGGGTATAAATGAAATACAGTACAACGAGAAGTCTAGCACGACATTCTAAAAAGTCACTTCTCAGAATGGAAACCTGTACATCTATTTGAGACATTAGAAAAACACCAGCGCAGTATTCAAAAAGGGTTTATCGTTTACCTATCAATTCTGTTAGTCTGGGAATTTCCTGGTGTGGTACTCTCCATCACATAGATTTTAAAGTGAGCCTCACAAGAGGGATGACCACAGGCAAAAGGCATCAAGATCAATTTTCTCCTTTCCATCAAAACAGTAGCCACTGCAAGCTTTTAAGCAAACTTTCATACTAACTCATCCTTGGTAGTCTTGAGAGTCACAGATCTACAGACAGGTGCAGGGCAAATCCTCCAAACCTTATGGCTGGGGAGCAAGCCTGCGCAGTCCAGAAGTGACAGTGTCTTACGGTGTCTGCGGTAACACAGCTGTAACCCCATGTCTCAAACCCACATCTATTCCACGTCCTTGGTACATGAGCAGAATGAATGCAGCTACAGGCATTGAAGGCATCTGCACAAACTCACATTAACTTTTAAGATCCTTAACTTTGTTAGCTCAAGACTTTAAAAGAATATACAACTACTAGAATACAGAAGGCAGCTACAGTAGGTAGGCTTTCATTCCCATTAATCAGCCGAATAAGAATCCCAAAGTAGACACTAACCTAAACTCACTGAAGCTGGCACAGTTGTATGTGATACTTCTGCTCCTTATGTTCTCTTTCCATCAGACTGCTGTCTGTCTTTTCTTTTTGATTTCACAGCTATCCTTCTCTTCTTCCTGAAGTTTACTGGCGCTCTGAGTGCAATTCCATGATTCTAACTAAAAAAGCTGTTTAATGTCTTTTCGACTTTCTGCCCCCAATCCTACTAGATGAATCAGCTAAGGTGTTATGGGTGGGATACATGTCTTAATCCCCCCCTCAACATCTAAATCATCACCATTACAATTTGCTTAGTCTCTATGGGTCTAGTTTTTAGCATCCAAACTTACCTTTCTCAAAGAGACATCTCATAGCAAATGCACTGCAAAGTTAGTGGTTGCATAAGCTTAAAACTGAAAAATTTAGAGAAATATAATAATACGTTCCCAACTGAACTAGATATTGTATTGCCTTTCAAATTTTAGAGTATGAAAGAAACAATTGTGGTTAAAATTTCTGAAAGAAAATTCTGTATTTTAATGCTTTAAAAAAGTCTGTAAAGATGCTACAGCATGTCTTGATTTGATGATGTACTACATAATTTACTACATAATTTGATAATTTGATAATTGATGTCAATTGGTACCAAATTGATAATTTGCTACAGAAAAACATATCTGCAATTTTAAAAAGTGATTTAAAAAGGGGCTAGGTGTTTAAAGTGCTTTTTCGCTTTTAGTGCATTACCTAATCGTCCTGGTATTCTTTGCTAATTCTGGTCATCTTTGGTAAGTGTTTCAAACTATCAGACAACTAACTGCATGGTTAAGGTTAATGTTAAACACTACTGATATTAATAAGTATTAAAGATAGGACTATATTTGCTTATGATATTACCAGATGTTTTTCACACTTAAAACATCTTAAGAACTGTTCGCCAATATAAAGCTGTATTGTCTCTTTAAAGGTATAGTAATTAAAATAAAAGTTAAAGGCAGATTAATATAATATTATTTTGGCTATGGAAAGTTAGAAGTTTAATCTTTGCTGTTTGACTAACTAAGCTCTGTGCTCAGCTCAGTGGAGGGGTACCGCCGGTGATGCCTGAAACAGATGAATCATTCTGGGGACAGAGGTCTTGCTCCTCGCCAGCTGAAGACGTACAAATGGCTTAGACGTGTGATGCGTATGTGTAATAAGAAGTTTGCAGGTTTAAACTTCATCTAATACAGGGATTTTATAATGGGGGCAAATGTGCTTACTTAGAATGACCTAAATGAAGATTCTTTTATAAAATTGTTTCTCACTCTGTATCTTACATTAATGTTATTTAGAGAGCTTTAATCACTTCAAACTCAAAAGCTGATTAGTATATTTTTACTCGTCTTTTAGTAAATACTTTTTTCTTTATTATAGATATTGCTATATTTCATGTTGTCATTCATCTTAGCACAGACTTTGTATGAACCACTGCAAGCCTAGCACTGAAAGCAAGTCTTGCATGACTAGCATGTCGCTAGCATGCCACAAAAGCGTATTTTTTGTCTTTAACTGCTGCTGGTAGGTATTGTCTATAAGGTTACTGCAGATATACACCTCAGATGAATACATAATCAATTTACACAGGTTAAAAAAATGGAAAATACAAACATGCACTACACAATGATTGGTACTTAGATATTCTGTATTGGGTGCAGAATTTAACATCAGACTGGAATATTACTACTTTTTATTAGCCTCACCTCCAAAAATACCTTCAAGCACACCTTCAAAAACTCGTATGAACGTTTTTTCCCAAGATGGCTTTAAGATGATTTTCCATTACTGAAAACCTTAACAAAGCTAACAAAAAATCTGACAGAAATTTTAGATGAAAGTGCTACAAAGTTCTGCCAGCAATCTTGATTTTGCCACCATCACTAACTTTCGTGATTGCTGAAAATAAAAGTAGTCAGAAATGTGAATAATCTCTGAATCAGCCTAGTTGCAGTTTATCACACAGCCAAGTGTTTATGTTGGAGATTATCCACCCTAGGGACAAGAAAGAATGTGTTGTACCTCGCTACCATAACTCTCTGAAGCACTTGCTGTCTGTGATGGATCAAACATATAACAATATAAATTTTAGCCTTAAAAATTGTTAACTCAAATACTGGACCAGACACTGCTGGGAAGTGCCCATGTTCCTGACGCAGTGCAATGTCAGGGCAGTCTGGATATTTTCTCCTAATCGCTTTAGCTCATATAGAGGAAAACCCTCCTGCTCCAGATGTTACCAACATGAAATAGCATGAAAGATGAGTATAGTCTAAACAAGGAAGAAAATAAATAAGGTAGAGAAAAACATTACATGAGAGGATGGGTTGATGGCCAGGTATGAAAATGGGTGAGCACATAAATGCCCCACTGAATCCTCCCCAGTGAAGGACAGAATAAATGAAAGAATTTAAAGAGTAGCTTAAGAAACATAGCTGTGGAGTATAACTGAATCACTATAGCATGAACCACTTTGTTTTACTGAATATAAACATATCTATTTTATGATGCAGAGTACAGTAAGTACACTGTTAGATAAATGCAGTAAGTTGAATTAGATTCAGCTTATGAATCTATTCCAATACCCCGAAGCTATATTTTACAATTTTATAATCTATGCCTTTGCAAATAATCGCTCTATCTACCCTGCAGCTTTAAAAAAATAAACAAAACAAAAAATTCCATTACTAACACTGATAATCAGCAAGTGACTAAGACATATTTTTTGTATCTCCTTAGTAATGACATATTAGTTTAATCTCTACAGCACTCACTGGCAGTGCAATCCTTTCCATATGGACATGCATATGCTATGTTACTAGTAACACATCTTTCAGGAAACAGCCATATGTTTCACTTTTAAACCTGTATAATTTGAAGACTTCCTTGTAGTTTTACAGTCATTCTCACTGTGCATTTGAAACACCTGTGGGCATTAAGGAGCATGAGAATAATTAATGTTATATTGAACTCCGTGCAGTGTTATCATTACAAGTGCCATCCACACCCTTGGCTGTTTTCAGCAGTGGTTTTTTAAAAAGAAGAAATATTTCTTGACTTCAGTGTTGACTATGCACACTTTTCCCTTCTATTCCTAAGAACAGTGGTGAGTATTTATTAATGTAATATGGAGCAAAAAAAAAGAACATTGACTCTTGAATTTCATCCACCAAAGGCGATTCAATAGCCTCCATCTCAGTGCAGCCGCAGCATCGCTCTGGAGTACTGTGGGATCCTTTGAACATCCATCCTGCCTATCAGGCCAGGCTGAGGCTACGAGCCTGCGAGTACAAGGTGTACTCTCCAGGACTGGGCTGGAAGAGGTTTGTTCTCTCCATCCGTTCTCCCTACCCTTTATATCTCTCTGCTTACACCACTTGGGAGTCTTGGCCACAAGAGCAGACCAACATTTTTGTCAGGGAGTCCATGCAAGGCTCACACACGGACTGGCAGAGAGAAAGCTAGAATCAATACAATTCAAATGTCATCTTACTCTGTCCTTTCTCTGCATAGCTCTGGCTCTTCCTGGACACTCAGACACACTATGGACACAGAAAAAGATAGTAGGTAGGCTACTAATGACAGAGAGCATTAGCTTAAATAAGATTTCTGTTTGTCTGAGCAAACAGATGTCATGGAGATAAGCTATTTCTGAACCCCTAAGACTCAACCTGTCATCTTGAAATCCAGTTGCAGAAGAACCTCCATTTAACTGAGGAAAAAAGATGCCCTTGTGGACAAGTCAAATAAGCTTATGGTCTTTTTCATGTCATGTTTTTCTTGCCATGACTCAAATTATAAAGTGTAACTAAAACCAAGTATTAATGCTTGTAAGGAAAACAGAACTGATGAGACTGGTATTGACTTTGCAAGGTGTTTCTAAACACTTTTATTCATTGCTTTTGAATTTAAAAAAAAATACAAATAAATTGTCCAGTGAAGGGGTCTAGTAAGAAACTCTTTTCTCTACTGCCACTTGTAATAACATTTTCACAGCCTGATGTTCTTTTATTGATCAATTTTTTTTGTGCTGTTTCAGCATTATGTCACTATTTCCTGTTCTGTTTCTTGATTTGTTCCCACAGAGATCAAAGAAAATTTATCTGAAGTTTATTTTAGTATGTACTTAATAAGATGTTTAATCTCAGTAAGATTTTTCAGTTGCATTCCTTATTTGGAAATGCACAACAGTTCTTATAAGTTATTACACATTATTCAAAAAAAATTCTATCAAAATGTACATTAAAAAATATTAGGTAGTTCACTTTAAGTTGATTCATGCTGTTGTTTATCCAACTAAAACACACTAGGCTAAAATATGAATCCTCCTAAACAGAGAGCTATCTAGCAATAAGGTACTGTATGTTCTTTCCTTCTAGTGCTCACACAAGGTGAAAATTATAATAAAAGTGCAGGATATTAAGGGACAAGGTAACTTTGCCTGGTAACTGATGTCTCCCTCTATACTTTCACCCACTCTCTTCAAAAAGAAGTATAAATTTCCAATTAAGGTCATGATTGTAAACACAATTAATACATGCAGAGGTTTTACATCTAAGTAACTACACAAACTGCAGTTACTTTATATCAATGCATGTAAATGCATCTTTTTGCACACTGAACATAATATACTTCAGTGGGACTACTTATAGCAAGAGATATGCAAAATTAAACTCCAAATACAGAAATAAAATATATATAACCCAACACTCTATCAAACATGATTTTATTTCTCTTCTTCTGCCCTTGGTTTATGCCAGCAGCACCAGATGAATTTAATCTGAATTATACTTCCCACATTCATGTGTGTTTACATACACTAATTCATCACGACACAGAAAAGCCGTAAAGTGTATTAACACAGTATGTTATGATTTCAGACATCTGCTTTATTTGTTTTGAGAACCAAAATAGATAAATGATAAAATATTACTCCCAATCTCATCTACAATAACTCAATACTTTACTAAAATAAGATCTAAAAAATATTTCTATCTATAAAACACAGCCATAAAGAAAGCTATGTGCAATTATGTACTAGCCTCTGATTTTGAATTTATTTATAATTTATGATTAATTCGCACCACACATTTCATGATATGGCATTGAAATACTTATTTCAGGAACAAAATAATCAGTGCAGAAAAAACAACGAACTTGGAATTTACTATAAGAAAATTTAAGCAGTATCACAGTCAGTAACAGCCTCCTGACATCTGTTTTATATTCTTACAAATCAACACACAAAACAAATCAAATACATACATTAACCTGTCAGTCCTGAAGTTTTTTTAAAGGATTTTTAATTTCAGCTCTTTTAAAACTGATTATTGTTCCTTCTTCTTAATAGTTGTCTATCACAATGTAAATGCCACTAAATTCCACTTAGTTCCAAAACTGAATCTTTGAAAACTAGAAGTAAATTGATTTGCAGAGCTGACTATAGAATTCTTTTACTAGGACAAAAGAATAGAATACAGCCTATGAAGACTGCCATGACATACTACTTTCCACATTTAGTCACATCACCGCAGGAAATTTACCAAGGTGAATTTCAGGCTTCATAATTTTCTGCAGTGGACTGTGTACCTACGTGCACTGTCAGCATGGTCACTTGGGCAGTAGGACTCAGATCAGATCTGCTAACAACTGGCACTGGGTCTTTGGCCTGGGACCCTAAGGAAATGGAGGGAAAACTAAGTACATTCAGTGCCTGCGTGTGTCTGTGTGCCCAAGTGTGCCTTTTCCTGACCTCCACAAACCAGCAAAACCTGCAAAGCCCAATGCTCCATTTGAACATAACTCATTGCTCAATTCCAACCAAGTCTGACAGAGAAGGAGTCTCAAAGATGCTAACATGTTATAGTGTTTTTGAGAACTGTTTTCTGAGGACCCACCAATGCTCCCATGGAGGAAACAGTTGCAGTGTGAGCTCATCTTCGTTTTTAGACAGCAGGGGCTCAAAGTAAGCTCAGCCCGCAAATGCAAATCAAAAGGAAACCAGGCTTCATTGGTTGTGCTGCTCAGAAAATAAATTATTTTCTAAAACCAATATGCTGTATATTAAATGGAACAGAAAACCTTAACAACTAAACTGAAAGTTTGAGATTTCTTCTCAATATCTTTGAAGTGATACATAAAAGAGTCGTATTCTTTCAAGCTTCATAAAATATCAGCCTGCAGAGGATGTATACCCAATTTTAAACAACTTAGCCATTTTAGCCTAGAGGAAACAATGGCTCTGTGGGAAAGTACACAGAAATAGATCCTCCTTAACATAAAATAATGTCAGTATTCAAGTCACTGTTACCAACACTAGTCCATTATTTTTACTCCTCTGATGTTCATAGGAGCAAAATAGTTTAATTCTTCCTTTTCATTCCTCTTAAATATCTTCCCAAGCCAGAAAAAAAAAAACAAACCACCAGCCATACATACAGAAACAACATATAACATCAGTGTAACTAATGCTACTGTGTGAGCCCATCAATTGTGACTCAACTTCCTACCACTCACAACAGGGCTGCACCTACACCATGTCAGAAAAAACATTTTGCATCTTGTTGCATAGGGTGCTAGGTAACACTCACTGGAGAAGTAATTGATCAATTTTCGTAAAAACTAAGAAAGCATCATTTTAGGAGTTCAGCGTGAACATAAATGTTTATTGTCTTCCAGAGCATAGCACATTTGTAGAAAGAAAGACACATGAATGTCGTAAGTTCATCAGATGTTCTCAGGTGATAAGGCTGGAACTGTCAATTGGTATAAAACCAGCACAAGGCTCGAGGACAGTTTAAAGACAATTGCCATATTAGTTTCCCTTTCCCCTAATTTTGAGATGTAGGAAAGTATTTTTCAATAGAAATTATTACCATCAAACATTGCAAAATACAAAATTATTCTTCTGAGAACTTTTATGTATTTATGTATATACATCCATAGAAACACACATGCACAAACATTTTTATTTACATATGCCCCTCATCTTCATATTGGTCTTGCTAGAAATACATTTACTCTAAGATGCTTAGCATTTCTCAGATGTACATATTTGTTAGCTTTTTTTGCAGTTACTTCATTCTTAAGAATTTTGTCTCTTCTTGGTGCTGCTGATAGACATACATAGCGCCTTTCTCATTTTAGAAATGTTTTTCCTTAAATTTAAGATATTTAACACACAAGGATAGTGCCAAGGAGCTTGTGAATGTATTGGCAGCTTTATAGTTTATAAATATATTATTTTTTATGTAGAGATGTAAATACATAGAACACTTGGAAAGTAGAGTATTAGTAATGAGTAACTGTAAGCTTTATTTCATGCATAGTAGTGATTCATGAATCATTATTTGTGACAATCATCAGATGTAGATAAAAGCATGCTAGTTGGATTAGCATGCTGTCTGTAATTCCAGATGCTATATATTAATACAGGCAATGTTTGAATTCCAATCATTAGTTTCAATAATGTTGCCTTTTCTACGTAGAACAAACACACATATGTGAAGAACTGACTGGTTTTGAGGTCGTATTTAACAGCAGAGGAAACCATCAAGACCTTTGCCTTGCAGCAAGCAGCACACAGATGATACTGCTAGCATACCAGACTACCCATGCATGAAGTCAGAGGTTACTAGCATAAAGCAAGTTTTATTGCTGGCTCAGGGCAATGTTTTTGAGAATTATAACTCACTTCTCACAACCCTGTTTTCCAAGTCTGGCAACACATTTTTGCTAGGGCTTTAAACAATTCTGATCACTCACAGTGTAGACATTATGTTTTTACACAAGAAAGCCAATAAGATTGTTTTTGCAAGGCACCTCCACTATTTACAATGGTTTCCATAATTCTAAAATAAAACATACATATGAAAACCAAGATTAGACTTGGTTGAATTACACAGGTGTGCTTTTTTAGTATTATATATACTGATGGGATATTCTAGAAAATTATCCAGACTCTGTCACATACTTTTCTCAATTTGTTTTTCTGTCCTAAAAATACTGCATGTCTAGTTCATGTTTCTGTTTGATTTCAAGATTCACTGACCAATTTTATCTCATTTTGCTTTCAATCTCACAAACTTATCTTCTCCAGCAATGAGACTGAGGTTATCATTTTTGTATGTTTCCACCTTCCCAGGCATTATATTTCTTACATGTTCTTTGAGAACAAAAATGCCATTACCTTCTTTTTAATGAAATTTTTTTAAACAATCATGTAAGAAAGATTTCATGTAGGAAGGATTACATGTCCATACATTCAGGCACACTCAGATTTGACAGAGTATCTGAGACATCAATAATTAAGGTTTTATTACAGGGAAGAGTTCTGAAGTTGTTTATATGTCTTCAGTATTTCTACTGTCTAATGAATCCAAACAGATTTTTTACCAGAAAAATATGACATTTTAAGACAGACTGGAACTGGATGACTTAAATATTTTACA
>VZSC01014896.1:48418-113339 GCA_013398225.1 Steatornis caripensis
CAGCATAAGGATTAGCATGTACTTCTTCCATTGATAAAAAAAGTGCTGTCAAACTGAATGTGCTGAAAAATCTTGACCAAGAACATGAGTGGCTGAAATGTAAAAAAGGGGAGACAGTTTAAAGGACACACAGGAAACTTTCAGAATTCTGGTGGAAAGGCCTTATCATTTCTAAAATATCTAGTACAGCATACTCTGTATCATACACACAATCACTCAGGAACAACTACGTAGGAAAAATCATTCTGAAGTAACTTTAAATATACAGCAGTCTACCGAAACTGCATGTGACCCAAGTAAAAAAAATGCCAGACTTCTCTTACAATCTCTTACCCTCCAACCTCTAATAAGTTTTCCCAGTTTAAGCACACTAAGTATCACAGATTCTCAAGAATCACCATCAGTGTCATACCACTGGCATGATCAGACTACTGTCTTTCATGTTGACCAGGATTGCCTCATTGATTCTTCGTATATTCTGGTTTCATTTTATTTACCTCTAGCCTTCAGTTTTATACATGGAGTACAAGCTTTGAAGGGCAAGGACCTCAGGGACCTTTTTGTTATGCTTTTAGTTCTGCCTTGTACAAGTGGATTCCCCAGTCTACTGCTAGAGATTTTATAGCCACTCATGGTACCGCGATAAATAGTGCAGTAACACTGCAGATTAATGACTGCTCTTGTGCAGCTCAGTGTGAATGGGAATAACAGCATCATGATAGCAGGCATTACTCCGAGTAGTGAAGGCATACCTTACACACACAGCAACAAATTCAATAAACTGTTTCAATAAACAAGATGAGCACTTTCAAACATGGCAAGTTTCTTTATTTTGCTATTACACTGTGCCAAATACACTAGTACATGGCCCCAGAATCCAGCCATCAACTAAGGACACTGCAAGGGGAACAGAAACTTTGTCAGTGGTTCTAAAACCAGTACGGTTGTAGAAGCAACAAGGCACAAAATGTACTGTTAGACATGGCAAGAGACTGGACAGAGTTTGGCAGTGGGCTCAGACCCAGTCTTTAGGAGTCCTACATTGTAGATGGGATGTGTATCATGAGAGGATCTGCTGTCCTTAGGTCACAGTGCGGACAACAGAACCACGAGTTCTTGCAGTGGCACAATCTGTGACTACAAAAGGTTTTTCAGTGTTTCTTCCAAAGTATGTTAAAAGCACATTAATTTAAAAAAAAATAGAAAATGAAACAACTTACGAGCATTCACAGTAGCTCTTTTTCATCTGGATCTTTGGACATCTAGTGAAAAATTGACGTATGGCATTTTGGACATTTTGCGAAGTGGGACAACTACTGGTGTTTCTCTCTTTTACCCAAAGACTGTTTTCATGAAATTTGTTGGAACTTAATACATTTGAGATTTAGCTGAAGTTAGTAAACAAACTAAAAAATATATGTATTTGTAGGAGGGGGAAAACAAATGCAAATATGCACGAAAACTAAGAGGGATAAGGAACACTAAATCCAAACACAAAAAAGTTAGGCAAAACTAGTACTGAGGTTAGCTGCTCACATTAATTTCATCCTTCATGCCTCTATGTGATGATGACAGAATGGTAATTAAGCATGAGATTCCAGCAAACTCCTCTCACACTGAATGGGCAGAATAGATCCCTTGCTACTGAATATGAATCTATTTAATGTTTCTTACTAACCTCAAAACGTACTAAGTGTTATTTTTGCATACAGTATGCGTTTATGCTTACAACCTAGGGATATGGTGATACTGCTACTGTATCTTTGTTCTTTACAAAAATTAAGATCTAATGGTATGTCCGTAACTATAATGTGAACTAGATAGAATTGTATTACACATGGGGAACTGTGATGCAGATTAAAGCCAGAATGGCCAGAGGGTTGAAACCATCAAATAATGTTGAAATGTCTGACAACAGAACTTTTCACCAAATCTCATGTGAGCATCCTGTCCTCACCTATGCATCCTAAATATAGTAGGTCAATACACTGGAACACAGAGGGACCTGTAAAAAGTCTAGATACGTCCCCTGCCCAGCATCAGACAAGAACCCTCTGGCAGAGCATTCAGCTGCTTTAGCAGCTTTCTTCTACAGTCTCCAATTCATCCACTACATGTTTTCCAACTTCCGCAATAAAAGAAGCAGATGTACTACAGACAACAGTCTCATTGCAACCCCAGTGTGTCCTTAGTACACAATCCATCCTGTTCAACAGAGTGGATGAAAAGCATGATACAATAGATATTTAAAAATCTATCATGCAATGTACACAAAATAACCAGGCGACTAATAATTCAGAATTTTCCTCACCGGTCCATTTGATCTTAATAAGTACTTGGAATCTAGTTTTCTAAGATTTGTAAAACTATAAAATTTAAAATTCCTCAAACACCATCAGTGGAACTCATACAAACATGCAATACCCTGTTTCTCCTTCTTGAGACTAAACTGACACAAAATCTCTGTATTCTGGAGGAATATACTCTAGTGAGCATAAACTCATTTGTCCCAATGCCCCTTCTTTTCTTGCCATCTCTGGCTCATGTTGTCCTCTGTTCCTTTGACCAGCTCCTGATTCTTATCTCCCTACATTTTCTGCCCTCTTCTCCTTAGCCTTCCAACTGTTTCTGTCTTCTTTGTAGCTATAATGTCTCCCCTTGACTTTGATTTTACTCCCCTCCCATGTTTCCAGCAACCACCTTCTACTTTCCTCCCAGCATTTGTTTGCATGCCTTCTACCTTAACCTCCACTTCGAACATCTCTGCTCTTTTCTCCCCATTCCTAACAATTTCCTTCCTTTGGCTTCCTAGGATCCAGAATGCTGGATGGAGGAGTGAGAGGTGCACAGGAAAGATGATCTTCTCTGACTTCCCCCATTGGGCAAATGGTTGGTTACTTTCCAGTTGCCATTAGCAGCTGAGAGTCCCTGAAGACTTGTGCCACAAAATGTTTCCTATTTCAAAACAATTTACATGAAGAGCTGTGGAGGGATACAGAACACCCACTACAGATGGAGTATTGCCAAGCTCTAGTTAGTCTTGCCTGAATATATGCAAGCAGATTTTTTTTTAAGTTTATCATTTAGCCACATGTGGATAAATTTGTAGAAGGAGAGCAATTGTATGACGCTGCCTCAAACTTCATGTAATTTCAAAGTTGTGACGGCTACTCAATGAAATTATTTTATTAACAGTTAACACAGACAAAACAACCTATTTAATTCTTGAAAACTAAACAGCTTGAACAAAATCTTTCAGAATATTAAACCGAAACACACATTTCCCAGGGAGAATGTATTTTTTTCTTTCCTAAAAAGATAAATTTCCCTAAGCTTTGGAGAAATGGTAAGAAACTGAAAACTGCTGTCTAATGAAGAGTGCCCAACAGTCAGTTATGGACTGCACTATATTTATCATCTACAGCTAGGAAAACTATTTGAAGTAAATTGATATTATTAATTATTGCACAGAAAACCTTTTTTGCCACAAATCTACCATATTTTTCTTAATCATCCCTAAGAAAACACTTTACTTTAATGTTTAAGGTTTAGTAAGTTACAAATTCCTACAGTTTAAGAATTTAATAGTGAAAAGAATTGTCTTGAAGAAAGCTACCAACAGTGCTTCACCTTCTCTAAAGCTCATTTGAAAGCACTACTAAGTGTTGAATCTTCTAAAGGAGTAACTGCAGCTGAAAGCTATTAGCGTGCAATGCAACAGCAGCCTGCTTAGGAGATGAATGAGACTATCCTATTGATAAGGTCGCAATCGATCTGAAGCAGACTTTTTTAAATTAGTAAAATGCTGCAGCACTTTAGAAAGTGTCACCAACAGGCCTTCTCCGTGAAAAATGCTCCAACTTGTAGGAAAACTGTAATTTATTATTTTAAACAAAAAATTTGCCTCATAGTGATAGAGTATCATCTATGCCTTATTTATTTCAAACCTATCCTTTCACTGAAAGTGAGCTTATTTTTCTCAAGAAAATATTCAGATCTGTACTCTTAAGTTTTCTCTATACATCTTACAAAAATGCTTTTCAGGAGTCACATGAACTGCTTGAAAGTCAATTCACTTCAAAATACACTAATAGTTATATTAAAAAAACCCACAAAATAAAAAAGACAGCAGCCAACTTTAATTTAATCAGAATAAAAAACTATGTAGGAACGCTAGGAATGGCCTGTATTTCCAGTCACTTCCAGTCCTTCAGCACATAGGATAGGGAGGTGACAACTGAAAAGGACAGTGACCTCATGGAACTTAAAACAAAAATGTGGATGCTCATCCTCAGGACCTTTCAAACAAAGGCTGTTGTTACGAGTTGCAAAGCACCCTTATCTTCTATTGTATTTCACTGTGCTCCGACTCTGTCAGGATCTGAAGTGTTGAGAGCAATACGGTAATGATATTCACATAGACACTGTGAAAAACTGGATCATTTAAGAAAGAGAAAGGCATAAAGGAGTGGAACACTTCAGTCTTTTAATGCAAATTGAGCTAACTTTTTTTTCATAGACTTTAGAAAGAATTTTTCCCAAACACTATAGCTCCAGTTAAGCTGGTGCTTTTCAAGTTTCCTTTAAAAATATGTTTTTGAACACCAAAGAAGGATGAAAATGCCAATGACTAAGGTCATACAAGGACACAGTTTCTGATTGAACTGAGGCCGTAACATTGAATAAACTCCACTTCAACACATTAGTAAGCATAAAAGCTGTGGAGCAAAGTACGTATTCTGTAATAACAAAGCATTAACTATTTACATGTGAAAGAGCAGAATAAGCATTAAACATAAAATGTATGTCTGCTGTCTTAGCTGTATTTGAAACGATCTCTTATTAATGTTGAGAGTTTTCAGTTCTGCTTCTAAGTTATTTAACAAATAATCTTAACTCACTAAATGACAAGTTCTTAACTTTTGCCAGTCTCAGATGAGGAAAGGCCAAGAGTTGAGCCAATATAAGAAACTGTTTATGAAAAAGAGGAATAATTCAACAGGAAATAAAAACAAAACGGGACAAGCCTTCTGCTTGAAAGTTTATATTGGAATTACTGTTTTCATGATACTTGCCCTTGGATAAGTAACAGTTCTATTTTTTAAAAAGAATAAATACAGCCGTATAGCATGTGGTAGGGGTACAGTTCATACTGTGAGATTTATATATGTATATATTTAGAGTATGCTTTCCTAAAAGCTAGAAGAATTTCACATGACACTAGGTAAAAGCACAGAATGTACTGCTATGGGCAGAAATGAACAATGTACTAAAACTAACTATACACTTAAACAAAATGTTCATGTAAGGTAGCAACAACTACAGACTGATAAAATACAATAAAAAAGTCATGAAACGGTGAATTTATTAACAATAGCATTTCCACTGCTATACTGCATACTCTAAATACTTCAAGTACTTTCAAAAGTAAGCAATGACATCATTTGCTTTTCATTATAAGCATAAAATATGTAATTAACAGAAAAGTATGATAAAAACATTTGAATAAACAATTGGCCTATGTTAATGTTACAGCATAGAATTTACTTCCTCATATCACAACTTCTTAGAAAATGCTATAGCTTGATTGCTGACAGGCCAGGGTTAGAATTAATCTTCCTCTATGGACAAGTTATTTCCGTTTTATCTTCCTGTAAAGCATGTGATCCTTGTTATTCCTATATGCAGGATTTATTGGCCTACTGGTCTAGTGTGGTAAGAAAATTATGTACTTTGGGCCCTGAAATTCTCACGTTTCATTAGCATAGTAGCTTTTTGTTTGAGAGCAATAAAAATGAACTACAACTCAAGAACACTTCACATGCAAGTATGTATTTTGCATGCAAGTCCTACACACTTCATTCCAGCGGTATTCTCTGTTGGGTGTCTTTTCACAGTCAAGAAGCAATGAAACTAGGTCTTAGAACGTGAAATTAAGAGTTTCTAAAACCAATAAAAGTTTCTGAAAGTCAAACTTAATTCAAAAACTTTAAAGAAAATGGTTTCAAGGGAGCTACAAGTTCCCTTAAAGTCAAGTAAATATTCAAATGACTAATCAGGAATATATTCTCTTGTAATGCTTTGAAAGCAAAAAAACAGTCCTTAAATCAGCATGACAGACCTGTTGTTTATGTTGCCTCTTAAATGCTAGAAGCCTTGGGTGAAAGATGTTAACTGCTATAAAACGTCAAGTGTGTAGCATGAGGACATGTCAATGGTGGTTGCTCGATGGAGTACTTTTATTTCAAGCAACCATCACAGCAATAGTAAACCCCACAGTTTACCCAGTAACTAACAGCAATAGTAAATCCCATAGTTTGCATCCATGTTATATTGTGTCAGTGCATGTTTAATACAAATCGCACGCTTAATATAAAATGCACAAACCTATGAGGGAAGTTTTCTTCCAATCCAAGGCTCACAGAACTACGCTGGTTCCTATTCACTGCTCTGATTCCATGAATCTTCAATGCCTTCTGTACAGGGTCTCAAAATGCAGATGTTGCAGCACCCAGTTAGTTTGCATCCAAGTCCCTTCCTGCATCTAACCTTAAAGCTTCTGACTACTGATCATCTCACTCTACCTTCCGACAATTACTCTACTGCACACACAAAGAGCCCACGTCTGCTACGAGTCTGCTAATTAACTGAAGAACTCATCCTAAGGAAGTATAAAACCCAATGGAACTCATCCCAGGGAGTCTCTAGCACAGAAGGAGGAACACAGCACCAGCCAGGATACTGACTACAAAAGCAGGGCTTTACAGTGTGAATACTCAGAATTCAGGTAGGCTAACTTGCACAGTAGCCATGTGATGAATCTCATTGCCACAATGCATAGCAAGATCTTGGTAATCTGGGCGGACTCTGATTTACACAAGTCCTTTTCCTCTATTAGCGAAATCTCAGTAGGACTTTTGTGAGTAATTTCTGATGGGATTTCATACAGAGTTCTTCAAGGATGCATGATCTCACTCTTCCAGCTCAGTGAGTCACAGAAAAAAAAGTATACTGATTTAGGGCTTCACTATGTCCCTATTTAGACAACTCTACTGTATGCCTCTCTTCTATCAGGCTGAAAAAACTCTTCTTCCTCAAAATCTCACTACAGTTATGACTCAATGAAAGGAAATTGTCTAAGTATCTGGAGCAGGAAGACGCAACACTCGAGAACACAGAAGAAATCTTACTAGGAAAACAGTACATCTGCACCTTGCCTAGAGGGATTATGGTTTATGAGTATTTGACATAGTTCAACTAGTAAGAAATTATAGCTTTTCTGAAACTGTAAGAGTTTTTTCAACTGTCACCACTACCTTGGCTTTTTGTGCTTTTATAAATGTGTATGATGTTAATTAAAAGTCATAAAAAAGGATAGTGAAAAAATAATAGTAGTAAATTTTACAAATATGAAAAATACAAATGAAATTATTTTACAAGTTAGGAAAAGACTGCAAATTTTTCCTAAAAAAACATTAGAAGTAAATCATTCTGTCTAATTAACAGAAATGCAGAGCACAGCCTCTGAAGACAAGACTTTCCTCAGGCATGAAAATCTCTCTTTAAACACTATGTACCAACAAACTAAGTAACAAAAAAGGGAGTTAGCTGTAGCTTTTCTATTTTCTTGCATGGATACCTAGATGACAGAATATCTAGATAATTGTTTACCACATAGTGTGGGTTTGCTTTGCTCCTTATCTATTCATCCCTGCAAGCCTAGTAACATGACCTGAAAGACCTCAATTCATATAAAAAGAAGGCACTACTCTTTTTACACAGGTACCCCTGGTCACAACTGTGCAGACAAAAGTTTTAAAACTCATAATCTCTTCTTAGGTGGATTTGGTCAGGGATGACTGGCTAATTGGGAGAAAACACATGAAAGCACCTCAAAATCCAATTAGCACTTCAGTGCAATTAAATAGCTTTGCTATTCTGTAGAGACATGGCTTTGATCTTGCACTGAAAAGTGTCCTTCCTTAAAGCTGCTGTTTTGATTTTTTTCTCGGTAATTAGTGCTAATTGTAAAGCCATTCCTGACATGCTATAAACAGAGTATTTTGCTGCATTTGACACAATGACCTTAAATCAGTGTTCTCTTTTGTCTATATTGTACTAGTTTATTATTGGCCTAGCTACTTTGCTCATTAATAAATGCACAATATGTAAAACATGTTAAAGTCAGATGAAACAAATTACCTAGGTTTAAGAGCTTGTGCAGAAATCTTCACCAGCATTTTTAAAACTTTGATTCCAAGGTAATAGAGAACACAAAATAATATTAGATTATAATTACATTAGATTGCTCTTTCAGAATTCTTTTCTTTTTCATCCTGATCTGGAAAAGATGATTTTGATTTATGTCTATTTTTTTCTCAGTCTGCCATAAGATGCACACTGAATAATGAACTGAACAAATAATTCTTATTCCAGTTGTCTTGACCACTCTTCTCTCTAAGCTACACTTCTTACACTTGTGAATTTACTAGCTGGGTTACAGACCTCTGTCCCCGTTTACAAAAAGGTTGTATGTGTCAAGTCTGCCATAAGCTTTCTTGCAGGTACGTATTCTTTATTTCTTGGCTTACACTGTTAAAACCTAAAAATACAGATTTAGAATTAACACCATAGTAGCAGTGAGAGTCAGTTGCAAAGAATTTTTCATTTTAACATTTTCCATAATAAAAAATTTATTCCATGAAGGGAATAAACTCAATGTAGTATGCTGCAACAGCTACAAAATCATACATATAGCAATGCCCCTTCATAGCAAGTATCTGGAAAGAAAGAGATCTTTATAACATACATTTTGATCTCAAATTTAATCTCAGTAACACAAGGACACAAACTATTTTATGCACTGATATTCTACTTCACAGAAAAAATGTTCTACTACTATTCTTATTTAATTTTAAAGAATCTCTCAGAGATATAAAACCTTTCAAAAAACATAAAAAAAATTTTTGAATGTCAACTACTGCCAAATAATATTTTGATCAATTCAGATACTTATAGATCCACACAAGACTCTTTGCTTACACTATAGCTGCAATGCTTAGATTACAAGATTCCTAAGAGATACTTATTTGTATATAGAAATGAGACAAACTTTATGACAAGTAGAGCACCTTTTAGAAAAAAGTTTCAGCCATACTAAAAGTAATCGGGAACATGTCAATGGTTTTGGCTGGCACTTTGTTTGCATAAAATTGTCAGAAAAGCAATTGATGATTTCTATTGTTTCTTCTTCCTTTCCTTGTCCCTCCTAATTACACAGTTCAAGAAATCACCAAGATACAGAAAACACAACTTCAAAGTCCACCTGAGTCAGGCTAAGAATTTGAAACAAAACTTCAAACGTTCTCAGATAATAACTTAAGCACTACCTACATAGAATATTCAACACTTGATCTTCCTCAATTCTTCCCAGTTGGATCTGATTAATTTTGTATAAAATGTTTACACAGTAAAAGTGTGTTTAGTTAGTTGTGAAAAACAGTGATCCATCATTAGAAGGGAGTGAGAAATCCAGCTTTGGAGTGATACAAAACAGAAGATTCCCCTTGTCTGTTTTACATACAAATATATAAGAGGAAACATCAAACAAATGCCGTATTTGTTTTCTACCACCTCATTAAATAAATAAAAAAAAAATTGTCTTTTCTATTTCAGGAGTTGAAAAAAACCCCAGTTAATTCACACATTCATAGTCAGAGCATTTTTAAAAAACAGGAGAATTGGGAACCCCAACAGCAATCACATTACTCTTCTCAGTTCCATACTTTACTACAGTAGTTTACAAAGTAAAGTAGTTTACAAAGTAAACTACTTTCTACAAAGTAGTTTACTACAGTAAAGTACTTTGGCCTGATACTCTTAATGTCCCTGAGACAACTTTCACCCTGCTGTGGTTAGGTCTTTGATCCTCTAGTGAGATTTCCAGTTTTGTGAATCCAAACTTGCATCAACAATTAAAGAGCTGAGCCCAAAATAGCTGAGTCCAACTTGCTGCTTTGAAATGTCACTGAGCTTCACATAGCCATGTGCCACTGGAACAGAATCAGAGGTGGATGCATCTCAAAACAACCCAGGTAATTTTAATGTTGTTCGCACTAAATAATTCTACATTTACTCTTTTAGTAACATTTAGCTACATAGTGTCACGGTCCACTCTGTGGACTCTTACACATAGTTAGATGTACAAATCTCAGGCAATAGGATCGGTGTTTTAATAATCTGTTTTCAGGGTTGAAAAAAAGATTACAATATCTGCTAGATTTTAAGAAAAATATTTATGTTACCTCAACAGCATTTTTCCATCAATAAGCTTTCAACGAGTGACTAAACATTTATTTAAAAAAAAAGAGACATAGCATTTTATATTGAAGTTACTCACAAAAAAGGCAGATCATATTAAGGCCTAAACCTGCACTTTCTGACGTCAATGGGACTCTTGCCATCGGCTTTGATGGGAACAGGGCCATTAAAATATAATTTTACTTCTAGTCAGTCTTAATTATACAATGAAGGAATGATTCATTCAATTGTTCAATTCATAACATTTTAGCATTTATAACCATGATTAAAACAGCTTTGAAATAATAATTAAATTTTAAGGTCATCTTTTTAAATAACATTTACCTATTAACTCTAGTAACAAGCATTAGAAATAAACCTAAATGGCACACATTCAGTTCGGAAGCAAAAGGTGCATCACTGCTAATGACACTGATACGTTATAACAGTATGTTCTACAAAATCAAACGCTTTGATAGAATACTGATGAGGCTGAAAGATTTTCCTCTCCGTTAGTAGTAGTGCACTCCATTAGCTGGTTTCCACTGCCCAATTCCTTCACCTCCCCATCTTCCTGTCCTCTTAGCACCTTGTAACAAACATAAATGGCAGACACTGAGACTAAGGCCAACTTCTAGCACTATAAATTTCTTGCATATGTGAAGGAAGAAGGATGCTCTCCCTTTCCCCACTGTTACTACCCAGACCAGGTCTCCACAACGAAGAATGCTTGATGACCATCAAACATTTTGCAAAACACCTCTCTGAAATACTTATCTCAAGTTGAGTTACCTCTACTGACACCCTGAATTGCAAAGTTGATTACCAGCCACAAACAATACTTTTGCATCCTAACCAAACCAGGGATTAGCCTTCAGTACTTTCCAGTATCTCAAGGCTATTTGTCCCTTTGCTGACTATAGTCAAAATGGATTCAAAATGGGTAATTCCATGTAAGAAAATAAGAAATAATAATAGTAAACATTAATACAAAAATGTCTCCAGTATTATCTCCATAAAAGAAAAAACATGATGATTTAGCTTATCAAATATGTTTTTTCTCAACAACCTGAGAAGCTCTCTCTAATTAGATACATGGTGCATAATTCTGGTATGAATGGCAGCATTATGCAATCTAATGCATTACATTGAATTGCTAATTGGCATTTACACTGGAGTTTTTACCAAAGTCTGAGACATTAAAAAATATAAGAAAAAGGAATTTTTCCCAGCTCTATAGTACTTGCAAGCAGATCTAAGGAGACCAATGAGGACTCAAATAGATCTTGGTAGTCAACAGATTCTCAGAGGAAGAGTCAAGGACCAGCAGTATTCAGTAAAAACTGTAACAAGGTGCTGTAGGGCACAGCAAGATGAGCTCCTTACCAGGACCTACTGAGTCATCCCCTGAAGGAGGGGTTATATCAGCTAAAAGCTGATTTTGTCACAGAACTGACAGGTACTAACTAATGATTAGAAATATTTGACCAAATACTGTGAAATGGTTCATGCTGTCATACCTGCATGGTAGAAAGTTTATTCTGTCATAGCATCAGAATCCTTGAAGATGGTAGAAAGAGCCACAAATTGCCCAGAAACAATAATATCACTGTATTATCATAATAATATTATATTTAATAAATGAATGACTATAAATCTCAAACACCAGCCAGGTGGGTTAAAAAGCCCTTAAATAGCCTTCCTGTACTGCACCAGGACTTTCCAAAATGTTGTAAGAATACAATTCAAATGTCAAAAGCCAGATCTTTCTGGATGTTGAGTAGGATCCACAGTGCAGTTTGCCACTTTTCGCAGATTCCGAAACTAATGATCAGCCAAGGCCACAGCCTCATAAGAAATCGAGGAAGTAGTTTAAAGATGAGGCTTTTATCTGTGAAAGTAATCTTCCATTCCTTAATTAAAAGTCTGGTTGTCAGTCACCTACCCTACCTATATGCACAGTGGGTTTAGCAAGCCTACTCTAAGATGCAAGTCCTCAGGGTGAGTACTCCTTCAACACTGAACAATGTCTTTTCATAAGTATTTCAAGTTAAATATAGAAGGCCATTTACCATCTATTCACTTAAAAAGCAGAAAAAAATTAGGCCAAAAAGTGGTTTGCTGTGTTTAAATATCCCTGCAGGGAAACAAAGAAAAGTTCCCAAACAAATATCAAATTATGTATTTCTGTCAGAAAGAGGGAAGCTACTGTATCATAAGTATCTATGACTAAGTTGTGGCATGTACAGCATCACTACACAGTTAAAGCACAGATATGCTTTAAGAGCACACAAACACGCTTCTAGTTTTAATTTAACAACTTCATAATGAAAACACATTCCTATATAAAAATAAATGCATTGAATTACAGACAACTCTTGAATAGCTAAGGAATGTCCTGCACCATCTTATTATATTCACAACAGGAAAATATGATGGAAACAGAGGGAATAAAGAAACTCTCCACTACCCTCACATGAGGACTGTATTTACTCAAAAGCAACCGAAAATCTTTTAGAAGGTAAATAAGAGTTTAAGATCTGTTTTGCCATATTTTAAATCTTACTATTTGGTATTCATTCATCTTTTAGTACCTGTGACAATACATAAGCAGTCGATGGTGAATGCTGCCCTAGCTAGAGATTAAAGAATTTCAGTGTGTTTGGACTGTTGGTATGAAACATGTTTTGATAAGCCTTTTTATTTTCTTATGCAATCCAAGCATTCACAGTAGTTTTATTTAACCAATAACACAAAAAATGAAATATTGTTTTTACACATTTTAGTTGTATTCCTAATTTCTAGGCAAATGGTGCCTGACATAAATCACAGGTATGCAAATAAAAACTTAGAAAATATGACAATTGCTGTGTTCTAACTTAAAATTGTAAAAAATAAGCTATGTTTTTGCTAAGTCACATATTTGTTTAAATGAATTTCTGGTGATACAGGATACAATCCTGGTTAACAAAAGGAATGACCAGTTATACAAACAGGCTTTGCCCCACATCTTTAAGTCAAAGAGTGGTTTTACATACATGTCTGGCTACTAAGCTGCAAACATCTTAAACCCTTCCTAGGAGCAAGAAAAACTGTCCTCATCAGGGGCTGGGCAGAATTTTTGACACTTCTTGGCCACATTTCCTAACCTCAGAACCAAATGGTAGTACCTGATCCTCACTACTCTAAAAGGATAGCAACAACTTTATGCTGGTCTATTTCCTCCAACATCCTGAAGCTTTCAAAGCAGGAGTTAGTACTCCTTTGTTAAAGAGCTGCCCTAACTTAGATGCAGCCCTTTTCTAACCAACACCCTTGGTGAAGACTGGTGCCCAGTCCACAGCACATGTCTCACTAAGGCCCTCCCTTTCATGAGACCAGGCACTCTTGGAGTTTGTCACAGTTTATGTACTATTCTCCCCAACTCCATAAATATTTATAGAATCATAGACTATCTTGGGTTAGAGGGACCCATCGAGTCCAACTCCCTGCTCCTCACAGGACTACCTAAAACTAAACTGTATGACTAAGAGCATTGTCCAGACACTCCTTGAACTCTGACAGGATTGGTGCTGTGACAACTTCCCTGGGGAGCCTGTTTCAGTGATTGATCATCCTCTCAGTAAAGAACCTTTTCCTAATGTCCAGTCTGAATTTCCCCTGACACAGCTTCATTCCATTTCCTCGTGTCCTATCGCTGGTCACCAGAGAGAGATCAGCACCTCCCCCTCTGCTTCCCTCCTCCTCCATGACGAAGGTGTAGACAGTGATGAGGTCCTCCCTCAGCCTTCTCTGGTCCAGGCTGAGCAGGCCAAGTGACCTCAGCTGCTCCTTGTAATTCTTGCCCTTGAGACCTTTCACCATCTTGGTCGCCCTCCTCTAGACACTCTCCCATAGTTTGATGTCCTTCTTATATTGAAGTGCCCAAAACGGCACACAGTACTCAAGGTGGGGCTGCATCAGAGATTTTATGAGAGTACATATATATACATATACACACATCTATATATATGAGAGATTTTGCAAGATTATACACACACACATATATGTATACATATATATACACACTCAGAAAATGATCAAGAGCTACCAGTTCTAACCAGTTAGTTCACTCCAGGTAACTGGAGTTGATGAAGAAGACTGTATTATCATGCCTGGAAGGAGAATTGCATGATCATGCATTTCTATCCCATAGGTATCACTATCCCTGGGCACAGGAGAGCACCCAATCAATTTAGAAGAATTTGAGATTGATAGCCCATCAAGACCATTTCCTCTTTTTTAAACAGCTCCTGCCTGACTCACCCTTAGGCATGGCTGGGCAAAACTTAACTCTTGGATCTTCCTTCTGCTTCAGCCAGCATGGCTCTGAGTCTGGATTGCCTGAGCACAAGCTAGGAACTCTTACAACACTCAGCTTCCCCTCTCTCTATTCTCAAGATGACTACCCAGTCTAATGATCTTCATCCTATAGTTTTTTGATCCTTCCTTAGTTCATCACTGTCTTCTTAGTTTTGACTTTCATTTTTGTCACTCCCTGGTTTTCCTTTTTTCCAGCTTCCTGTTCATATTCTTTGAACTGCTTCCTATTCCGTTTCCCTTCCCTTCAACACAGTTTTGGCTGCTCAGCTTTGGAAACACAGATTTCATTGTCATGATACCAAATTGTCAGCAAAAGGACTATTGCCAGCAAAGAACAGGCAAATGCTCTATTTTCAATCAGACCTAGCTTAGCCCACAAATGGGAAGAGCAGGCAAGGCAGGATGAGTTCTCGCCTCTATTTGTTCTTTGTTCTGTGGCCAGAGTAGGTCTGGTCAGCTCAGGGAGCAATGGGGACTTAAGCTTAAAACTAATACAGCTTCAGATTTTTCACTCTTGCAAATTATACAAGTTTGTATGAGATGCAGTGCTCCAAAGATTTATAACTTAGATTAACTGAGTGGATTTTCCAGAGGAGGGCAGTCTCTGATACTAAGACCATGTTCTAAATGTCAAGTCCCTCTTCCAAAGTCTGTAGGTGTCACAGCAATTCAAGCAAAAAGGCCTATAAAACACTTAGCATGAGGAAAGCAGTATTTTTTCTTCTTGTACAGTTCTGCAGAATAATTAACTATTCTGACCAACACAAAAGGGTTAGTCTGAGATGAATACTAAACATGGCAACACTTCAACCTTAAAGCTACTGCTTTGTAAAACATCACATGAAGCAATTGTTTTATGAATGCTAAGATACTGCAGTAACAGAGCATAATACCACTCCCACCGATAAAGGAACTTTCATCCGATTTTTCTGAGTGCAAAATTCAATGAACATAATAATGACAATCCATCTTTTGCTTTGTTTTTATTTTGCTTTTAATTCTATTGCTTTGTGTAGGCTTAAGTGTAAATGTTGGCCTTGCAGTACCTCACAACAGGAACCTAGTTCATGACAGGAACTCGCTAGAAGTAACAAAAACTGAACTAAAATAATGACAAATGCCTGCTGGATTCAAACTTCTCTTTGGGCATGGATTACAAAGGAATGTATTATTTGATGCTTCTCTTTCAGGTTCAAAATACTCAAGTGTTAATAGAACTTCAGGGCCTGATACCACGCTCATTTATTTTCCCTTGACACGTGCCAGACAATATTACAGGAGACTACGCATTTCAGATCTTGGATATCTTTTCAGCTGCTGGGTTTTCCTTTTCAAACAAAAGAAGCTTAACTGAGCAGTTCCTTAAAAATTTGTGAAGAATGTAAATAAAATGTAATACAAAGCAGCACTGTGGCAGCTTCTGATGGCTGTCTATGGACCACATAGAGAATGCACACAAATTTACATTCACACTCGTAGTGGCCATTTTGTAAATAATTCTCAACCTCTCTGAGATTCAAACTTAAGTAAGATTCTAACATTTACAGAAACATGAAAGAAATGACATGGTTAGTGCACAAACTTGTGTGGATTTCCTTTAATGCATAACAACTGTAGAGTCATTGCTCAGCCATGCTGTAGTTTGACACATGCTCTACTGCCTGTTTGTCAAGCTACATTAGCAAGTAAAAGAAATACATTTTTCAAGTATCTGCACTTTCAGTTTTAAGTTGTTCCTATGACAGAGAATATATACTTAGTCACATCTCTTTCAAATACTATGTATTTCTGTGTTTTGTTTGGATTAGTCTCTTTAAAGAAAGCAGAATATGTTGACAACAATAAGTTTTGTGCCATTTGATATTCACTTGAGAGACAGTAATACAAAGATCTCACAGAGGAGATATCATTAGTTCACAGCAATCTTGTCCTTTATGTTGTTGTAAATGGATGTTTCATTTTACAACTCTAAAGCCCTTGTCTCACATTTAAGCATCACTGAAACATTGCTATGAACTTTAACATGTTCTGAAGAAATTACACATATATTAACAGAAATCAGAGGTTCAGAAAAATATTTGTTGTATGCTGAATGTATTTCTACAACTAGAAGTTCTTCTGAAATTACCAGGTTCCACCCATCTCAGTTTATTCCAAATTTCTAGCCAACTGACAGACCCTGAAGACAGTTCTATAAGTTGATCTTAATTACCATATGTACCCATTATAATGTCATTCAGAAATAGACCACAATTCATCTTCTTATCATAATTAATGGATTTCTAGAAAATAGCTTAAAAGTACAGAACAGGTGATGAATTACACCAATGCCCTGCACAGCCTTTCCAGTTAAAGTTCTGACATATTTCCATTATAAAATACCTTCGCTTTCTACCTACATCAGGTATAAATTGTTAGATGCGTAACTTGTGAATGTTAGCTTTTAAATAGTAAGCATGAATTTATACAGCACCTAGCACATAATGAGATTTAGTAACAAGCTGCATTAATATGAGAAGGATGAATTTTAAAACTCCCAAAACAACTACCAGCTCCTGACCTAATCATTAAGTTGTCAGGCACACTACCTCACAGGAGCATGTATTTTTCAAGAATGTCCACCATCTAGGATGACATTCTTCAGATTCACCATCTTCCTTGCATAACAATTTTCCCCTGTTTTTGATGTAAGGAGATTAATGCCTGCAAATACAGGACTAAAGCTAAGCTGTACTGAGGTTGCACACCTAAAGGAGAAATATGCAGAAATTGAGTAATGTCTAAGTAACATCATCACACAAAGGCCCCACTATTGTTAAAGCATCTGCTGCTTGTAACATTTCAGGATATAGACATATCTTGAAATAACTGGGGCCAGACACATTTACTCAGTTGTAAGCATACTCATGGAAAAGAAAATTAAAGTTTACAAAATATTACAATAACTTACAACATTAGTGAGAAAGCTTCAAAAGGGAGACAAATTGAAATAATCCAAACAAAAGGCCTACTGCTATAGCACAATATAATAAACTTAGCTTTAGAACACTTAAGAATTTGTCTTGAATTCTGTAGTTTATATATCATAGGATTAAGTCAACAGAGGTTTCTGTATTTGAAACTCAAATCTTGGTTAATTAATACAAAATAAAAAGGTCATGTTAACATTTCTGGCTCAGTTGGCAGAGTTAGCACACATCTCTTCCAAAACAAGTTAAATATGCAGCAGTTACAATCACATGAACATGCTGCGTCTCTATTAATAGCAGAGTTAATTCTTACAGAATAAGATGCTGGTAAAAAAGGACTAGGACATATTAAAAAATTAAAGTAATATGTCTGCTCAAGTTTTGGTGTATATCCATTCCAGAATGTTGTATCACAGAAATAATCACAGTCAAAACAGATGTGTGGTGAGCACTAGCAAATTAATTTTAAATATTCAGTGTGATACATAAAAGATCATGCAACTAATGTTAGGCTTTTCTGAGACAATAAATGACAGTGTTTAACACATACAGGGTTTAAACCAGGACATGAAGAGTTATAACTTCTCTGTCACCACATCACCCTTCCTGCATCCTGGAAACATAATCAGCCATGGAACTAGAACAAATTAACTTTATTACGGGACCAGAATAAATTAACTTGAAGAATACTATAGCCCACTATGTCATTATGCCAGAGGTACAAAACAGTTTCTTCTCAAGCAGTTTTGCAAATGTCAGGTTTCTTTTTAACCACATGGACAATTTTAAACCGAAAGTTTCAAAAATGAAATGACTAAAAAATAAACCATTGCACCTCTGTTTCACATGAAACTAGGTCTATCCATGCGAAACAGGTTTATCACAAATTCTTGTGACAGGATAAAGATGACCTATAAACTTCATTGACCAAACTAATTGAAAAAAGATGTCTCAGTCTTGTGACCAGATTTCTGCTTTTGAAAGATCTCTACACACCTCTGTAGCTGATACACAAGGGTGTTTAGAGATGATTAGCCACTTACTTTTGGCATCTGGCTGTTGTGGCGCATTGCCAGCTGTCTCCAGAGAAAAATAAACATCCAGTACATGAGGTACAGACAGCGTAGTTATTCTTGGGTTATCCTGGAGAACAACCTGACTCCTCTGAAGTCATATCATTCCTTGCTATGTTACAGACTGTTCTAGGAAGAATCTCAGTTTGGCTTCGGGCTTTTTCCCCCTTTTGCTTTACAAGCTATGTAGTAATGTGGCAAACAGGACTAACAGGACAAACACTGACACAAGATCAACTTTTCCAGGTTTATAGACAATCAACTGGTATTACACATTATTTCCTCACTTAAAAAAAGTAGACTGTTAGCAAGGTTAAAGTAAGAAGTTATTTCTGCATCTTTTAAGGTATTATTGAAAAACCTACTATTCCATGTGCATGTCACTCATTTTCATAACAGACTACCTGAACAAAATGAACTGCTACTGCACTGAAGATAAATAAGTATGGAAAGCCTATATCATTACAGCCTATACCACTGACAGCAATAGTATTAGCAGTACGTACAAAGTTAATGTTAGAAGCTGGTCAAACACATACATTAAAATGCAAAACTACTAGAAGCAAAATCTCCCACACATGAGGAAGAGATAGGATGCTCCCTACAGAACCTCTCTATATGCTTTTAAACCAACTGCTTGGTGCCAAGCAGCTAACTTCTTGACAGCTAACTTGCATATGGTGCTTGTTTGCTGACATGTTGCTTATGTAAATCTTTGTTTTGTTTCCTAGTTCTTTTAGCAGATTCTCTTAATCTTTCCCCAGAGCAAGAAACCAAAACATGAGCAATATTCAGAATACTGATTTAGGTATTTCCTAGTATATCCTACAGAAGAAAATATTTCTCATATGGTGGAATACAAGTAGTAACTTAAATAGATGGTTTGTATGTGACACAATCAGAGTAAGGAATAAACACTCAGTGGGATGGGTTGGTTGTCTTGGTTAAGCATGATACCTACAGGCAAAAATAATTTTAATTAGCATAAGAAAGCGTAGATAGATGTATGCATTTGAGATCATGTGCACATGGAACAAAATAGCCAATGCCATATCTGTGCACATAAGTTTTAAGATGCTACAGAAAGATAGCCCTAGAGTAGGCAGTGCACGTAGGATGGAAAAGAATTACCTACTCCATACATATTTTTATTCTAAAAGTGCTGTTAGATTTTTTTTTGTAAAAGATGACGTTATCTTTACAGAAGAGCAAAGCTGTATTCCAGTTATGATTGCCACAATAAAATATCTATAAATTATAAACAGTATATTTATAGAGAATATTTGATAAGATCTGCATTGAAAACTGTCACTTGTTGAAAATAACTATCCTCCACTTAAAAAACCCCAACTTGTCATACATCAAAAACAATATTCACTGAAACAAAAATCAAGATACAAAACTAATGTGTCAGCTACTGAGCTCAAAACATCTAAGCACAGGTATCTGTGTTTTTGTCTTTGCTTATTAACTCTTTCAGTTTCCTTGTACCTCGGATTATATCATTATTTGAAAACACGCAAGTCAATAATTGCTCTAGTACACACACCATGTTTCTCTGCTTTCTGATCTAAGAAGTAAACGCTTCTACTACTTGCCCAGTGTTTGGACTGCATTTTATAACAACAATATTTATAAAGTAAAAAAAAGTGACAAGGAGACATATCATCTGGAGCTGTGTACATAACTTGTTCAGATACACTTACTATAACGCTATTACCACCAATAAATAAAGAAGCACCACACATAACTAGTAATATTCTTATACATAGCAAATACAAGCATTACTTTCAGATTAATAGTTAAACTTGCATTTAAAGCCATCTCTATTCACAGCAGCTGGTACTTCAATATTTTCCTGAAGAGGGATGCTCTTCTGAACTGTGTTTGCAGTAAACAGAAGCAGGACTGTTGACATAAGTTTGTGAACACAGTGCATGAAGACATTTAGCTTTAATAATTTTTTTCAACTGCTAAAAAGTCCCAAACACAGCTTGTTTTCTTCAATGCCAGATAAATTGCTACCTCAGTATAGATCATTTATTTATAAGAAGAATGTTTCCTACAATACAAGAAATTGATCTTTTGCTTGCTAGTTTAATAAACACTTTTCTACTTGTCTAAATCATAAGGCAGAAATCTGCTAAAGAATCACTGCATGTCTGGAAAACTGTTCCATTCATGGAAATATCTCATCACAATTACCAGACTGCTTATTTGATAAAATTATCATCCCATTTCTCAGTTTAATACGTACATATTCCCTAGAGATTATGAGATAGTAAAGTGATGAAATCAAAACATTGATGACCAGTTAAGTTAGAATTTCATTTTAAAGTTTTTTTAAGGGGCTTAGGCTTTACCCTAGCATACACTGTGACCGTTCTTTGTAAAAAAAGACCATCAACAAAAAATTAAAAATTCAACAAAATCTTTCAGGCACTTGAAATGAAAAACATTACAAAAAGGTTTCACAGTCAATTAACTGTTTCATATCTTCTCTTCCAGTTTTCACGTAGGTGCGTAAAATTTCCTTACGAAAGTTAACAAGGTTTTTTTTTATTATTTGTGTATATAACACAGAAACATACCTCTTAAAACATTATGATTCCAACTTATAGAAGACTTCGCTCATTATGTTTTAGGACTAAGATGATATTAAACCATTTTGTTACATACAAAGTAGGTCAGACTGTTGCTTGCAGATGGTCCATAATATAGTATTGATCCAGAAGGTACGGGATAGCTCTACAATTCCTCTAGGTTGCCTACCTAGGAAAGCTATTGCAAAATAATTCAGAGTATGAATTTAGTAATTGTTCTTTATGCTTCATTAACTCCTTGAGTAGACAATTACCCTGCATCTCAAAGTGTACATAATCAGTCTTGTCCCACACACGGAGAACAAAACATTTAAAGCTCCTTGAATAGCACACCGAAAGTACTAGTAAAAACAGAGGACGTATACTTTCTATTATGTAAGTTACAAGAGATATAAATAACACTAAACATCACATTTTTATCCCTTTTTCTCCTAGGATGAAGCAATATAATGGGAAAAGTGACAGCAGTCAATTTTGGAATCTGTCTTTCCCAGTAGGTAACAAGACTAGATAGACAATTCAAAAGCAGAGAAGTAGGACAGATTACATGTTATACGTCTTGTTTCTTCAAAACTTTTCTCTCAGTCTCTGCCTTTATTTCTCTATACGGCTTGATTCTGTCCTTCTTTTGACTTAGCCTGGTATGCAAAGCAAAAAATTACTCTGAACACAGACAGCAAACTGAACCTTGTTTTTCACTAATTCCTTGAGTAGAAAGTTATTCTGCACCTCAAAACATGCATAATTTGTCCTTCCTATGAGAGACAGTAAAAGAGAACTCTAGAAAATGGCATCACCCACATGAAGAGAGGCTGAGCAGAAGCCAAACATGCAGTAATAGCAGGCAGGAATGAACAGCTTCACTGAAAAATACTTGCTGCTTGAAGGAAAGACTAGAAGCTGAGCAAAATATTCTACTTTGCACAGACAACCATGAAATCATGGTGGGCATGTTTGGATTTTTATGTCAAGGCCTAGAGACTTCAGAACTGTGCCACCACTGCAATATACCAGAACGTACAAACAACTGAAGAGAAAAAATTCTCAGAGTTCTTCCAAACGAATCACTTAAAGCAACCTTATCTTTCAAGTGTAAAAACCACAAACTTACTTTACCATTAATTTTGTTACAATTCTGCAGGAAGCCAGAGAATTATAGGAAGGAGACGTCTCTGCATGATAATTAATCCATATATTTGCAGGAATCAGTTCCAGACAATAAGAAACACTGAGGCAGGATAGATAACTGGTTTTGTGTCTGTAGAGTTGATCCTGGTTTAACCCAATGCAGTACTCCATCCCACACACATCATGCTCAGAATAACGGTGAGGGATGACAAGGGTCACTCCCTCTCCCTCTATGGCCAGGGCACTGATGGGCTCTAACGGCCCTAAGCAGCCTCACCTGGTGCTTCCACCCACACCCATGGCCCAGGAGCCTATTTAAGCCCAGTATGGGGCTGTTAGTGAGGGTCCTGGTGATGTTGCAGGGTGCTGCTCTCTGACTCTACTCAGCTCCTTGCTTAAGCATCTGAGGAAAACTCTACCTAATTATTCTGCTTTTGATCCTGAATCCAGTTCCTGCCTGCTGCTGAGCACAGTCTGGGACTTTCCTGGGGCATGCCCTGCAGTGTCCAGGTGACATATTCATCATCTTTGGGGGGGAACTTGATATCTGGTTTGTGCATATTTGTATATATTTCATTGGTTTTTTTCCCCTTATTATAATACACAATTCTTTTAGTTAGGTTAAAGCTGTTTTTAACTTTTACAACCTGTAAGTCTCTTTCCCTTTTCTCTTCCTCCCCCATTTTAGGAAGGGAGGGAGTTAACAAAGAGTATCTGTTGTTTGTTTAATAGCCAGCCCAGCTTTAAACTATGACAAGAGTGTAGCTGACATTTGGGACTAGCAAAATATTATTTTCCAGGTACAAAAAATCATGGTCTTTCTCATGAAAACTGTCTGTTTCTTTATATCATATGTTTTAATGCTTACTTATTTTGCTGGCTGAGAGGGATTTGATAAGCTCCAAATAATTCTAGCCATCTATGACATCCAAAAGTAAAACTTCAGGAATCCAATTTCTACAAAGCAGAGAAAATAAATCATGCTCCCTGCTACTTGTATTTTTCACTCCTGTCCTGGTGACTACTCTCTCACTAATGCATTTGCAAAGCTTCTTACATTAGGCTGTGCAGATTTTTCTTTCTGAAGTGGTGACTCTGCAGGTTAGCTTACCTAATTTGGAGTCTAAAGCAGACATGTATTTTGTGCATAATTTTCTTTGTTTATTTGCTGCCAGAAAGTTTGAGGCTTACCTGTGTTTACAGGACATAAAAGATATCGCCTGAACCTTATAGCCAGAGAATTATTTCCCAGGTTGCTTCCAATGGAGAGAGTTTTTCCTAATATTTCCAGTCTTCCTATACTAAGTTTTCCTTTATTAATGAATAAAATTAGAAAGAATCTTTTAGTTCTCTATTTAAACTATTAGAGTAACAGATCAATTTGTGAGCTTTCTGGTTCACATCATTTTTATATCAATTTTTTACTTTCAATCTTAATTTTCCCCTTTAAAATGTCACTCTGACTACTTATACTTTGTGAGAGCAATCCATACTTCCATAATTACATAAAATAGCTCCAAGTACATTATATATCCCTACCACAAATGCAGTTATTTTTCCCACCTAACTTAGTTTTATGTAATTTTAGCCTATCCTTTCTTCCGTAGGAGTAATGAATTGGTGCCAAAGACTCTAGACAAAGCAACAAATATTTTATCAATCAGTATTGCTCTCTTAGTACTGAGATGCTATTTGGATAGACAGAAGTGTTGTAAAATGTCTGTTAGCTCATTCCACTTTTAAACTGACAACCTTGACACACCCGAGCAGCTCACAAAACAGTTTTCAAATGCTGGATGACACAATATTTCTGAAATCTGCTTAAAAATTGTAAGCTCAACAGTTTGTACAGAACTCATACTACTATACCTAGTTTTAATCAGATTACTGCTTTTCTAGTCATGAAATCCACATGTAAATATTCAAGACAGACCTTGGTACCTTTTATTCTATTGCTGTTTGCAAACAGAAACAAAACTCAAAACTCATAGCATTCTGTCCTCACTGTCACAGCTAAAATGTCAAAGTATTTGTTTTGCTTGCTTCTACAGTAAGAAGTAAGATGGAAAACAGCTTCTCTGTTATGTTATGTCTGTTATGATTCCTGTACAGGGGATGAGAAGGATAAGGGCATGTGCCTGTATGTGTATTCTTTTCCCTCAATTAAAGGGATGGCCTGGGCATCCCCTAACCCTCATTGAAGACCCTCTCCTTACTCCTTCCACTCAAAATCCTACGTTTCCTCCTATTACTGAGATAAAATTATCTATGCTTTAATACACGAGTACTTTCCAGCCCAGGAATCCTCTATTCCCCAATTTTCTTGAGGGTCTCTCCTCAGAGCTCCCCATGTCACAGCCCACATTGCTGTGGCTGAAACTACGTCCTTAATCCATGTGGGTCAGTCAAACTGCTGCAGCGATTAAATCCCTGGACCCCTCTTCTCTGTTATTTCCAAGGGCCACCAGCACCTATTAGTGGCTTCTGGGTAAGCCTGCTGTCTTGCTTGGCCATCAGAGAAAAGGTTTAGCTCTTAACTTTGGAAGAGATCGAAAATACCTGTGCTGCACTTTCGAAAACATCAGGAAAGTGAAAAGCCAGGTCTAGGTGAGAAGGCTCTTACAGTAGCATTCCTCATATAAAGTGACTGAAATTCAGCAATACATATCCAAAACTTGCAATGGCCAATGGTAACACTTGATTTTTTCTTTTTTTTTCCAAAATTCTGCAACATAACACTGAAGGCTGATGTCTCCAAAATAGATCAAGGTTGCCTTGAAATCATGAACAGAATTGAAAATTACCATAAACTCTGTATTCAGTTCAGCAGAATTTGAAAATATTTTACATAATTAATTAAAACTTTGAAACGTAGAGAGACTTTTTTTGCTAAGTTCTAGAACAGATTGAAGTTCCAGCTGACAGCAATAAATCCAATTTTTTTTCCCTAAACCATGGCTGCAAATGTTATTGCTGTGACTGATTGGTTTTGTTTTGAATTGTTTTGCTTTTATTCCCATACATCCAAAGCTGTTTTTATTCCCTATGACATCATCAGATGTTCAGGATTTAAAGTCTATGTCAGCTAAAAAACTAACAAAGCTTTCTATCTTTCACAATCTGATGTGCACCACCTCTCATTCAACAAACTTGTCAGTAGCTCCATTATCAAGTAGAGTAATAAGCTTTACTTTGTGTGCAGTTCTAAGCCACTTCTGCATAAATGCTTGTTAAATCTAGAGGAAAGATTATGGACTTTTTATCTCCAAACTGTGAGGCACTTCAAATCGCTAGTACCAAAATCTTTGGTAATCAGATGAACGGCAATAGACAAAGTTGCAACTATGATGACTAGAGACTCTTGAACATCTTATATAAGGAACAGAGCATAGATGTGTGGATAGGTAATTTCAACCATCTAAAGAAATAGCTATGTGCACCTATACTAAAACAACATTACAGCATTTCTGTATGTTATCTGAAACAATTGATCTTTCCACATGACCCATACAATTAATTAAATCTCCATGAACTGGGGAACTGGGTTCTTATGTCATGGGTTCTATCATTAGTCCCCACAGCTTTCAGAATTACCATTTCTTAAAATTTTTTTTAGAAAATACCACAGCACAGTTAGATGCATCAATGAGACTCAGGCACTTTGTAAATTTTAAACAGGTTTTCTGCCTGCACATATGATATATTTCTCAAAACTGTTTACAATTTAAGTATTGCTACTTCTTTATTTGGCACTAGCAGCAATATTTACAATTGCATGAACAGAGGTAAATACAACAGGGCACACCCAATTTATACAGTCCATTTCCCTTCCATTAGAGACCTTCCTCCTCATAAAATCAAATTAAATGGTATTATGCATTAGCAGAAAGTAATCGAATTGTACTTTATTTTACCAGAAAGACTACATTATTGACCTTTGGATTTTGATTAAAAAAAATAACAGGAACGCCTGTGAAGAAATCCACCAGTAATGTACTTGACTTACAAAATGTTCAACTCCATTATAAAAAAGTAAAATATGTAAAAAATTATTTTAAACTGCTATTTAAACTTCTTTATTTTCCCTTGAAGACATCCTTGTAAGATGGGTCCTATGCCTCTACTCTAAAGGCAATTTTTCAACTATGATTCTATAAGAAACAAATATAAAGAAAGAGCATTCATTCAAGGTATTTTTCTGTGTACATGTTTGTACATGCATAGACAGTTATGGTTGAACGCATATAAGGGCGAACACATGGCTGTTGGCAAAGCCCTCTACATCAGATCACAAAAAGAATTTATGCAGATACAAAGCCCGTGCATCTTTCACCCGCTTTTACAAAACGTGTGCAAAACCTCACTGGTCATAAGTCATAGCTCGTAAGAAAATACAGACTGCAGGAGGAATAGAGACTTCTATGAATAAGACTTCTTTTAGTTTGCAGTCTCTATTAGTTTCAAGGTGTACTTCTATATTTATTGATTAAATAACAAAATTTCATTTTTCTTCTCTTTTATTAGTAGTTACATTTGATCAGAATGGTTCCTTAATATTCCTCCTTTAATTTACATCAAGTATATTAGTAGCTGCTGGAAGTATCAACCTAAATCAAGCACCTCTTTTTCACTGAATATTCGCTATCAACATGTTTTTCAACTTTCTTGGCATATGCAAGAACTGCCCTGATCTGTCACTTGTAGACCCAGAAAGAAAGAACAAAGTCCTCCATGGAGTCATTCCAGTACAGGGGCTCAAAGAACTCACATGTGCTGGCGCCACCAAATTCAACAGAAAACACGCAAGCCACTGTCACTCTGATTGACAAATGTGATGTAACCAAAACACACAAATCAAAGATAAGGGAGTGAGATTTTAAATAAGTTGCTGTGCTTGTTTTTTCTTAAAAATGTAGTTCCAAATAGCTTTCCATTTAGTGTCATCTTTCTGCCTGGCCATCTGAGGTACCTAAAAACCTGAGGGACACCATGTTCCCAGTCAGCACTTCTGGGTTTCTGGGTGATAAAGTTCTTAAATCCTAGGTACAGTAATACCACTTCAGGACATCATTAGTTATGACCCTGATTGCCCAAATTTGGGTCTGGAAATAACCTCCAAACTCTATTACACTGTTTTTGTTCCTCCTTAACAGTAACCAAGAAAAACTGATACACTAAGTCAGACAATAAAGTTTAATGGTGGTAGAAGAAGAGAAAAAGAGCCAATTGTAGGCTAACAGTAAAGGTTACATTCCACTGCTATTTTCCATTTCATTGGTCAAACCTCTGCTTCTAGCAAGGATTCATATGGCAAGTGAGAGGAGTACAGGAGATTTAAAACACATGATTTGGGATTTGTTGCACCAGACCAGCAGCTGGTTTAAGTTAATTATGCTATGCATCCTTTTACTAGACAGCACTTACGAAGTACTATGATCTCCTTTTCACTTTTTGTAACAGAGATGCCACCAGCAGAGCTTGTAGGTTAGGACATTAACCTGTATTGCTGCTTAAATATAAGGAGTTCTCTTTGTTGTGTTTGCTTTCAAAACAAAAGGAAACTTCAAGAACTTGTGGTTTACCAACATGAAAATATAGCAATATTCAAGCAGCCAAAAGAAGCTTTTATGTTTTTCCAATATGTCCATTGGTTTAAAACAAAGTTATAGGCAACACTGACACTGACTTTTAATGCTATTTCAATGTAACTGTAAAAAGAAAGCAAATATAATTAATTCACAATGTATCAGGTTTTTTTCCTCTGAAAAATAAGTTAATAAGTTCAAAGGAGATGGCAAAAAAAGTGCTTGTGGACTAAGGAAAAATTAAGTGATAAATATGCAGCATAAAAAGCTGCTTATAGGAAAAACTGTTGGTTGGCTAACTGTCCTGGTTTGGGCAAGGACAGAACCAATTTTCTTTTAGTAACTTTACTTTTTAGTTAAGTCTCTTCTGAGAAGCTGCACTCTCTGAAATTAACTGCATGTTTTTCAGACAGTGTCTGCTTTCTAGCATTGATAAGGCTTGATGTTTATAGTTAGTGATGGAACATCAGTAGGAATGATATGCAGTAAGGCTCTTGCTCATAGTTATCCCTATGGAGACCAAGGTTGATGCTTGCTTCTGCTCAACTTCCTATGTGCCAGAAAGAAAGAGCAGAGAAGTGGTCACCCCTGCGACCCTGCGGTGGGGAGGAGAGGGCCAGACAGGTGACCCAAACCTGACCAAAGGGAGTATTCCATCCCATAGATGTCATACTCGGTATAAAGCTGAGGGATCACTAGGGGCGTGCTCTTTTCTTCTATGCCCGGCATCTGAGGAAGACTCTGTCCAATTCTTCTGCCTTCAACCCCAATCTGTGCATTCCTGAATCCAGCTCCTGCCTGCTGCTGAGTACAGTCCAGGCCTTTTCTGTGGCATGCCAATCTGGGGGGAGCTCGATATTGGTTTTGTATATATTTGTACATATTTCATTATTTTTTTCCTATTATTATTATACATTATTATTGTAGTTAGATTAAAGCTGTTTTAACATTTCCAACCCCTAAGTCTCTTTCCCTTTTCTCTTCCGCTCTCTTTTTGAGGACGGAGGGGGTTAACAAAGAGCATCTGTCGCCTGTTTAATAGCCAGCCCAGCTAAAAAAACCGTGACAATAACCAAGAGGTAGAAAGATCTATTTATGAGTATTTGTTAACATTTGTTCATTTCTAATTTTTTAAGTTCCATGTTCATTTCAAACGAAAAAGTAACATGTTTCTTCGTCCTACAAATACACTACTGTGGCAAGATACGAGTTGTATTTGTGGTTATGAAAATGATGGAATCAAAGTTAACTCACAAGCTCACCAAAAGGTGACCACACAGTGTGTCTTGTGAAGTTTAGGTTGGGCATTAGGAAAAAAAAAAACAAAAAATCTTTAGGACTGTAAGTGAACCACTGTCCAGAGATCTGGTGGAACCTCCATCCCTGGAATTCTTCCAGAAGTAGTCATGCAGAGCCACAGCGGACCTGATCTAGGGCTGGTGACAGCCCCACTCTGAGTGCAAGGCTGGACTGGATGACTCACAAAGGTCCTTTCCAACCAAAACGTCTATGATTTTTGATCATACCATATAAATAGTTTAGCTAACGTTCATGTTCAACCTCTAATGCAGCAACACTTTCTATGTGAGCAAGCAGTCAAGATACCTGACAGATGCTTAAACTGAGAAAATCCTTTAAGTTGCATTAACTCAGGTACTTAAAAAGTAAGATGCATGAACTAATTAGCTATTTAAGAAAACACAAGTGACTGAACTGCCAGCACTCTTGACAAGTTGGTGTTCATTACCATTTAAGTTGCTACAAACAAAAATGAGCTACAGTGTTTTAAAACATAAATTTGACACTAGACTATTACTACTGATGTAGGCCTACAGATTTAATCAAGGAACATATATGCTTCCACACTTGAGGCAGAGTGACATGCTGCTACTACATCTTCAAATTAAAATGATTTATACAAAATATACGCTAGAGTTCCAGTGCTTTCAAGCTTTGGTAGTATGGAAAATTTCTTTTGCATTTCATCTTTCTTCTAATATCCATATATAGCAGAGCTATCAAGTTCCTGAAGTTCTTCAGTTCCCAGAAGATAATTTAGTAGCATCATGTGTAACATAAATTCTATTTTAAAAGTTTAATAAACCCCAACAAAGCACTGGCCTACACAAAAACTAAAAAGTATTAAAATCTTCAGATTACTGAAAAGTTTTAGAAGTTTCTAAAACTGGAGCATTGTACCTAGATACTAACATTCAAATATTCCCCCCCCTTTTTTTTTACAGTATTTAAATAGGTTGACATCATGGAAGTTATTTCATTTATCATTTACAAGATATGTACAAAACTGAGCAGAAGAATGCAAATTGCCTATTTTAAAAAAATCATATATATTAAATTTTTTCTTACATTTTTCAAGAATTCCCTTTATCAACTTTTATTCATTTATCTTTGTACTAACAACCTTGTACCTATACTATTTATTTTTGAACATATTTTACTATGCTTCTGTATTGGGCATATTGTAATTAGAAGTAATATGGATCAATATGTACAGCTAAAAATTAGGTGTGATGGTATCAAGCCAAAGCAAACTGCCAATAAAGCAATCTTGTTGTCTGAGTGTTTTGGAAAGATACTTGACATTTCAAAAGCTAAAGTGATCCCACTTGACTCATGAGGGACTAAAATACACAACTTAAAAAACATTTTGAGACTCCTTTTTTATGGAAAACTCTTCAAATCTTTGAAGTTGACCAAACTTAAATTTTTATGTCAATTTATTAATTTTTCAAAGCACAATGACTACTTGCCTTTCAGATTATTTATGAATTGAATCATGTCCCCTATATCAGTAACAGAACAGTTTCTACACTCTGTTGTACTGTGGTGTGGAAAGAGTTTACAGTTTACAAAGACAACATGAACTTACTTTTATACTTCATTACAGAGATAAAAATCAAATGCTTATATCACAGCAAAGATAACACAGAATCACCACAATTAAAGGAATGCAGAGCATAAGTACCACTCATTGCACTTCATTACTTAACATAAAATATATTTGGATGCATTGTCTCTTCTTAGACAAGGTGCTAAACCCCCATGTTATTAGAATTTTTATTTCTGTTTTTGCTGTTGACTCATAATTTCATTTTTCAAACTAGGATGAATATAAAAAAAGATACAGTCCCTACTGCTTGGTATTTAAATATTGGGCCACAGATATCATACTTAAACATAATAGATCTATTCATGTACATATATAATGATATCTTGGTAATATGCCACAAGACAGAGATGCAGTAGATTTAGAGTATGTTTTCATATTTTCCTTTCCATTCTTAAAAGCATTTAACCACTGAACTGTTTTCATCAAGCATTTGAATTTTTTATTAAAAAAATAAGGCTCTGAAACAATATGTATCATACTGCTGTGATATTAGCCATTAGTATTTTTTCAGGCATTTAAAGAAAAAAATTGTTTCTAAGTATTCAGTCTGGTAATCTCTGAGACTACAGAAATGATTAAAAGAATAGAATCATTTTTTTCTTAGATTAATGCATTCAAAATAATTGCATTATTAGTACATCCATGAAATGCTTCATCTATTTTTTTTAAGGTAGGCAGACAGTGAAAGATGGTCAAAGTGAACTTGCCTTTCAGTAATCTGAATATTACTGGAATTCAACAACTAGCCAAGAGAAGTTATAAAATAGAATACAGAAAGGCAATCCTACTACCAAAAAAGATTATTTTTAAAGACTTAACCTTAGTTTGAGTAATTACATTGAAACAACTATATTACTTGCTAAGAAGTTTAAACAATAGTTATCATATTTAAGCACTCTGAATGGAAATCTGCCTTATGGACACTGCTTGAAGAAATAATAACTTTTATTTAGGCAACACTGAAGGAACATACTAATCTCAAAATGCAATTTATTAAAATATTTTTTTGTAGTGCATCAAAAAGGGGATCATAAAACTGGCTTCTAGAATTCAGAAGAAATAAATTGCAAATGCAAACTAGCACAGCCATTTTAAAATATGGCTAAACCAGAGTTTTGTATCATAACTGATTAAACAAAAAAACCTCAGTAAATTCCTTTTCTTTTTCCTTTTTGAGTTGTTTTCTCTCACTTAAGAAAAATACAAATGCTGCTTTTAAATTTAGAATTATGAGGCACCCTTGAATAATCCCCACCGAGACTAATATTAGGTTTTATAAGAATAATTTTAAATACAGTTGATGTATGGATTTTTTGAAATATACAGGTAATTGCTAGTCAACAAATAAAGTGCTTTAGGGGCAAATTTTAAATGAATTCAAAAGTTCAATGAATGAATATAAAGTTGGACTATAGCAACAGTGTGTCAATGTTAGGCATTACTGGTGTTAGAAAATATTAAATGTTTTAAATGTTTAAATTAAATTATATTCCAACCAAGCCAGAAATACATTCATGTTAAATATAAATTCCACAGTTGTTTTTAACATGTAAATCTACATCTGGCTGCAAATCAAATGTTTTGTTGGGAATGGTATTCTCCATTGCACTGTGAAATTAACAGAAAATGTTTAAATGAAAGTTAAGATAAAAATGTGAAATGACAACACATTTCTTTGGTAGTTTGTGGGGATTCATCAAAATACAAAACCAAATTGCAATGACCCTGATGTTCATAATATGATCATAATTACATAGTTTACATGTAATCATTTATTTGCACTTTAAATCAGTCTTGAGCTGCAAATAAGTTTTTAGGTATAATAATTTCAAAAATATTTTTGCTGTGTGGTAGCTCGCCGAAGAGGCACCTTGCACATGGTTTTCAATACAGGGGTTAATGTGTACTGGAGGAATACAGCTTTATGTTATCTTTAAAGGTCATATAAAACAGGATATACAAATATCACAAGAGAACAGAAGCTGGGTCCTGGGTCAAATGAAAGTTCAGTACTATAATAAATTTTCCTAAAATATTAAATACAGTAAGTGAATAAACAAGACCTGAAAAATGTATTTCTGACAACATAGAGGTTGTGGCTGTTTCAGTTTTCGTTATATCAGAAATGTGGTGCATTCTCCAAAAGACTAACTGAAGCAGCTCTCTCTAGAGACAAAAAAGCACAAAATCAAACTTTCTATTATGATTGATAAAATACTGCCAAGTTTGTCTCCAAAGACTCCAAAGTAACAACCCAAACCACCAAGTTTCCCACAGAAGAAATTAGATTAAAACAACAGTACCTCTGGATCTCTCTACAAAAGAAACCAAACTTGAAGTAGAACCCATCTCAGTTTTCCACATTTAAAACAACCAACTGGGAACAAACCGTGTACAAATCATGGGATTCAAAAGCGCATCTACATCCAGTTTACTTCAAGTGGCTATTATACTACATTACTTGTAGTACAAGGGTACAGGTTAAGGGGACAACCCATCTTCTACAATGACAAAAAATACTTTGGAAGTTTGTCTCATTAATCCAAATGAAAATCCTTTGTAACGTACTGTAGGACAAAGGATTTGCAACTATTTGTTATATGAGAAATATGCTATTGTATTAATTTATCTGTATGGGTCTTGAAGATGCACGATGGTATATCAAATCAACTTCTAAAGAAAACTGCATGGAATTTTTGTGACATTGGGAATACTGATAAAACTTACACAAGAAAATTTGGTTTTTGATAGTTATGAATTATATATGATGCTGACATTGTTCAATGGCCCTTTTGTGCTTCAGGGGTTACTTTTGATAAGGTTTTAATTTGACTTCTTATTAACAATTTCTGCTGAAAACTCCAGACAGGTGACTAAGGGTGTTTATTCACTTCTTGAACGCTCTTAACAGAACTAAATAAAATGTCCCCTGATAGGTTTCCAATCTCAAAACACATGACAATACAGCTATCTTTCCTCACATTAACATTCCTGTGCAACCTGCTCTAGGCCAACCTGCTTTAGCAGGGGGGTTGGACTAGATGATCTCTAGAGGTCCCTTCCAACCCCTACCATTCTATGATTCTATGATTCTATGATTCCTGTTGGCTTCAATGCCAAAAAAAAATTAGTTGTCAATACACGCAAGGCTGTATAAGCACAACTACTCCAAACTAAAATGAATGTAAAAAGTCAGAACAAGCAAATCAAAAAATGTCCTTACGAAAGCTGTATATGCTATAATTTTTTCTCATAGCTAGAGAGAAATATACAGAGGTTCTGAACTACATGAAAACACTCCAAATCTTCACTCTGTGCACTCCAACATAAACAGTAACACTATTTCAATGGAGAAAGGGATAGTAAGTTATACTGTATATTGCTGCTTTGTTAAACTACGTAAATCTCTGTAACTCGCCTTTATTGATAGAATAAGCTTTCACCGATCATTACCAAAGTTTCTATAGAAATATTTGCTTCAGAATTCTGAAAGAACGAACATTTTAATATAAAAGCAAACAAAATCACTTCACTAGGCGCTAGAGATTTTGTTGAAGGAAGCAAGTATCATTAATGCATACAACAGGGTACAGACCACTTACCACCTATCTATTCTTCAGGTAATTAAGTCTACTAGAGTCAAAGTTGCAGCCTATCCACTGCCTATTTGGCACTGAACATCAACAATCATGCTGATTTACTTCAGTGAGTTCAGGTTTCTGAACAATTAAGTAACAGAACAAAAAGCAGAGAGAAAATACCGGAAAGCAAATAAAAATAAGCTTGCAAGAAAGTAATATTTATATACACATACTGTTTCTTTCATATGTATATAGCAATAAATATATATAAAGTAATTAGATAATATAATACCGCAAGTTTATACAGACAAAACCATATACATATACAGAACATACATAACCACTGAAGAAGCTAACAGAGGCCCTGGTCCTTAAAAGATTATCTGTACACTTATCTACAAGCATAAACCTAGTTCTTGGTGTGATTACTGTTTGCATGCACTGGGTCATTAATAAGAGTACAAAAGAGAAGGAAACATACATCGAACAGGAAAATATAATAAGGAAAAGTGATTCTGAGAAGAAGGGAAACTTGGAATGCAGTATAACAGCAATTCAAAATAATTTTGAAAGACAAAATGAAAGCTATACTTATTTAAATGATACAAATTAAGGAAGAGATTGCAAACCAATAATGTGTGATGATGAAATCTTTAAAACTTAAAATCGTATTTACTACCTGTTCCGTTCTGTTTATTCATAAGTGCTGCTTTCATCCCACAAAAACTGTATTTCCCTTCTGAGTAATATTGTACAAAAGATATGGTGTTTTAAAAATAGATTTTAAAAGGCTAAAATTAGGAAAGAAATTTTTTAGTGAGATCAAGCATTAGAGAGAATTGCTAATGCAAGCGAGAAGCAGAAACAAAACATTCTTTTGTGAGGGAGTACCCACAGTATGCTTATTCTTTATGACTTGCACGACAAATGCTAAATATTGGAGAGAAAACTCAAGTGACTCCCATGGGATTTATCTGTAGTATTCAGTAGAAGTCCTGATCCCCTGATAATTAAAATATTCTATTTTAAAACAGAAAGCATATGTAGCCTATATATGAAAACATTAGAGTTTAACAGCATCTTGGAAAACTATTTTAACATTGTAAGCTGTATCTCACTTCTAAGAAAAGAATTCATAATGTAGTTATGAAGAAAAAAACCTTACAGTTATGTTTTGTCTTGTGACACTTGGACTTGACTCAGTATAAACACTATCTTATTCCTCCAGAAATCTATTTGTAACAGCTATGCCCATCTATAACATTTTAAAATAAAAACCATATAATTCAATTATAGTTTGCTGAAACTCATTTTTTGCTTCAGTGAACATCTCTATAGAAGAAAAACCTTTTAAAAAAATTATGTGTCCTCAGAGACATTAAATGTATCAGTAAATGATGAAAAGAGGCAATAATGAAAAAGGAGTACTCACCATTTTAGAAAACAAAAAGGCTACATATCGAGAGAGGTCTTTTTCAATATTCAGAATCTTAAATGTATCAGCAAAATACCAAAGTTCATCTCATGTCCTTGAGCCAAGCATTTAATCTGCAAAGCTTTGTGCAATTACTTTACAGCTAGAAAAAGACTTTCTAAGTTAGGCAAAATCCAGAACTATTAGGTAATGGAAATTCTACAAGACAACTATTGAGACAACTGTCATCTACTGCAGGTTACTTGACAGGAATCGTTACGAGATAAACATCTTCCCCAAACTGTGCTAACTGCGATCCTATTAATGACAGTTTCGGTACTTTGTTTTTTAAGAAATTTCTTAAGTGATATATCATGGTGCAGTGGTACAAAGTGCTGATGCTGAACACTTCCTTCCAAACTTTTTTCAAAAGTTTTTTTGCTTGTTTTTTTTGGGGATGAGGTGTTTAGCTTCTTTTGGGATTTTTTTTTTTCTTTTTAATTTTTCTCTTAGTGAAAGCCTAGAATTTAAAGCTTGCATTGAAGTGACATTCTGTACACACAGACAAAACCCACTTGTCTGACTACTTTTCTAAAGTAGAAGCAAAGCATTAGAGACTTTTATCTTTTACTACTGGTAAGCATGCAGTTTTTAAGTAATTCTTAGTAAATTTACACTTAATATTACTGCAAGATCAGACTCTTGAAACATCTAGTCTTGTTTCACAGGCTAGTTTCATCAAATCTCTCAGCTTTGAACAAAAAATCTCACTTTCGCATTTCAGAGTGCATAGCACTCTGCACCATTACAAACTTTATAAGTAATAATTTACTTAAAACAAATTCCCAGCATTAAGGTTATCAATAAAAAACAGAACTAGAGTATAAAATTGAAAAGACAGTTACACAATTCTGTGTGCGCTTGCTGCCCTAGCTCACCACTATTCATCTCCACATCAACCTAATTAATTTGACATACAGTCTCTCCACAACCGAGAAAGCTTTCTTACTAGTACTTTGTAAAAGATTACATACAAACCCCCTTATGTTTCAATTAAGTTAAGGTTGTGACACAAATCAACAAAAGGCAGGAAATTCAAATACTGACAATCCATACTTAATTCATGATTGTTTAACATAAGGGTAAAATGATAGGAGGAACTAATGCCATCTTTAACTTCACTCTGTTCTTGGGCAAACAGGTGTTTATCTCAAAGACTATACTAATTCAGTCTAGATCCTGTCACTCTAGGAGATTCTAGTGATATATTCTAGTGATTATTTAGCATTTAATAATGTGCTGGATGTAAAAAAACTTTTAAACTCATGTTCACACTGTAACGAACACCATTAATTTAAAATGGATTTTTAGAAAAATTATGCTAGACAAAAATAAACAATCCTATGAATTTTTCAGAAGTAAATAAAATATACTTTTTATAAAAAAAAAAATAGAAAATTAGCCATATTGTAACATAACATGAAATGGAGCAATATATTCTTTTTTTTTCTCACAAGTTAGCAATTCTTAGTATGCACACATACTTCAGTTCCTCTTTAAATCCTCTTCTGTCTTTTTGTATAATATAACAAAACATTTTTCTGGGCAGTAAAATGTCAAAGAAATTAATGCTGTCTTATAGTTACATTATAAGGGTGTAGAGATTTTTAATTTATCTTTTAGGCTTCAAAATAAAATTCAGTATTTTTATGTATTTTTAAAAAGACTAATTGCATATAAGCATGTCTGGTAGTTTTGCATACTGTCTTATTGTAGAAATCGGAAAACAAAAGTGTGAGACTAATGACAAAGTCCACACTTCATAGTCTTCACTAGAGTACATGAAATTACCTCACACATACATACCTACGGCATTAATTGCAGGTAACAATAACAATTTTTTCTGTAATTATTTTCTTTATTTACTGCAATTATTACTTAATTTTGCTTAATTAATGTCTCAAATTATTATACTTTTTTTTTAAATTAGCAATCTTACTTATTTTTTGCAGTTGAAATACTAAGCAATTATGACCTTGTCCCAGAGGTCAAAACTCCACTAACTGCTGTAACATTAAAAATTGTTAAACAGTTTCAAAGAGTGCTTTTAAAATCCTGCATTTGTACTCCAGGTCTGCATCTGTACTCCATCACGCTGCAAGAAATCTGGTTACCAGCTCTAGGTATGTTTTAAAAAATGAGGGAAAACGCATACAGTTACAATTAAAAGTTAGTGTCAAGATTTTAAATTTGAAAAGAAGGAAAATTTCGTGTTTCACCCTCAGGAGTATGAAACAAAAAAGCACAGTTGCATACTCCTGTATGCCCCCACCCAGTCACAGCGCTACAGAGCTTCAGACACTGCTTACTTACTTCTTGATGGAGCAGGCACAACTACGCATGTTAAGATGTAAGCCTTTGTAAGACCATGGGAGACCACCTGGATGATCCCAGAGGAAATCAGGTATATGCTTCTCACTTGATTTCCTCTATTTGCCACAAACACAAAGGTGCAGAGGACACGAGGGCTTGAAAAGCCTCTGAGGAAGAGAATGTCTGCTCTTCTGCTTTGTAGAAGAGATGTAGCTTCTTTGAAAAGGAAGTTCAATAACTAACTGAGCTCACAGCACTGTAAGGAGCTCACATTTTATTAAGAGCACCACAAACAAATGTGGGAAAGTTTCCACCAAAGAATCAGGAAATAAATGAAAAAGAAAGAAAAGGGTGAAGCCTGGCTCCACCCTGCAACGCTATTGTTAACCTAATTGATACTCACTTGATATCACATTTTTAATCTATGGCAAAGTTTTCACTTCCTTACAAAGCATAAATTATGCTTATAAATTCTATTTTGCTACAGTTTATTTTGCATTTTCAGCTCAGATATCACAAGGAGATGAATATATTAGTCAGGCTGGCATGCTGAGATATGCTGAAGAGTATAACGATAATCAATTAGTCTTAATAATGTATCAAAAAATCAGTCAGTATCACAGCTGTTTTGCTGGATGTTTTACTGATCCTTATTAGCATAAACAGCCAAATTTTTAAGAGAATAGTAAAACTTAGTATCAACTGAAAATGCCCTCAAAGTCCCAGTAACTGACTGCAATAATGCTGAATGACTGCAGAATCCAACACATTAGTGACAGGTGAGCCTTCACAGAATTCAACAGAAACTCAGGTAGGATGACTACTGGTGCAAAGGTAATAATCCAATCTCCACATATATTCTCACTCATTCATTCCGTGAAACACACTTCTCACTTCTCATGTAGTGATGGACACTTCCTTTCCCCTCTCTCTATTCTTTCATAAGCAAGACTTTCCCTATCCTCAGTTTCTTTGCTTCAGTTTCTCAGAGTGTGTACCTCCACTTTTGGGAGAAATTCTGTTTTCCTCTCAATAACTGCAGCCACTGAAGGGTGAAATCAGTTTGAGAAATTATTCATCCTCAAGATGTAGATTTGATTATTCCCATGATAGTACTTACTACATGGGTTGCTGAAGTCAGAAGGGACAAAAGTACAGCCAGTACATCTATAATACACAAATAGACAGTTTCTCTTTCAACGGAGGTCCTGCACCTCTGGTCCTGTAGCAGTGACAAGAAGCCTCTTCATTGTAACTTTGTGTGCTTCAGACAATTTCCCTCGCTGAATTTTCAACAGACAGTCCCTTTTTCACAAATTCACAAATTCATCTTGGCCAAGTGGTATCAAGCCAAGAAAATCTGTTTTCAACTGTATGTTCTGCACATGGAAGTGCAAACAACTGCAGATCAGAGAAAACAATGGTATAGGCCTATGCTCCCCCTCCTCTACCATGCCCCAAAGCTCCCAAAAGTGCCACAGCTGTATTGTGAGCTCATGTTCAAATATCGTGGACATGAGGTGAGTTGAACTCTGCAGACCAACATACTCTTGAATGCAGCCATGCAAATCCCACTCAAGTGCAAAATCTGAAGTTGAAAATAAAAGACTGAGATTGTAACTACCGGAAAGTTAATTTATCACTCTGACATAGTAATTCTTTAGAAAAGCTACAGAGTAAAAAGTTAAAAGAAAAAAAGAAAGAATGAGAAATAAAATAATCAGAAAACCTGAGATGCACATCTCAAAGATACAGTCTGCAAATCCTACTGAAATTTAGGCATGTAAGTGGGAGATATGACATTTGAGAATGTGGCCTTACTGCAGAATTAAGTGTCTTATTTGAGGTCAGTATCTTTGAAAAAAATAAGATAAAACAAAACAGCCTCTGCAAACACACTGAAGTGCTAAGAAGTTTCCCTATTCCAAATACAAATTCTGTCTCTCTATGTGGCCTATCAGACAGAAAGCCTTATTCCTCAAATGCTCCTCTCTTATTTTATCATAACAGCATTTTTAAGGGATCATCAAATTCATTCCAATTTTATGGCGTACAATAGGCAATCAATCCACACTCATAATTGCTTAGTTATGTTTTTACAGGACGTAGAAATGCACACGTATTTTTTTATTTTCTCTCAAATGCTTTTGTGGTCTCCAGGACAATTCAAAGGGCACTCTACCCAATCTGCCCCGTTAAGTGTTAATTCTACAAGGAACACTTTGCAGCACATATGTACACTGCCTTTCACACTTCTAACCAGAGATATTTTTCAGGGTGTCAAACACTTTTTGTACATTTCCTATTTTTATGGATAAAGGATTTGAAAATTTTTATCTACACATTTCCAACACTTTTATAAGAGTTCCTGTATAAAGCTAGTAGAGCTCAATCTTCACAAAAAAAAAGACATAGGTATACTACATACCATAATCAGTGATCTTACAGGATACTAAATACAGCTCTTTCAGGTTCCGTCCTTCTTTGGCAATCACCTCCACACATCTGGAAGACATACAGCAAAATGACAGTTAAAAGACACTGATTTTTAAATAGCAAAGAGGACAATCCACATGTGTAATGTATTGTAACTCGATTTCTTCATTTTGTGAATTCTTCCGTATAATTCACTGAAAATGCATATGGCTATATGTATGCACCAGAGAAAATTATTATTTCACATTGAATGCTTTTATATCAATACTTCCACAAGTCTATAGTACGTCAGTTGCCTGAAATATATACAGACAAGTCCTTGGACAATAATACAAATGTGAATTTCCATTTCTTTTTATTACATTACTGTGTAACTTTGGAAAGTTTTTAATCAAGATTTAAGCTTTGAGAGTTTTCTTCTAGGGAAGAACTATAAATGCACTGTAACGAGGAGAAAAGTTAAGAAAATGTAACTTTAAATTCATGTTTGCATTTCTTCAGTGATTATTGATAGATGAGAAGACTGTTCATGTGTTTGCCTTGTCACAACTATGTTGAATTTGGAATGAAACATGTTTTTTTCTGTTAAACTCCTTGTTTGGTTTCTTGTAAGCAAGAAAATCAATATGAAAACTAAAATTGTCTTGTAAAATAGGAGCTTATTATATACTTGCTACCAAGTCTACATTGTTATATTTACAACAGCATTATTTATAGTATATCACTAAAAAATATAGTTCATAAAATAATTTTCAATCTGATTAATTTAAAATGCATCACTGTTCATTAGATTAGCTAACATGACTATTGCACTATTCTCTATACAGAGACATTTAAAAAAGTGTATTTTATAGAATAAATTGTAAGAATTTCTTCTGATCCAATAGTTTCCTCTTTAATTTTCAGATCAATTACCCACTCAGGTACTCTACCTCTTAAATCAACCCTCCTACAGTACACAAAATTACTTGCCAATTTTGAAAAAAATAGGTATTGCTGAATTTGTCACAACTTTCGGAAAATACACCTACATCCTCAGGGACCTTCTTCCTCCACTTATCACCACCAGTAGATTATTTCCCAATCTGATTTAACTACTCATGCTCCCAATTTTAGATTTTAAAAGAAACTACCTAATTCTTATAACTTAAAATAACACAACAACTGAATGACAGCCTTTCATACCTATTTGTCCCCTCTCTGCTTCCTTCTTCTAAAATCTAGAATGAAAATTCACTACTACTAATAAACCAGCACACCTCCAACAGAGTACCTTAATCATAGTCCCTTTACCACTATTATTAATTTTCAACCCTTCAATACTGTAAGACTAATATTTAGAAAACTTTTGCAAAAGTTGCCTTACTTTATGAATACACAAATAAAGAAGAGACATATTTAACACAGTAACCCTGACATGGAAGAAAAACAGGATGAACCTCCGGATTCTCGTTTACACAACCTCTATGCTATGAAAATTAGGAAACATGACAGTTATTTTTCTTTCAGAAGTTACATCAGGACTGTGCTTTTTAATATAAATTAACCTCAGAATTATACATTTTCATCAGGTTATTTTCCTAAAAATCTGGTAATATTTAGTGCATTAAACACATTCTACAGAGGTGGAAAACAACTTCTGCTCTTGTAAGATGTAACTTTGAATGAGATATTTATCTTTGTTAACTGGCTTATGAAGAAAAACTAGGCCATAAGAAACATTTTTTATTATTTATTCCAGAGAAATACTTCCTAATAATGAGATTTTATTGCCAATATTAGTAATATAAATAAATAGATCATTATCCTGTATTTTATTAGACAGTATGTTCATTAGACATTTCAGCAAACAAGATATAATTGAAAAGTGAATGGACACTGCAGTTAAATGAAGTTTTTATTAATTCTTATTGAAAATATAATTTAGCAGAGTAGTGAGATTACAAAACACTTCTTATCTTGGATAAAAATTCTGAACATAGAAAAATATTTTGAAAATTTTATCTAATGACTCTACAAGTTTTCAAATTATTTCTGATCATTTTTACTTACTGAGAGAAAATATATCGTTCAAAAATACAATACAGCAATCAGTGTCTAGCAATACCCCAAGACAGTCAAGCTCACATAAAAGACTACCTAACTGTCCCTACAACTTCAGTTACTCAAATCTTTAATCAATTAGAGTCAAATTTGTATTTTCTGTAGATAGACATATCTGCATGTGCATCCTTCAGCATCCTTGTATATGTAAATCTCATGATGTTGGGCCCTTCCATGGCTTCAAACAAAATTGGTTCAGTTGTGAAGAAAGGAAGTTGTAGTTTCTGGCCCCCTTGCCATAATGGTGCCAGTATATATTTATAAGCTTGTCTTTACAAACGAAAATTGTTAGAAATGCGGTGTTTGAGAAGAAATTTTAGATGCAATTAAGACACTTGATTCCAGGAGCAAAGGACAAAAGTATTTGCCTGTGTGGCCTTTATAATTATATCCTTTAACCCTTCCAGATAGTGCCAGTTCTAAGGGTTAGTTTTTTAAAGTGGCTTGAGTGACTCTATTCCTCTTGTTAGTGACATCTTGGAGTCTGAAATACTGTTCACTTTCTCCTAATGGGAAAAGAAAATCTTCACAGTCTTTAGCTATTTCCACTAAACAGAAAAAAAAAGGCAAAAAATGTAGCTTTGACTGCCTTACTTCTTTCTGCTTTTTGAAAATATTTTAATCACTTCATTTGGAGAAGAAAAAATCTAAATGTAGCTGAAATATTTGATTTATAATTTTTTTTGTCTGCCGTCTATAACTTGCATAAATCAATGTAATTTCAGTTTCGATTTTTATTATCCTTTCTGTAGATCATCCTCATGTAAATAAACTTGCAGAGACAGAAGAAACACTTTATATGGCCTCATCAGCCTATGCTCTGTAAAGGGTCACACAACACATAATTCTTAGTAGTAACATAAGATTTCTTTACAACATAAGGAAAAGTTAAAGTAGTTTTATATTTATAACTTTTACCTTTTAATCTTTGTTAAACATGACAGCAAAGAAAAAGGTTAAAAGAACAAAATGAAATTAACCTTTTCTAGAAAGCAAGGATCAAGTCATGTTAATTCTGCTGTTATAATCCATCAAAATTATATCAGATTATTGCCATATCTATCTTTGAAAGTCTTTATATTTACAATGTTGCTGAATTAGACAAAAAAGATGCCTAACCTTAAATACATCAGCATAATAGTGGTAAATACAAGAAGCAATTACTTAAAAGCATATTTAAAATAGCAGCAAATGACAGAAGTGGTCAAAAAAAGATAATTTAGCCCCAAAAAACTTGGGGACTAATCCCTATCTGTCAGGGAGCTAACATGATGCCTCTTTGACACAGTAACAACAGCTGTGTGCCAAGGCAGAGAGAAGATCTCCATTAAATCTCTTTACCCAAGGTTACTGAACAGGCTTTTATCAGCTCATCCTACTGTTTTGAATAACAAAACGACATGCAGTGTCTAGATGAAGCAGTCAGAGTTACAGTGACACAGATATTTATTTTACGTTTTTGCTTGAAATGTATTAAAATATAAACATTCTTCCAGGAAGAGAAGTAATTTCAACTCAAATAACTTATTACCAAAAATGAGACAAAGGTTCATTGGCCAAGGAATAAAGAAATAGGACTATAATTAGAGCTTTGATAATATATAAGTCTGGATCAGAGGTGGCTCAAGCTAGAATCTCTTCAATTCTTACTCTGTAAATGAGTACTATTTAGAACCATGTAAGACACGAAAATATCAAAACAGAGCACATGAAATACTTACTTGAGGAAGAAAATACTTATTCATTAAATCTGAAAACGCTGTCTTACAAATGCTTATGCCAAGCTTTCCGTAGATCTACTCAATATTTTACGAATGCTGTTTGCTGATAGACTGATGTGCAATTCACTTTTACTGAATTTTATTCTAAAAGTTAAGAAATTAGTAACATACAGTATGAAATTTACGGTGCAATCAGAAGCAAGGAAAGGACAAAGAGCAGAAATTGATATCGCATGGACAAGACAATCCAACAATATTTCAGAAACCAAAAATATAACTAAAAACATACCTACCTACTGTTAGTAAAAAACAGAATTACAAGACCACAGATGTTTTTAAGACAACTAGAGCTTGCTCAGCACTGTGATGTTGAACACATCAACATTCCAACATCCCAAAGTTCGTTATGTTCAGAGACTAAAAAAAAATGAAGAATGCCTCTTACTGTCGTAAATTCTAAAAATGTCTTCCTACTTGAAAAGCTAAACAAATCTCAAGAAGAAAAGCATGTAAAATTCCAGCCATTAATATCAGGAAAAACCTCTCAATCTGGGTTACAGAAAATATGGAAATTTGTCTACGAAGATGTACTTAGATATACTGCTCTTGCCACCTGGACTGTATACATAAACAGAAATATTACTTTAGAGTACAAAGATGTTACTGGTATAAAGTTTCTCTGCAAACAAGTCTCCTCATCAAAAAGTAACAAAACTGCATGACTGTGACATAGATATATCTACTGATAACTTCAAATTTAGGCCCATCCCCTTCATGGTTCCCATATATGATTTTCCATGATGTAATGCAAAATGTAAAAGCCTAAAAATAATTTTTAGAAATGACAACTTAGAAAATAATTTTCTTCTCTTAGCCAACTGATCCCTACATTCTATGAATTAAATGAAAGCTTAAGGTTAATGAATTAAACTGTGCAAGCTTCTACCTCTAAAAAAACATACAAAAGATCCTTGAGTTATGGTAAATAATTGTCTTTTCTATATATACACAGCTTTTATGTTTTTGGTCTAATTAGGAAAACATTGGAAAATCATATTTGTGACAATTGAAATGAACTAATTAGAAAATATGACTATAGCATTTGTGGTGTAAGTGGTCCTGGGAGACCTTGTTACAGTCTGAGATGCTCTTCAGCCCCGAGTGAAGCTAATTGGAGCTGCCACGTAATGGTTAAGAGATCACAATTTGAGGGAGTGAGTTTCACTCACAGTAGAGGTGTAAACAATTGAAAACATCAACACTTCCTTGGCAAGATTCAAAATTATCAGACTATTTACATGGCTTCTCTGCATTTGACTGTCATACATTTGTCTCTAAGCAGTAAAGCGAACACCTTACTATCCTTCAAAAAATAACCAAGATTGCTACTGTGAACCAAAAGAGAGCTAGGGAAGTACAAGAACACTAAAACATACTATGGAAAACCAGAAACCTTTCACAAATAAATGTATGGAGCACCTCAAAAATTAGTGTTTCAAAGGTTAAATTCAGGCAGAAAATAGTAGCTGTGTGTAAAATAATACTGAGTCATTGGTTTTGATGAGTTAAACATTTCTATGGAAGGCAATAATTCGACATAATAATCAACTGCCTCCCATAACAAAACAAAACCTATGACCACAGAAGCACATACAGAATCTTAAGAAATGGATGTAATCTGAGGCCTTGTGCACTCAGAAGAAATTATTCGAAAGCTAAAATAGAGAAAGAACTAACATTTTATTAAGAGTTCTATAAACCTTTGTAAAACCTCACAACAATAAATGATGAGCTTCACACACTGATGGATACATATTCTTGGTTCAAGATTCTCTTTTATTGATTATTTTATTTACATTATGAACAACATGTCTCCTTCAATGTATTTGTTTTCTAATACTTTACACTAATAAGAGGTACAATTTTTACTTGTCTTTCAGTTGTGCTGGTACACAGTTTTTACTGCCATATTAACATTCCAATCACATTCAAAATATGTATTTTAAAATCGTTTTTAATTTGAATACAAAGAATTGCATCTATAAGAAACAATCATAAAGCCAGCAAAACAGAGTACGACTTTCAATCAAAAGCACAAATTGAATTTGAAAAGCACTTTGTCTGGAGCCAATATGCAGTGTCACTACTTATACAAGTTAACAGCAATTATCTTAGGGCAGTCATTAAGTTCTGATTAGCAGGGAGGTATTCTTTAGAAAATCAAAGTAATTTAAAATTAGGTTTACCAAATAGTTTTGCCACTTACAGCACAAGATAATAGATAAGCTTTTTTTCACACTGGAATTCACAAACTACAGAGGTAAAGGCAGGCAAGCCCCACAGTGTCTGTCTGTGCTTTCAGCTAGTCGGATGCAAGCAAGCTCCAATCAGAGCACTACACAGATAAATTAATCAGCACTGTGCTTAAGCTATTATGCCCTGTCTTTCAGCAATAAATATCTATTCTAAAATATTTATTAGTAGTCTTATCTAAAATTAAATGCCTTTATAATTCCTGTTACCCTGACTGCATGTAAATCCAGCAAGCAATTAAGGCAAGAAAGGAGACATTTATCAAATTGTTTAATTCCGCTATCTGACATTTACATGTAGTAGTATTCCAGGTGGCCTTTGGTTCCTTTCTGACTTGGAGGAACTAGATACCATAATGGATTTAACAGAAATAAACAGCTATGAAAAGTAATTTTATTCTAAAACCCTCTTGGATCTGATTTTCCACAGCTAATCATGCTAAAGTCCAGAAGAGAATTAAATGATATCTCTTATTTTTTTAATAACTTTGAAATATTTTGGAATTCAGGTTTAAGATGAAAAAAACCTTTTGATACAGCACTTCAAATACAGTTTCTTAAATCTATTGTGGCAACTTGTCTACTGTCGTAAGCAAAACCAAGGAACGGTTAACTACTAGCAAGCCAATGCACACTTGTTAGCAAGTATTATGTTTTGTATTATACGAACAAATAATGGTTTCCTTCCTGAACTGTTTCAGTTGTGCCTTTCCACTGGAACACTGGCAAAGTACTTGCTTTACAGGTATGATACAGCTGGACTACTCTGCAATACCAGGGTGCTGGTGTAGAAAAGGAATTGCTTACATACGTGTTGCTTCTTCACACAGTTACTCATGACAGCTTTTCCTAAGACAAGTGTGAAGGTAAATATCGTAAGGTTATCTACTCACAAATGCAAAAATGTATGGATTTAGAAAAAAACGAGCACACAGTAGCTATAGACAGGATTGGAAGCTGGCAAATTGTAGATTCTACTTCTATGCACATAAGCAAATCTTTGTGAAATCAAACAAGATACTTTATGTACCACTGCCTCATTTTAATTTACATAAAGTGTACTGCAGTGTAGAGAGAGGGTATCGTGACATTCACATGCTGAATGTGTGTCCCGGCCAAAAATTCAGTTGAAATGACTAATAACCGAAGTTGCACATGGAAAAAAGTTCAGAGACAGCTCACCACATGTGCTGCAATTTCAGAGGCATGCAAAGGAGAAGAGACATTCAGGAGAAGGAAAGCTTGAAGTACTGGTGTAACTCTCTCCCCTGGTACAAATCACACAAGCATGCACAACAGCACAGTTGCATCATTTCTTGCATGGAAAGACCGGGCTTAGAGCAGGGACAGGTTTCCTTCTTACTGGTCTTCTAGAGATTATATTAATGTGCTTCAGGCCTCAAGATTTTTCCTGGAGTTACAGCTGCCTCAGGTATAATAGACTTTTTTTTTTTTTAAGTAGTCTTGTTCTACCCCATTAAGGTATAGTATATAGAGTAAGAGTATTAATGATAAATTAGTTTCTATGGTATGCAAAATACTCTCCTCAGAAAAAGCTTCCAAGTTTAATAGTAAAAAAAAGAAATGGAAACTGTACTGCTGTGCTGTAACTTCTCAAAAATGTTATTTAGACTGCCCTTTTAGAGTGCTTGGATAAACTTTAAAATACTTCTATAAAAATGAAAAAAACTTCATTTGATATTTTGAAAATAAAATACTCAGTCTTTATACAGCTCTGTACTCCTTGATCTCAACAAGGACTGCATGCATATAAACCAAGATTTCACCACATTCACTGCTTGATTTTCCTACCACAGAGGCTGACGTACATTTCACTGAGCTTTGCACATAGGCTGCTACTAATCTATTGAGATTTACCCTGTCAATCCCCTTTGCATCACTTACTTTTTCTAATCCAGATAAAACTCTAACCTCTACCAGCTATTCTTTTATGTATACCTCTAAAGACTTTTCTTTCTCGAAATGACAGAACATGGTCAACGGGTGATGTGGACTGAGAATGGACTTCATCAGGGGTCTCTCCCGCTAACTTTAACAAAACAGCAAAACCTCTGCCTCAGTTTCTCCTTTCCAAAACAGAAACACATTCTATAAATCTATTTTTTTTAATTGTGTTGTAAACAGAGGTGATTAAATATTGGTAAAGGCTCGGTTCTGTGAAAACATAAAATCCCTATAAAAGTTTGATAAATATTCTCAATCCTATTTCTGGGAGCAGAAGTGTTGTTAAGAGTTATCATGATCTAACTTTATGCAAAATGAACAAGGTTTACAGTGACATGTAATCTCTTTCATTAGACACTAAAAAAAGTAGTCTTTTACAGGACATAAGGAAGCTTTCTGCAAAACAGTCTAATCATCAGATCTGATCTTCCTCCTGTACTGCTGAAGGACATTTAAGTTTGAATTTCTGCTTATATAAATAGATGATAGAGCAGATGAAGGGCTAAGATAATCAAAGAGGAAAAAAAGTAAAACACAGTACTCATCATAATTCATATATCTTTGAAATTTATTTGAGGTCAAATTCTCTTTATACTTTAAGAACTAGAGCAAGTTCGTAGATCTGTTACATTAACGCTGCTAATGTTAGTACAACTGACAAAGAAAAAATCAAGCTCAAATGCTATAAAAAAAAGAGATTAAAGAATGTGAACAATAACTGAATTCTCAAATTCTCAGGCAAGGCCAGTATGCTAAGGTCTCACCAAAAGGGTAGCATCCCAGCAAAGCTTGTATGTGAAATTTGGCATATTTCATATATTACTAGGAATTTTTTAGTACACAAATTTTAGCTGAGAAATAAAACTCAATGTCTACTAAAATCTTAAAAGTCTTAATTTGCCATGAAGTACTATATAAATGTTGATAAGAATGCCAAAGTTCTTAGAAACTTTACTTTAACCTAGACAGAATGCACTGAGATAGCAATGACTTTAATGAAAAAATTCTTAAATGCAAATTTCAGAACCTCTTCATGAAATGATTATGGATCCCTTTCCATAGTCAGACATCCTTATGGATGCTGCGTCGAGAAATCAACAAAATACTGATGTGCTTCGTATAAAGTAAAATTGCCTCCTTTTAACCCAGACAAGATACTAGCAAAAATATTTATCAGAATTTGAAAGAGCAGTCTTTCTTTCTATGTGCCAGGTTGCCAATCATATTCTGTAAATACAGATTTTAATACCACCTAATAATGTATGAATTTAATCTAATATTACTCAATTCTTAAAAGCACTTAATAGAATAACTTTTCAGGTAATTTTACCGGAAAATAATCTGGCTAGACAGAATACTAGGCACAGAATACTGTGCCCTTTTAAATCGCAATGAGAAAACATGGAAGTTTTCAGTAGCTGCAAAATTAATAACTCAGCAACAAACACAATGAAACAAAGAAGATAGCTGTCTATATTCCGATTTAGGGTATCACCAAACAATCAATCAGAAAATTAGTCTAAATTGCTGTTGTAGGTAAAAATAGAAACGTTTCAACTGGTAGGTTAATTCACATTTAAAACCTGCAAACTAAAACTAAACCTTAAGTGATATTACACCTAAACCAAGGACTTGCATTTTTACACGGCATGTATGTATTTGTAAAAATTAGCTTTATTAACTGACCCTGAAGGCTGATCCCTGTAACCACTTTGAATCTCACAGAAAAAGCAATTCCCAAATAGTTACGCAGTAACAGAAAATTTTTGGCACCTTGAATATCTTTGCAGAATTCAGAAGTCCTTCAGAAGTCTTCAGAAGAAGAAAAGCACAGGAAGATTACAAATTACCTTTATATAATATGATGACACATGCTTTACACAGTATAATATAAGTGAAGAAAATTTTTCAGTCCTTCCTGTCTTATGGTCTCCTGAGTCTTCTTGAGATGGTTCTGATATTGTTAGGGCATTGAGCATGCTGGTAACTGTTTATATTTGGTGTACCAACAGCATTGTTTATATTTTTGTAAAAGAAACATCACTTAGTGCTATCTGCGTGTACTTGCATCTGCAGACAGTGTTGCCTCATTGGCTACCCCAAAAGCTATCTAATTGTTAAAATTTAATAAACTGCTACCCAAAGCAAGAGAAAAAACCTTAAGAACAAGTAGAAGGATTCTGACTAAAATTTTATGAGTTTGATAATTTTTTCTTCCTAATATATCAGAAGCATTTCACAAACAATCTCACCCAACAGCTCCTATCACCTTCTAGCTGAGTTTCTCTGTTCATTGATGTAAATATCCTAAATCTTGACAGTCTAAGCTTAGATATCCTTCCGGCAAGACTCAGTTAACTTTGCACTGAAACAGAACACAAATAATAATCTAATTCCTTAATGGCATTACATATTCCAAAAGCCAAGGAAATTTCCAGAGGTTGTATTTTTGCCACTCCGGAGAACTCAAGCAACAATTCTGTGATGCATTTATACATCATTATATGTTACTATAATTCCACAGAATTTTTAATAAACCATTATTAATAAAATATAAAAAAATTATGAAATCACTTAACTGAAGATCTGTCTTTCCCTACTTTCCTGTAGTAATACATTCAAATTAGGGTTAAGCAAGCCACATTTATTTCATTCACAACTTTAAAGAAATACATTTTCATTCTAATTTATTACTATAACGTAATAAATGTTGCTGATGTTTGAAGGTTTGCAAGGAAAGGACAGTGTTAACACATTAGTCTTAGCTCTAAAACTTGTCAGTCACTTAAACCAGGTCAAACAGAGCTGGAATTATCAGTCTGTCTGTGTAAGAAGTCATTTCTGTATAAAAGTAACACAGGCACATTTCTTCACTCACTAGGGAAGATGGGAGAAAAGCAAAGTAACTAGCGTGTGCACTTGATAGAAACAGTGGGGGGCAGAAAAATGTTACATATTTTCTATATGTGCAACTTCGAGAAATCATAGAAGGAATAGTACTAAGAAGACATAAGCTCACTTAGCACTTTTATTTCCAGACAGCAAAGCAACCCAGAGAGCAAAAGCATGCTGATGGTCAGCTGGAACAAACACGCCCAGCATTCAACACAATGTTTCAGGTTATTAAGAAATTAATTCAAAGTAGATACTGCTTGCCAAAGTTGTTCTGATACCTATTGAGTCCAGAATTTCTGAGGCTGCCACCACATTTGCTGCACCTCATTAGAAAAACTGTAAGAAGAAATCTCTAAAATAACATAAGCACATTGTGTACTTTAAGAACAAACACTGCGTCAGAGGATACCTTGAATTCAGTAGCATCCACTGTGCACTAAGATATTCACAGGTTATTCTGACAAAGATAATTGGAAAATCTTATGCTCTCATTCTCTTAGTTCTGATTAAATTACTAGTTTTCAAGGTTTACATGGAAGCTTCAAGTAATTCCCATATTACTGGCAGAACACATAAGGCAGTTTGTTACTCATTGCTAGACAAAATCTAGTAACAGTATAAATTCAAACTGCTGTCAAGGCCTTCTTTAGATCCTTACCAACCTGACTATACCTAAGGTAGACACAGGTAAATTTGTGTTTCTATTGTTTTCTAAGTGCAGGACTGGAATTCCATTACGAGGTGAATGGACAGTCAAAGCATTTCACAAAACACAGGCAATGGGTTCACAATGTATTGAAAAATGAGTTTCTACCTGTTGCAGAAATTTAAGTTTTTGTCTGGTACTTGTTACGTTCAGCATCAAGTACATAGGATGAGTCTGCTTTAGAGAGAACGATCCTCCTCATGGAAGAAAAATCATGTATCTCCATAAATCATAAATGTAAAATTCTTTGCCATTGCAAGAAGTTTTGAATCTGTAACTCCAGGTACAGATTCTCTGTGATGTGGCCAGAAACAGGAACTTCAGACTGGCCTGATGACAGGTTTAATTACCGCCACTACTGGTTACTTCAAAGTGTTGACAAGCTCTTAAAATATTTCCTTTACTAATTAGCATCATACGTGCTTATGTGGAAGCGTTTCAGTTAGTTTTGGTCTCAGACATACCTGGAAACATATAGGTAGTGATTTGGCAGGCTAAAACTATTGCATGAGGCCATGAATGGAATGAATTAACATTATTTAACTGCTCAAAGATAAGATACCAGTTTCTTCTACAACAAATACACAAGTAACAAATCGTGCCACAAAAAGCAGAGCCAGACTCTTTATATTCACATTCTAGCCGGTTGTTACACAATTGCATTTATGAAGTTTTCAGTCAGGCAACACCATTAATAAGTGGAATTCTAATGCCTTTTTTGGTATCAGTAACTTTGGGTTTAATCCTAGATTTAGAGAAGAGTTCACTTATTATTTTCTTCCGGCATCAGGATGAAATCTTCACGTATGTGGCTGAACTTCTGTCCAGTACTTGTGGACAACTGGTTTTGTTGATAAAATGATGACAGTAGCTCTGCTTATTTCTCTCACAGTGAAATCAACGGGGGTATGAGTAAACAGAGCTCGCACCTTGAGATCTTTCTCCTCCATTGATTTTAATGTGATCACTCTCTTCTGTTTGGCTTGTCTGTGTGGATCTGGCAGAATTAATCATTGTATCTCAAGCACTTCAAGATACAATTTTGTTCAGCATCGTTATGAAACAAGGTCTGAACATCTTCAAGCTAAATCCATCCTCTCTAATCTACTCAATAAAATTTACCGTCTCTGAGACAGGGTTTGGGAAAGCAACACGACTTAACCTAGGTCAGTGCAAAACAATGTTTCTATGCTAAGTGGAGAAACTAGCAGAAGTAGCAGATCACAAAGAGCACAGGTTACATGTCACAGGAAAACCAGTATCATATCCTTTCCTGAGATTACATCAATCTATTATAGACTCAGAGTAAAAGAATCTGTTACTCAGGCTGTTGCCAGTCATGTTTTTCAGTTCAGCAGGTTCTCAATCTAACACATGGTCAAACAAGATGGTGACCGTCGTAGGAACAAAAACAGATAAAGCATTTGTATCCATCACTTTAACTTGTAATTCAGTCACCATTAAATTCATGTTACAGCTGCACCTCATAAATAAGTTTTTGAAATACTTGTTTCTTACAAAAATGTTGCTTACATATTTGAATCTTACAAAGCAGGATTTTCCGAACCTTTCAAAACTGCCAATAGTGCAGAATGTGACTGACTGTTTCCTAATGGAATTTTCCAAATAGACTTTTCTTGATTCCTAGTTACAGTTTGTATTTTGACTTACAAGTTTATAATTGCTGAATCTTGGCTGACAAAGATTCCCACTCATTGTATGACACAATTACAAGCAGAGGGACACGCTCATGTTAAGAACAGTGGCTCAGCAAGGCACAAGAAGGAAAAGATCTTTGAATTAGAATTCATATTTCAGGTGACCTCCAGATGAGAGTTAACTTGTTTTCCTAAAGATTTAGATACTTCTGACAACATTAAAGTCTCAGCTACTATCACTGCAGCATCAAAACCTCTGAACTGTATATTTAAATACAGTACTAGACATTTATGTAGGTAAATAATAAGCAGGCATCAATTTCGATAGAAATGACAATGATTCTAACATAGCTTGCTGTATTTGTGTTCTTTAATGCTAAGTTTTTCAGATGAAGATTTTTGTATGTACTGTAAATATTGTAAAGTTGAAATGTTAGGCCTTCAATGATGTATTTTAAAATATTTTAATGGATTAATATTTCTAATTAATAACATATGAAAACATATCAGATGTACAGTATCTGCGTATTTTTCTACACTTCTGTTAATGTAGGATTTTTCCTTTTTCTTGGTATAAGAATATGAAAACAATGCTAACGATATTACAGTAGCATATTGTGTGCAAATACACTGGAGACAGGAAGAGGTTTTACAGGTTCTAATTCTACCCTTTATTACCACCCCCCAAAAAAGCACTGCCACTGTGAATCTTCTGTCCTTACATTTCCTTGACTTCAAATCCAGATAATTAGCTAATACCAATTTAAACAGTGTTTAAAAAAAGGTAGCCTCTCTTTTGAAATGAATTTTAATTAATCTTATTTTGGATATAAACAACAGTTATTAATGGCTAATTTAGAAGAATAGTGTTTCAGTGAAATAGATGCAATATAAAAGGTATCCTAAAATAATCCATAAAAATGTATTACTGTAATATACTGTGAGAATCTTAATCCGCAGTCTTTAGCATCACAATGTAAGAAACTGAAATCATGCTAAGCATATGCAAGTGAGATAGATGTCTAAATGAAAGCCAGGTAACTATTCAATTCAATTTGGATTTGAAGACTTTTCTATCCTTTAATAACTTGGTTAGTGTAGGAATAAAGAAACAGCCATAATTCTTTCCCATCAGCTAGCATCAGCTATCATAACTACTATCCACTCCCAAGACATTATTGTGAACCATTTTCACTCTCCTGCAGTATGAGAAATTATTAAATCAAGGTCTGCCCCTGAACAAAATACCACAGTGATTACAGTAATCTCAGATCTTGGTTTCTTATGTGCCTCACTCATAGGCAGCTGGAGACAGAAACAAATTTCCCTTTTCCCCTCAGCCAGTTCCTTTTTACCAGTGGTAACCTGGTGATTTCTAAAATATCTCTACTTTTCAGCATGACTCGTCTTTGTGAGAAATGCTTGGACAAAACTGGATAACTTTGCCTTCACTGCCACCCTCTGGGCTCCTTACTTCAAAAATGAGACTATTGTGGCACAGGTATTTCAGGATGCCTTGACACGTACCATCTTGCACATACCTATTACCAACAGTAGTATCTACTTACATAGCATCTTTCTCTAAAAAGGTCTCTGTCAAATGGCTTCACAAACCTATCGGCTGGATTGCAGCACAAATTTGAAACCAAGAGCAGTTACAATTATCTTAATCCCAGAAATTAAGATGACCCCACACTATGACATAACCTTATTTTTCACAACTGATTTGTGACTGCAGATGAGGACATGTCCTGTTGCTAGGAGGTTACTGTTTACATTCCTATTTCAGTTAGAAGTATGAAAATCTCACGGATGAGCCGAAGTCCTCTGGGTCCATTTCTGCTTTATCTGGTTACACAGTTCCATAACATAGGTTCCCATACTAAATATGTGCCTATGATACTGTTTGACAAACATCCCAGAACCTTAATTGGTCTCATTTTTTCACATAAAAACAAAGAGGCAATGCTAAAGCAGCCCACACAGACCTGGGCTGTAACAGAAGAACATCTCTTGATATGAAACTCGTTGTCAGTGTCCACTTCCTTCTGTTGTCTTACATTATCCTTGTGTGCTGTAGCACACTCATGACAATGTGGAAGGCAACTAAATCACAGTACCCAGGTGGCTATAGTCTGAAATGGTTAGCCTAAGTTGGCAACTACTCTGAGGAGCTGGGATGGGAAACTAGTTATTCTCTTCTCTTCTTCTTACTCCAGCCACAGTCTCCCTCCAGTGTCCACTTAAACATATGCTGATTTACACCCAAAATTATTTTCATTTGTACTTCACTTGTACTTATCCAAACTAACTCTGCTAACATATGAGGTGACAAGTTAACAGCGCAAGTCAGGTTTAAGGGTTACTAAGTGTGAAAACAGTGATGTTTGTCAAACAGTGTGTAAGCGAATTTTCAGGTTATGTTTGTACAATGTGAGTATTTGATTACCTATACAGTTTGGAAAACTTCCTTAACCTGGTAGGTTTATTAGAAAAACAGTCATAAAAGACAAATTTGTGTCTGCAACTGCTTAAAGGAAATGCTAGGAAGACAGGTAAAGTTCACCATAGCTGTTGCTACTGCAACTCAAAGAATTAAATGTTTCCCAAAAAATTCTCGAAGTACTGAAGTAATGGAAAAAAAAAGATGCTATGCAAACATCCAAGAACTTTTAAAATCTGTTTTCCATCTTACCATAACAAAATACAGGACAAAAAGAATAAAAAAAAAAAAGAATATACTCCCTGGGTTTATATATAGCACAGTTCTAAATTTTGTTTATGCCTCAGATAAAACGATTCAGCTATGATCTCAGTGATATGTGTAAACCAGCAAAACCTCACTGATGCTAATAATTCTTTGTAGGCCTCTCAACCCAACAAGATCAAGGAAGACAGAAGTGGCTACTAATCTTTCAAAGTACTCAATTTAGTGTCACAGGCATAGAAAGGTTCTTGATGAGCTGTTCTTAAAGATTCTCAAATACTTTAGTAGTGGTCTTTAAAGACAATCACAGTGATGTAATTAACTTATTATCATACTTCGTAATCTCCTACAAACTGACACTCAAATACCAGCATCTGAAAGAAAAAAGAAGGGTGAAAAAAAAGTTATTTGTTTTCTTCTTTCATAGAAAATGGAGATTAGGAGGAGAGATATAATCCATGAAAAGCTCCCAAAACTGCAGACTGAGGTAAATAACACACTGTAACACATTAATCAAGTGACAAGAAAAATAAACACAAAAGACTAAATTAAGACATCAGGAAAAACCTTATTTCCTTGTACAAAAATAAATGAGCTAGATAAAAGTTTTATGTAGCAAAAGGAATTCTCTATGTTCAAACAGCGTTTAAAGAAAATCATGTTTAAAAGTACACCTTTGGAAATGGTAGTATTTAAAATCAAAGATAAAACTAGACTGTTTTAACTTATCTGTTGATTATAACAGTTAACAACCCAGATGCTGATACTGTATCTTATATATGCTAAAAAAATGCAATGGCATAAAAGTATTGCCAATGTAGATTTTTTCCTTGCAATTAATTAGTACATCCATATACTTCATAAACATACTGTGAGGGCTAATTAGAGGTTTCAGAGTTTTTTTAAACACCTTGTACAAGGCAAAAAATAGCTGCTCACTGTTCTGTTCATCCTTCTTATATTAAGCACAAATACAAATAAAGATAACATAAAGCACCTCCAAAAATACTATAAATAATTCCAAGAAGAAAACAAAATATAAACAAAATAATCCTGTATCCTTAGGAAATAATGAAAAACGGATTTACAAATCTCACAAAGAAACTGTTACAAGTTAGGTATCTTGAAAATTAAAAACAACAAAGATTTTTTATGTTGAATGAAGTTCCAAATAGTTCATTTTCATTTTCTGTGCAATTACAGAAAATCAGGGAAAAAATAATAGAAGTAACTAACATAACACTCACCAAACAGTACATACAAGTAGTTATAATAAGATATGCTATGTAATAAGTACTACAGAGGCCTTAATACAGTAACAGTCCATGCTTTTGGACAGCAGTCTGAGCTGAGTATTAACTTTATCATGTTTGTACACATGTGACTACAGTTGCAAACAGATACATAGCTTCCCAAGCAACTCTATGAATAAAGGCAGATAGATATGTATGACAACATATGTAAATTAAATATTGAATTTTGTTTCTGAAAATGTAAGTTGCTACATAATCACATGGAAGAATTTGTCAAATGTGAAAAGGAGCCAAAAAGGAACATGTGCAGAAATGAGATGCAAAACTAAATGCATCTGAAGAATTTTACATGCACTTGCCTTCCTTTGGCATTTGCCTACAAGTGAGGGGCAGGCAGACAGGAATGGACACTTTATATTCAAGTTCTAAACTTAGAAAATTGCAGAAAACTGAGAGATAACAGCATCCTGAATGGGTTTTTATTGTTGTTCAGTTCAAAAGTGAGTAAGATTTCCTCCCAGTCCTCCAGTAAGATGTCTGAACACTGACTCAAGTGTTTCATGCTGACACTGATGTTTCAGAAAACTGCGGCAGCAATCAGTAGTTGTGAAAGCAGCTGAAATTCTGAATCTTAAAACATCTAGTGGGAATGCATGAGACAGGAGAAAATCAGTCCATATTTCCAAAATAAGTGGGAAGTTCAATATGAATGATAGAAGCTGCTATCTGTAGCAGATGAAAGGGCTTCAAGCCATGAATTAGAGGTTGTCTGCTCCATGCAGACAATCCTCATGTGGGAGCATGAGCACCCTTCATAATCCTTAGGAAAAGTCAGTAAAAATCAGGATTCCAAATGAACCTCTGCACATTGTGTATCACACATTTAGACATGTAACAGAGCCAATACTAGTTTACTGCAGAAATAAATACAGTAAATATGATTTCACTTCTACTTATGCATTTTTAAAAATCTCAGCCTCTTAACATTGATTCAATTATTTCAGATACAAAAAATACATATTCTTTGCTCTTTCTGCAACAAAAACATCAATGCAATTCCTTTTAAGTGTATTGAAAGCAGATGCTTCAGCTGTCCAGAGTTTATAAATAATATAAAATACGTCTCCTTGTGCATAAAAATAGGAATATTTCTGAAAGTATAATTATTTGCCAGCTGAACCAAACAAAAAGCCTCTTGACAACAGCAGTTTATGGCAACAAAATTAAGAAGATAATTCAACATACAAGGCCAAATAGGAGAATACTCTTGAGCCACTTTTCATAATTTTTTGAAATCTTAAAAACATCCTTATATTTAACAGTACAGTGGCTACTGTAATAAGCCAGGAAGGATATTTTGCGCTTAAAAGAACAACTAATAAAACCTCATATAAGTACAAAATGTCTCAAACTGTATTGAGAATTGGACTGACAACTGGCTTTCATTAGAGGAAGCCATATAAAAGAAATTCAGGGCTATTGGTGAGACTATGCTGCTAAGGAGATTAATATTCCCTGAAGCTGGGTATTGAAAACAGCTTGTTTTCAGTGTTTCATGGTTAACTATACAAATACCAAATGTTTCAAGCAGTTCAGTGGAGAAGTATTACCTGATGAAAGTTCAGTATCCAGCTACAAAAGTATATCTTTATATAGTTTTAGATGAGTACTGCTGAAGATCTACTGAGCTTTGCGTTTCAAGTAAGCTAATGAGACATTCCCATTTAGTCAGAAAATTCTGACATCTTGTAAAAAATATTTGCAGTAGTACTTTGCCACAGATTTTCAACAAGAAACAGATTTTTTTACCTTCATCCTTCTATTATGCAAGCGTCTTGGATCTAACCATCTAAACTTTTTTCAACATCACAGAAATAATGGACATGACTCTCACTTTGACTCCCACACTCAATTATTGTGTTGTATTGCATACTTTGATGCAAAGATCCTTTGACATATGATCCAGTGCAAGGAGCATGTCATATGCATACCTTTGCTCTCTATATTCTTCCTTTGTTTAACTGTCTCTTTTAGTTCAATTCCCAATGTTTCTTACTTTTCATGACTAGAAAGGGCAACAATGCCTCCAGACAAACATAGTCAGCTCAGAAAGTGTAACGATAGCAGCTATCAACCTAGAAACCCAAGGTACAGAGATCCATAGGGTACAAAATAAGGTATAGTATCTATCAAGGTACAGTATATATGAGCACTGATGGTACTTTGGTACTAGACAAATTTATAACAGCTACACAGAAATACGGGACACTGAAGGCCATCACTATGACAATTAACCAATACAATATACATTCAAGCACAATCAATCACCAGCTACATTGCAAATAAAGGACCCTTGGCCTTCACCTAGAGATCTCAGTCCATTTAAGAACTATGCTAGAAAATGGAGGATCCCAGATTAACATCTCCTTCCACCAGGGTTAAAGGTTTGCAAACCTAGAACCAAGTTGAACGCCACCTTTTTACTTTTTCAAATATTTGGTAATGCCAACAAGTTAAAAATATCCAAAACCCAGTGGTTCTTTCCAGCTTTTGATCAACACGCTCCTGAGCCTGCTGTATTCTTTTCTTCTCATCTTACCACCTGGCAGTTTGCCCTTCCCTAAACAAGCTCTGGAAGAAGCTATTCTATTCTATGATTCTATGATATAAAGTGGGTTGGAGTAGAAAGATAGGGAAAATAACGGCTGACAAGTCTTCCTGCCAGACATACAAAAAGAATGCCTCAATTTGACCTCGAGGACCTCATGGATTTACTGTACTGTTGGTTCAGACTCATGATGAATGACAAAGAAGTTTCCTCTGTCCCAACAGAAACAAATATACTGTTCATCCAGCTTCATACTAGGATGAGCAAATTATTTATCTGTATTCTAACAAGCTGGAATCTAAAGAACAATTAAGTGGTTCTTTCCATAGAGGAATACGGACCCCACAATATCTCCTTAGGCTGCTAAACCATCCATTCATACTCCAGAGAAAAGCCATGAAATGCCCAGATCCAACATGAGGAGAAAAACTGTTTTCTTCTTTCACGAGTCTTGGACAATCTACAGAAAACCCTCAATAATGGAAACAAAAAGCCCAGCTCAGACAACCCCCTTGCCCTGTGTCCTGGTTTGGGCCAGGACAGAACCAATTTTCTTTTAGTGACTACTTTTTAGTTAAGTCTCTTCTGAGAAGCTGCACTCTCTGAAACTAACAGCATGTTTTTCCAGACAGTGTCTGCTTCTAGCAGTGATAAGGCTCAATGTTTGTAGTAAGCACTGGAACATCAGTAGGAATGGTACGCAGAAAGGCTCTTGCTTATAGCTATCCCTGTGGAAGCCGAGGTCACTGCTTGGTTCTGCTTAACTTCTTATGTGCCAGAAAGAAAGAGCAGAAAAGAGGTCATCCCTGCGACCCTGCAGTGGGGAGAAGAGCGCCAGACAGCTAACCCAAACCTAACCAAAGGGAGTATTCCATCCCATACACGTCACATTTGTTATAAAGCTGAGGGATCACGAGGGGCATGCTATCTTCTTCTACAGCTGGCGTCCAAGGAGGACTCTGTCCAATTCTTCTGACTTTTATCCCAATCCATACATTCTTGAATCCAGCTCCTGCCTGCTGCTGAGTCCAGTCTGGGACATTTCCGGGGCGTGCCCCGCAGTGTCCGGGTGACGTATTCGTCATGGGGTAGGGGGGAGCTCGATATTGGCATAGTATATATTTGTATATATATTTCATTATTATTTTTCCTATTATTATTATACATTATTATCGTAGTTAGATTAAAGATGTTTTAACTTTTCCAACCCATACGACTCTTTCTCTTTTTTCTTCCCCCCACCCTTTTTGGGAAGGGAGGGAGTTAACAAAGAGCATCTGTCACCCATTTAATAGCCAGCCCAGCTTTAAACCGTGACACTTTGAAAATTTGAAGAATAAAACTTGTCATGAGACTAGTGAGGCCATTTAGAAAGAAATTTTGAACAACTCCAAATTATAGCTGCAATTATCCAAGCAAAAGTAAAAAAAAAACCCTAAATACCAGCCATCAAAAACTATGTTACTCTCTTTACAGAAAACTGCAAGAATAAAAATGTCTCAGAACAAAACACTCACAGTCCACATGTAACACTCGTTCTGTAAAACATAGCATATAATGCATCACCTTCAAAGCAGTGGAGAAACAATCTACAGATTCTTACCCTTTAACAACTCTTCTAATTGCCAGCTACACAAGTAAGTCTTTGGACATGAAAGCTACCTCCGCTATTTGCACCCAAGTTCCTCGTGCTCCCTGAAGACCATGGGTGCCAACTGTAAATCTGTTCTTTTGAAAAAAGACAACATGCATAATATTACAATATTGAGGCCTAGGATGTGAAATATTATGAAAAGGAAGTTAAAATATAAGCAGTGACAGCCAGTAAGAACCTTACTTGGCTTAACACACTGAAATGTTGCTACCCTATCCTCCCTCCTCAAAATCTTTCCCCCACACTTAAAATCAGCAAAAAAGACAAATTTGCCAAAATGCAGAGGAATTTAAAAATGATGAGTCACACCCTGCTATACATTTTCTACTTTTACACAATGAATTTGGCACTTTTTCTGTACACCATTACTGCTTAAAATGAATCTCAAAGCTCTCAAAGCCACATAGAGCTCATAAAATAGAAATTTTCTTCACAGAGAAGTAATTCAGCATAGCATGGCAAACTTACCACAGAAATGCTTAAGAGAAAAAAATCCCAACCTGCCAGTAATCCTTCATTCACTCAGTTAACCAAAACCAGTAATGCTTCTCTGATACTGCAAGAATTGCTGCAAATCCTACACGCAGAAGCCTTACCAGGTGAAGCTGACATGTCAAACAACACTTTAGGATGCCTTAAGATGACATCCCGGCTGATTTCAAGGGCTCTCTAAAGGGTATCCTGAACAAGTCTATCCAGCTGCCACCTGGTGTGCACAACAGCTCCATCTATGAGTAAATTTTTCCATTTTGACTGCCACACACTGTCACCAAAAGATTCTTCCACCATGGCCACAGTACGATGGCCATCATATTACCAAAAGAGTCATTCTCTCACTTAAGACAGGCCAGTGTCTCTGGGAGATGACAATCTGCATCATGGCTCCAGTATAAGTGGATATCTATTTCAAAAGCGAGTGTGTAATATAAGTCCCTCTTTGTCCCAATACACAGAGGCTATGAGCTGCTGAAACACATAGCTACAAAGCTTTGGCTATTTGGCTAAATCTGGAGAGGTTTTTAGCTCTGGGGCTTGGTGATTCAATTCCCTTTATTGTCAAGGGAGCAGTTAACCACAAATGCATTTGTTAAATTAATGCATCTGTGAAAGCTGCTGTAGCTTATTTAATAGTGTGCAAATTTAACCCCTCAAAACACACAGACATTTTGTAATATAGTATATGCTTCATAAATCAAAGCAAAATAATTTTGACTAGGACACAATATGCATGGTCACATTTAAAATACATCTCAAACATGCATGTGCTTTCACTAATTTCTGCAACATGAGAAACGTCATCCTTTCTCATTTATACCATTTATTTATATCAACAAACTTTATCATCAGCATCATCAAATAGCTGCATAGGAAACTGGGAAACAAAATTCTGAAATAAAACAGCAGTTCTGTTCAGCTTTCTTGGCTGTTAAAAATGTAACCATAAAAAGCATGAAGAGGAAGGGCAACCAGGTTTAAATGTGACACATCCTCATTTATGGTCAAGTGACAATGCAATTATTTCCTGCCTCAGACAGAGAACAGATTACAAAGGGCCAATCTTGTCATAAAGATTGTACCGGTTAATACAAATTATACAGGTTAATGCTGGTTTATATGTCCAACATAAGAAAATAATTTAATTTACATAACACTTTTTTTTAAGTTGCTAGTCAATTACAAAACAGCTATGAATGATTAAGTCATTACAGAACACACTAAAATAAAACAATACTGAAGTGTGATCAAACTAGAGAAATCTCAGTAGTAATGCCAGTATATACACTCTAAAAAACTGATAAGAATTCATATAAGCTAACAGCACCACTGGAAATTCAAGCACATATGGTACTCTACACTGAGATTCTATGTTCATACAACAGACATCAAAATGAAAGATTTTTATATAGTTCGGTTCTCTATTCTCAGAAAGCAAAAAGTTATTCAGACCCCTGCCTTGCAACACATCATTACAAGTTTCTTGCACAATAGTAGAAAACCTGCAATCCTACACTTCAGATACATATTTCATACGCTTCTGGGTTAGCAACAGCATTCGAAAACTGTCCCTTTGAATACTGGTGCGAGTTACTGTGGGAAAGGCTACAAAAATAGCTAGAGAACGTATGGGGAAGAAAACGAGATAAACGAAAACAAAACGATTTCCAGAGATCGGTGTCTGTCGCTATGTATACGGTTTCATCTGGTATCAGAAGATGACACAACTGTACTCAAATCTTAAAATGTTCTCAACCATTTACAGACAGTGCAATGTCAATAAAAGAAGAAGCAAGCATAAAATTCAGTAAAAACAGGGTACATGAATCTTGTGGTCCAAGTGATCACCTGAGAAAAACCCTGCTCATCAATACAAAAATGTTAAAAGGAAAAAAAGAAACAAAACAAACACTGTATAATATAAAACTTAGAGTCTCTTTTTAGTGAATAAAACAGCTGCTGCTCTTAAAACAACCATTTACACTTTGCGATAAAAGACCAAATTAGGTTATTTGTTGAACTTCCTGGATTGCCTGAAAAATAGAAAACATAATTTCATACATCTATCCTCATTTTCTCCATTCAATATTTTGAGTAAATTATAATAATG
>VZSC01014896.1:131476-162591 GCA_013398225.1 Steatornis caripensis
TATGAAGATTAACATATAGAAGAAATAAATAGATTTTCACTCTAAAAATATGTTACAAATTAAAAATGTTATATGCAATACAAGCAAGAGTGCAAAGTTCTGGGAAAATTAGCTTTAACATTAGTTAAATTATTGGTATCCTACTTACTCTACATGACAAAAGTTTAAAAGATTGAATCTTAAGACACTAGTTCTTTCTGGAAAAAAAACCCCCATAATTAGAGTTTCATCAGTAAAAAAATATGCGTTAAGTTAGATTCGGTCTTTGTTGCTGCTTTTAAATATAGCAAAACTAATTTAATTTTTCAAAGAAAAGTTGTATTTGCATTATACGTTTTAGCAATAAGAAATTTTGTTGGAACAATGTGAAGTGTAAAATACCTATTATTTTTATGACCTACATTTTTCAAAATTGATTAATATTTTTGGCTGCCCTGTAAACATAATGGAAAAAGATCTAATACTAACTTTTTCAACAGGAGCTATTCAATACTGTTTGAAATTGGGAACATCTCTAGCAAATTCCCTGGAGAACTGCTGTTCAAAGTTCACAGTACTGATTTTTCTTTAATGAATTACTAACAATTAAAAGATGACAGAAAGTATGATTGAACTTGTCATTGCTGACATAAAGTAACATACAAGCTCCAGTTCTTGGCTGAAATTTTAATTGGAGTCAAATGAAATATTAAAACAACTTGCTTTCACTGGAATACATTTTACCTAATTGTTAAGAGTTTAATAATTTGGGACTTTTCTTTTCTTTTGGTGAGGGAGTGGGTAGAGGAAGGATGGGTAATGAGATAAAACTCACAGCTTCCTCTCTCCTTCCTCTATTTCTTTCAGTCTTCCACCGGGAAGAGACTAGAACAAGTCCTAGAGCATTTAGTAGGTTTTCCAAAGGTGGTGGAATCTCCCCCAGTGGAAATACTCAAAGTTTGGCTTGACAGCACCTTTGATAGCCTAACTAAGGTCCTGCTTTCAGAAGCAGTTGGGACCAGGTGATCCCCACAGATCCCTGCTGCATAGAATCTTCTATGATTCCATATTAAATTCAGAACAGGTACCTTACCATTGCAAACCTCAGTTTAACTGTTTGACTTGGTTATCAATGTATTACGTCGAACGAGCTTGCAGAAAATGTTAAAATATTAAAATAAGGGCTACAGGTATTGCTTCTGTATTTTAAATTGTGAAATAAGGAATCAAATAATTAGGGGTTTTTTTTTCTGTTGCTTGAGTTTTTCATTTAGACTGCTACAACTTATTCCAAGTCATGTATTTGCTGTCTTTGGGTTCATAAGGTCACTAGATAAGCAACTGTACAGCTGAAGGAGTATCAGCTCATGCACACATTTATACTATAAAGTAATGAAACTATAAAAGCTGAGAGTTTTGAATTTGTCAGAGGAGCATCAAAAAGAGATTTGTAAAAAAATGAACCACTTATTACTCAAGGGCGGCCCACCAATCTTACATAAGGAAATCCTCATAAGCTGAGTAATTACCTGGGTAATTTCAGTGGTTGTGGTCCAAGTCTCTCTCAGGTTCTGTTAAACAATTGACAGACAAGCTGCTGTTTGAACCTGAGATGGTCATGCCTCAACTTGCTAGTGGGGAAATGCTACAGTCATGAAGGTAAGTGATTTCTGCATAGTACCAAACCAAAAAACTATCCAGTTTCCAAAGATTTCCTCAGTCTCTTACTTCTCTGTTAGGATTGCACATATCTATTTTTGTTCTGTAGGGTTGATGGTAAAATATCTTTTAGATAGTTATTGGCATTCTAGATTGATAAAAACTTGTTGTGTAGTGTACTCAGTATGAGAAACCTTACTGAAAATATAAAACTACTACCATAAACATTTCGTGATAAAATTTATTACCTAATTCAATGACTGGAACTACATAATCAACTCATCCTGCTATTTGTTTGTATAAATGCAGAGATTTTATAGGTTATCACATTAAGGTTTGAGAATTATCAAGTGCGTGGTACATCATATTTTATACAATAATGGGTGGTATCTTGTTTATCACACAGCTATAGCAATGGGTCCAATTTACACAACAATTATGTAGAAGTCACTTAAAAAAAAAAAGAGAAAGATTAATTAACTTTGCTTAAGAAACAGAGTTATTCCTATGGTGGTGCACACTTCAGTCTCATGCCCCAATAGTAAACATCCAGTCAAAATCTCAGGTCAAGATACTGATACTAAGCTCATTTTTTTATACACGTAAGAGAAGATATATGCCTCATTATAAGCAAGCACTTCATGTCTGCTGCACCACTGATGATAAAGCAAGGAAATGTACTGATTTTGAAAACATATACCAAATTCTATCTGAAAGAAAATGAAAGGATGAACTAATTATCCTGCTAGTCAAGATTAAGTCAATTTAATTAGAAAGATCGTTACTAGCACGCAAAGGAAGCTTCAAACTTATTTTGGACACATTTAACCCTGTTTGTGGTATGTATGCGTCAAGTTAACATAGGAGACAGAGTTTCAAACCAATGACACATGGTTCAATAAAGTATTAAATACAACAGCCAATCCCTGACCTTGTTATTAAATGGTTTTATTTAATCAGACCAAGAGATGTTCCTTGTTTTGAAAGACCAAATGACAAAACTAATTAAAGAAGAACAGCATCCCGCAGCTTCTTAATATGGGTTACATTCACTTTGCATCTAAAAACATGGGTTCAATTTCTATTACATGGCCAAATTTTAACACATCTTCCACAAAATTCCAAGTTACTTAAAATGAGTACGTCAGCAATTTTATGAATCTTGAAACATGTACCTTAAGGAGTGTGGTTAAAAAACTGATTTTGAATATTGGTCCTGCAAGAATATGAGTATAATGAGGGATATTCAGAAAGCTTAACTTCAGCAAGGCTAAGCTTCCTGGGCTCTCTTTATAATCAGTAAAAGGTAAGGTAGAGAGACTGACTCTCCAAGGTAGCTTTGAGCTTCGAGTTTCTCTCTGTTGGACTTTGTTGGTAGTGGTTAACTACATTTGAGGTACATTTGAGATATTAACCTCTTTATGACAGGCAGATGAATAGCATAGATTTATGAATATCATTCAATGAGATCTTTGTGGTCTCCAGTAATGCTAACACAGCAACACAGAGCATTTCAAATTTCCCATATAGAAGGGTGTGTTAAAACATAATAGAAAAGGCAGCACTCAGGTTCAAAAATACTAGATTATCAGAGAATTTAAAGAGCTTACCTCTTTCAGATTTGTTATAACATATACTATTGTGTCCAACAGGACTGCAGCCACAGGCTTGCTCTTGTAAGGAGGGCTATCCCTTTTAGCACGCCTTTTTGTCCCCTAACATCTCTGAAAGCATATTCCCACAGGAACATTAAATAGTGGTTACCATTGTTCAAAGATGATAATTCCATGTCTTCAGTTAATTTCATTGTGTGTCTATACATGCAAGCTGGGTATGATGGGCTATTTACACTTTCACTATGTTGGCAATATGAAACAACGCAAAAAAATTTGCTGATCTGTCCATTGTGCTGCTTCTGTGCAACAAGGCAAAGAGTGCAAGTGAATCTGTATCTGAAAGCAAAACTGGCATGATCTGTAAAGACCTGAAGAGGTGCAGTATCAAAATTACATCTCATAGGAACTCCTCAGTTTACATATTCAGTGCTGATGTTTAATTAAACAGAGAAATAACAATTAAAAGAAAAAAAACCAAAAGTGAAAGATTCCCTACAAAAATCTATTTTAAGAGTAAATTTCAAAGCACAATTATTATTTAAGGCTAAGATACATGACAGGGATGCTTTGGTTACCTAAAAAATAAATTTGCAATGAAAATAAGTTAACGGGATTACTATTACAACCAAAATAAATTCTATCAAGCTGAATTATAGAAATGTACACTCAGGATAACCAGAAAAAAAAATCTTTTTTTCTGCCATATAAAGGTATCACAAAAAAAAAAGAGGAATATAGTGTCTCTGGCAACCAGTTAAGTGTAATCTGGGCCATAAAACACCAAAGTTTTTCCTAGAAATTAGTTAGCAGTCTGGGAAAAGACAGCTATAAAACAAGAGTTCAGTTGCTGATAATATGAAGCCAATTCTAATCATTTGAGTGCTGCTAAGTTAACTAAGGCTCTGATCTTGAAAAGTGCTCCATATAAACAGACTACTATGGTTTCTTAAGAATCATAATACACAAGAAGTTCACTAGGAACTTCCTGAGAGTTAAGATCATTTATTTACTATCTAAGGACACCTGCAGAGTTATTAACTAATTTGGTTACCTGCAGCAACATCCCTGATCTCGTTTTCATTTGCTCATTTGTTGCTACAACATACACTTCCTCTCTTTTTCTACAGCTGTGAGACAGTTCATAATGCCACTATAATTTTACTTCAGAAATTCCTGGCTTCTTAATAGATTACAGCCTATGCATTTAAAATAAGTTTTACTGGAAGCTTTTATTTAAAAATCTGAGTTGAAGACACCTGAGTATTCATTCTATGTCACAGAAAAGATTATTTGCTGCACTCATTTGAAAAAACTGAATTTTAATAGCCAAGGTTTGTAAACACAATTGGTACTAAGAGGAATAGTCCATCTTTTTTTGCAACACATTTTTTCATTAAGTGGAAAAAAGAAACAAAATTAATCTGTAAGTGAGCTCGTGAAGTTCTGACCTTTAAATTCAGTCTATATGCTAATCTTTCCTAGTTAGGAATCGGTTCCCCAAATCATCAATATGGAACACCAAGGATAAGCCTGCTCTGAGATTCAAAGAAGTAACTTTGTAAACATGAAATTTTTCCAACTGATTTTTGTTAAAAACCATTTGAAAACTTACTGTTTTTAAGAGTGTCAGCCTACCACAGATTTTCTTTCATATTCCTATATAGTTGCTTTCTTCTATGTTATCAATAAAAACTAACACTGACCTTCCTCCCAGAAGGTTAAACTTCTAGCTTCTGTTTGAAATGCTAGAGTGCCTTTTCTCAGAAGAAATGCTACATATACGTGCTGCCAGCAATGAGAAAGAATACACTATTGCTCCGACCCTTCATTAGTCAGAGGATTTTGGCAACAGCAATAGTGCTTGTATACGGTCCCTGCATGAAAAACTGTTTTCAAAGGTAACCTTGCCAAGGGCTATGTTCTGTCTTGGCAAAAGGAAGCAAACTTTACTTTTCTACCAATCAGTTCACTCCGCATGAGAAACAGGTGTTACGATAGGAAATGGGACTTGGAGCAGGAACAAAATAAAATTCTCTAAAAATAAGTTTGGTTTGAAAAAATTTGGAGATAATAAGCCTGCAGGGCTTACATGTTTTTGCAAAATGCAAATCATGAAAACTGGTTAAAGGATTAAATGCTCTTTTTCAAAAATGACCATGGAGATTACAATCATTAATTAAAATCATGTAAATAATATTCTGAAAGAACTCTTCCTTTTTATCTCGTAAGTTTCAAATAGCGTAATGGTAAAAGGTTTAGTCTCAGAAGAGTTACTCTAATTAAACCTAAAAATTTAATATAAGTGTGAGTAAGCTTGCAATCTCATCCACTTGCTATGACAATTTTTTAACAGAGAAATAAAACTATATTTTAAAGTATCATTATACCATGTTATTATGGATTATATTCTTTCATATCCCCTTGCACACTTTCAATCAATTCCATAAGCTATTAAAACCTTCTTGAGTTGTGGTCACTCACTACCACTATTCCTTAAAACTCTGTAAGTGACAGCATTTCTTCTGCCCAAATTGTACTACCTTCTGTCGTTCACCTGTAGAAATGTGCACTTGAAACACACAAAATAGACAGACTTAGTAAAAATAATAACCAAATAAAATCTACTCACTTTTTTTCAAAACTTCAAAATTATTCTGGCAAGGGTGAGAGAGAGAGATCTCTTCTGTATCACATATTGAGACTGAGTTAAGACATACAGTCTTTTTCATGGAAACAAGAGGGGTATTCACTTGCCCCGTGCTGAACTCAAAGCATGCTTTTAGGAGTCCTTAACTGTGTTTACTGTATCTATACAGATGGATGGTTTAATCTTTTTGCAGAAGGTAGAGTAAACCAGAAGGTAACAGCACATTTCATGATCTAACATAAAATGCATTGACATTTGAAGAAAAAATGCTTTCTAAAGAAAAAGCCTAAAAAGTCTGAATTATGTTAAAAGCTGTTTTCCAGTTTTGAAGTATATTGACAAACTGAGTCTTTTAAAATCTGATTAATTTTTTTTTTCAACTTTCAGCCGAGTAGTTGTTATCTTGAGGCATTTCACTGAAATAAGAACGGTAACACATTATTGATCCACTAAAATATATTTTAAAATGTATTTGAGAAGAAAAAATACATAAATGCTGATAACAGCCACCTTTGACTTTAACTAAAACCATGAACAGCTGAAATAACACTGAAAAATTTTGAACCTATTTTTCCATTCATCCTGCTACTATATAGTAATTTGTTACTGTTAGGCTTTAAACAAATACAATCCAAATAATGCAAGTGCAAAAGGTTTCTTAGAATTGCTGTCCTGTTCTATAACAAAGTAAAAAAGCATGCCAGTTGTTTGGGTTCTTTTATGTACCTGGCACAGTAAGAAAAAAAAAAGATGCAAATAGAACACACTGACAAAAGATGGTAAAAAATACTTGCTTCATATTTCAGTATGAAACTCATTTTGCAACTTATCTAAAAGCAAAACCCACGATTTGCACTGCTACATACTCTTAAATTATAAATACTCTTGCTACATTGAGTGTTACTGTCTCTTCACATATTTTTATTAAGCCTAACAACATTTAATTTCTTACAGGATTATTTTCACAGCTTTTCATAAGTGCCGTACTGACAACTTAAAATATCTTCCAAAATAGCACTCTTGCTGCATTTTGATTAAAAAGAGACCTGTAACCCAAAAGGACAAGTATAGTTAACTAATAATTTTCAACAAGCTCTGAAATCCTAAACTCTGTCTCTATTTTAAGGATGTCTCTATTTTAAACATCTCAGGGCATACAGAAGTCACATTGTAGAGCACAAGTAGCATGGAAAAAACAAATGCACCCTCTTAAAGTTTGTTTTATTTTAGATGTAATTGACACACTCTATGAGCTAACCCAGTTGAATTGTTCGCTTTAATCTAAATAAATGTGAAATCAGAATCACCAGGCAACATATGAGAAGACACACAGTGCCCCTAAAATGAGCATTTAGATTTCCATTTGTGATCAATAACAAAGCATTATAGATAAAGCGGAATACACAAATGACTCAGTACACTAGTATTACCTATTAACCCCTAAGTTCTGTGTTACAATCATACAGGTGGCCCAACTTACCATGAATGGTGACTAAATTAGAAGAAATATCTCATGGTTCTGTAAGGAATTTAAGGTATTGTACTGCCAATATGTAACTATTCAATAACAGACATTTACAAAAATTCTCTTGACTCACATGATTAAAGCACAGGTCTGATAAACTAACCTCTAATACTCAAGCGTGCTTTTCCCTCACCTATTACTCTATACAAACTGAGTGCTGTGAGAGTACTGAGTTAAAGAAGAGACTCAGACCACAAGGGAAATACATTTCTGTATGAACAAGTTAAAAGTACCTCTAGAATTTTTTAAGCACAAAATTAATTATATACTCATTGGTGATTGTTTGACTCTTCTACAAAGCCTAAGAAATTATGAATTTGGTAAACAGTTAGGAAAAATACGAGTAAAACCCAGTAACATCTGTACTACTTACAGAATGGTTTTAAAAGAAGAAAATAGTCCACAAAAATGATTGTTCTTCATTCCTACGTGAACATGTCAGGCATACATTTTTCCACTGTACATGTGGAAGGACTGCTGACACTGAGTCTACTTTTTTTTATTATAGTGCAACCAACTATCGTTTTTGAACTCCACAATATTTTAAACTATCGGTTTAATATCTACAAATGCCATTTATAAATTTGTGATTACAAAACACAGTAAAAAGTCATAGATTTCCATTCACTTTTACAAAAACAAACTTTGCTTTCAAAATGGGAAGAAATTCACTACAGAACTTCATCCTAGAAATGATTTTGTCCACAAATAAGTAACATACTACTCAAACTCTATAAAGAATGTCACTTTGTGCAACTGAGAATGCTGTCAATTAAAATTCCCCCATAATATGCATCACACTGATCCCACATTGCTAATTTTGCTTGACTGCAATTAAATAAATGCGTCAGAACAACTTTTAGTAGCTGTATACTTTCAAATAATCATAGTATTCTGCTAGTAAGTATTTCATTTATTATAAAACACACGCATCATAATTGAGTCAGAATCTTCTCGTGCAAGCACTATAGTGTGAAGGAAGATCATAGAGTTAGACATACAGAACATTCATTTCTTCTTTCTGTGGCACGTACCTTGTGAAAACGACCCTACACAGGGGCAGTTTAACTGCAGAAAAAACAAGGGAGGTTAAACCACAAAGTTTCTTAGTGCTACAATATCCTCATCTACTCATAATACAAAGTTTGGCCACAATCAACTCACATTGCTTTAGAGAACACTACTTTAAATGATATGAAGACGTACTGGCTGAACGTTTAAAATGGGCCAAAGAGAGAAGTCTGCTATAACATGGTGTTTCAGAATGATCAAGGCAAGAGGAAAGCACAATCTCAGTGTCAATAGAATTTCAATCGAAATACTGAGTATTAGGCATTTAATGTGATGTTGACACTCTATAGTGTATGTATGTTCTTCTTCATATGTTTATTTAGCTATTACAAGCTTATTCAATGAAAGTAAAAGAAATTCACAGAAATAAATTTGACTAATATTTTTCCAATATATTAAAAAAAAGTATAAACACAAATTGTCTGGATTACTGTTCAGCTGGAGGAATTTACACAGCAAATATTGCAAGGCAAATAGATTTTTGCTCAAAGCAACAAAGTCCAGCAACATTTTTTATGCAACTGAAAAATACTCTTGAGGTATGTAACAATATAAATTTATCTGTATGATTTCCATGCCTCAGCCACTTACTTAGTAGGGCTCTGCAGAATATAGTTTTGGTACATTTTGCAGAAATGTATTTATTTCATGAAGAATTACTATTTCTTATAAGAACAGTTGCTGAATATTCAAATTCCTCATCACCATGAAGGTAGCTCACAGTTCAAAAGTTAAGCATAGTAATGATTCATGCTTCTTTAAATAATTTTAATATCTTTTCTATGATCTAGAAAGTTTGCAAGATCTAGCTAAGACTGACACTTTCCACAAACAATTACATGACTGCAGAACCACTAAACGTAATAGTGAGTCATATTTGAAATGGACAGTAAAAGACCTGTTCATTAACCTGGTTTTCCCAATTATCTCTTATACTGGTAAGTTACTAAATTCAGAGGACAAGAGAAACAATGCTGAAAACATTCAAGAAGGAGAATTTTAGAATCAATAGCCGAATCAGTTTTCAAGACCTTAGACAATAAGTTCTATTTCACATTCTTGTGCACCCATACAGCCGACTTAGAAGACAAGTACTTCAAATTTGTTGTGAGATGGGTTTGGAAGTGTGACTGCAAATTCTGGGCTATTCAAGACATAAACATGCTGTATGTTACATTTTGAACTGTAAGTTTAATTTTTACTACAGAATTTGTAAGCACTACAATACCAACAGCCATAAACTTCTGTGCTAGTTTGTAGTAGGAAATATAGATGGCACAGTAAGTTTCTCCTTAAAGCTTCTGATGTGAATTGAATTGAATAGAATTGAATGAAATGGAATTGAACTGAATGGAACTGAAGAATTCTACCAAATAAAGAGAGAAGACTATGTCATCCTTACATCAACTTGTTTCAGGGCATAGCTGAAGGACGATGCATTCAAGAATCTCTTTAGAACTTTGTTTTAAACATTTAATTATGAATGAAATACTACAGTCTAAAGATAAATAAATTCAATATGTGTACACAGACCTAATGTTTACTGGCCAAGACTTAATTTCCAAAAGACACAGAGACTTCTCAGTGAACAATACTTAGGTTTAGCTCATAATGCTGAGACATTGGTTGTGCCAACACACTTGAGCCTTCCCATGTTCCACTACTCATTACAACACATACCAGATTCTCCGATTCATGCTAAGCTTCAGACAGAGCTCACTCAGTGCAAGCTGAATGCTAGCTCTAATCAAAGGAGCTCAGGGAGAACATGAGCCAGTGTTTTGCGTGTAGAGATCAGCCGCTGGCATAATGTGCTAATGTAGTACTGTTCCTAGTTAGTTCTGATTTATGAAGTATCTTTTGAACTCTATCAAGTTACTTTTCTCTTGAATTTCAGTATTGCCCAGCATAAGTGGGGAAATATTTAATTACTGAATTAGAAAATAAAAGTTTTCTCCTAAAATAATTAACTTTTAACTTATTCTGCAGTATAGAACAGGCTGTAGAAAATGAAAACCCATATGCTGTAAGGACAATATCAAAAGAAATAGAAGTTACATATACTATATAGTATAGTATAGTATATAGAGAGTATAGTATAAAGTTTTGTGTGATCTAGAGAAGATTGATAGTTTCCTTCCTTTTTCTTTCAAAAACGTATTCCTGGTATATGAAAAGAGACATACACAACATCCACAGCAGTAACTTCTCAGCCTGGCCTCAAAGTTTGCCGCAGATCATTCCTCTATTACTGGCTGGAGAAATGGGATAATAAAGATCCCACACAGTATACTGCACAGCAATCTGACTAACCTGTAAGGTCTGAAACTACATTTACTGTATAGAAACTAGAAATGGAGCTATAAAGTGCCACTGGTAAACTAAAAATTAATTGTGTCTGCTTACAGCTCAGCTCCAAATTATAGTCTATTCTAACCAATTATTTGGAATGTCCAAGCACTTCATTTTACACGAAAATTCTCCGCTTCAGTCTAAACCTAAAAATTACTTTTACAACATCAAACAAATATAATTCAAGTGAAGCCTGAAGTTGTCCTTGGCAAATTCAGTTCATCAGATGATTAGAACATTCAGTGTTGGTTGTGGAGTGTCAGCAAGACTTGAAAACAAAACTAAAGCAATCTGAGGAAGCTGAGTAGTTTTTAAAAGATTGGGGTATCTAAATGTAAACTTGAAACACACATATTTTGGCACAGTAGAAAGCCACAGCTCTTTAGCATTGCATTTCTGGAAAAAGCCTCAGATTTGTACAGATCTGAAATGTAACTACAAGTAATCTATCTTAGAGATTGTGTTCTGGAAGTTGTCTAAATCACAAGTGGTTGGGAAAAGGACTTCATGCTTAAATTTCCAGATCACAGGATTTTATGTAGAGGATCTGCTGATGACAGCATCTCAGCTGAATTCTTCATCTCCTTCATTCTCTTCAGAAAAGCCAAGACAATGAAACAAAGATGAAAGAATTCTAGAATTAATCCAATGCTATGACTGAAATAACAAAGACTGTCTATTACAAATTTCAGAAAGGAAAAGTTTTATGAAGTTTATGTCACTTTGGTTTATGTGCAGCTTTAGACGTTATACAACAAAAGACAAAATATAAGCTTTACTCATGCGCTGTTTAAAAGAAGTAGGCATATGACTAAGATGCACAGAACTTGGACAATACTCATTTTACACACAAAATTCATTCATTAGAGCATAAGCACAAGTAAATCAATTAAGGCAGAAATTCATGTATTATATTAAGGGCTTCTTAACTTAAGGATTTGCTCTCCAGACTATTAATAATGCTTCCATTTTTACATTTAACAAATATATTTGATGAAATTACGGAAAAAGAAATCAGTAATTACAGTGAAAAAAGACATCAAAATTCTCTATTCACTTGCTCTTCATTATGATTTTACTTAATTTTGGTAGGCTATCAGGATACTTCTTGGGAAAAAGGCAGTCAGAGTATTCTTCTGTTTCATATTTGAAGACACTAAAAAAAAATCTCCAAATCTATCATTCACAAGTAAGCAACATGTTAGTTTTCATTACTCAGAACTTCTAAGTGAATAAGTGTAGCCCAAACGAATGATCAAATTGTTATAAGTGAAACTCTTTACATCTAACAAAACAGAAAAGAGAACAGAACATCATAGCCTTCATTTAGTATTTGAACGTGTGTAATGTGTCTACTAATATGTTTCCTGGATGCATCTTCATGTCCTATGAGGAATCAGCAGCACTTAATTAATTTGCTGGCAAAATAAATGTTTATACAACTGGCACAATTTCTACCTTATTGTTTGATTTATAGCTAATCACCTTCTCCCCAAAGATTAGTTTATTAATCTGAAAATAAAGTCCAAAATGTTTAAAATTTCTCAGATTCTCTGTTGCATCACAGTCCCTTATCTGCTTTCAGTATTCTCTGTTCGGCAGTGAGAAGCTACAGGCTTCTGCTTATAGGACAGCTTATTGGTGGATAAATAGCATCACATAGTCTTTTAGATCTCAACTTCATGAGAAATGCTGAGTTGCGTGGCTTATGCCAAGCACAGCATGACTGAAATAAAGAGACACACTCACGCAGTCTACTACCCTCTCCCCCTACTCTCCAATTCATATGCACAAATAACAAAGGCAGAAGAGGCACACAGAAGCTTATCCTGATAAAATAAAAAGCACAAACCTAATTGCCATGCATTTCAAAATAAGGCACAATGACTTCTAACATTAAGAAAGGTAGAATCAGGACTCAAGTAAGAGCATTAATTCTGCAGAAGACATGGGCTCAAATGCTGCAAACTAGAGGGTCAAATTCAGGAGAAAAAACAGAAACTGGAAGCGTCAACAATTGGTATGTATTTTTCTTTGGAAATCAAAACAAAAAAACTCAAAAAATTGGCTGACATTTTAATCCTTCTAAAATGATTCTAGTCAAACATGTTGGTTACAACAAGGTATTTTCTAATAGTGAATATACAGTCGGGTGATAATTCATACTAGCATTAGGTTTATCCCTTTGACAACGAAGCAACCTCAAACAAGTGCTAATCTAAGCTCTTTTCATTTTCAACAGACGCATTTGAGCAGAAAAAAATACTTGAAATTCAGTAACATTTCTCAGTATTCCAGAATGACCTGTTTCGCACTACAATGAACCAGTGAATGTATACATATAAACAACTATCTGCAGACAGTGAGTTTCAGAACACTGACAGAAACAAGTCAAAAAAGGTTAAAGGACTAAAACCTAATTAAAGAATAGGTTAGTTTTCAACTGTCTGAAGTGAAAAATAGAAAGCACGACATCCTTCATTATTGATTTAATCTCATACAAATTTGAGAATAATTTCAATTACTTGTCTTAAGCAATTAACACACACCAATGAAAATACAAAATGAGAATTTGAGCTAATGTAATAGTATTATAATGCTTTCCACAACAAATTATAGTACTAAGTTACAAAAAAATAATCTTATTATTCAATGTTTCTCTCGGAATGCTCTAATTATGTAAAGTATTAAAATACATGTATACTTTGAACACAAAAAAAGCCCGAAGTCCGTATTTGTTCACAGATTTGCCTAAAAAGCATTTAAAGGTTTGTTTAAAGCTATGTTAATTTTAGATTTACTCTTAAAATAAACATTGTTTCTATCTTTCTTTTCAATTTATTTTTTAAGACAAAAAATCTTTTCTTGAATGGAAAAAAATTACCTGCAGGTATTTGAAAGCTGCACAAATACAAGCTTCAATTCAGCCTAGATTATATATATTTTTTAAATACACTATATACTTCCCAACAAACAGCTTTAGCCAAGATACACACAGCTCATTTTTAAAAGCTATGCATTCTGACTATATGAAGATTCAAAACAGATAGAAAAACAGATTACCCTAAATTTTAGTCAATGTGTTAACACAACTACCTGAGTTGTACTGTTATAGAATATCTTAGTTTAATCACCCCTGCCTATTGTTTAATTTTGTTTCAATCAAAGCCTCTCACTTACATTAAGTTTTTTCCTGAAGAATCTGTATTGAATAGCAAATACAACAATTCCCACAAACTAATGCCAATGAGAAGGCCAGTTGATTAATTTTCTGATTGTTCCTACTGTAGCAAATATGCAACAATAAATCTAAAAGAAAAGCTGGCACTTCATGATGCAAATACAAATTTATTAATTTTTGCCTACCTCACTTCTAAGAAACTGTACAATTGCTTATTGATTTATTGTACCCTTTAAATATTTGGTGGCATTGCAACCTTTAAAATTTGCTTACTGTTAAGGTGCTTTTCACTTACTAGTGAGTCTTTCCATTGCATTAAGTTTCAAATAAGTTAAGATCTTTGATTTTAGAATTATTATAAATTCTGTACAAAAATCAATGACAAATATAAATCAACATTTGTTATAACTGATTTTCATTGTTACTGAAGGACAACTACACGCACATCGCTAAATGTTTGACTGAAGCAAATTAGGCAAGGAAATAATTTTGTAGCCTATAATCAGAAATAAAGCTGTTATATTCAAAACTCCACAATTCTTAACATATGCTTAAGTAAGATAGAAACACTTTAAAGCTATTCTTACAGATACACTTGCTTTGTAGAGGATAGAAATTTAGAAAGGGATCCAATCTGCAATACTAACAAGCAGGCAGTATACAACTGTAACAGAATTTTTGTGTCTGTACAAACCAGGAAGCTTGGATCTGCTGTGATTTTGACTGGATACACTCAGTCTGAAAGCATGCTACTGATAAATTGCTGAATGCTGCTCATACAGGCACAGGTCTTCAAGAGAAACACATAGGCTGTGAGAAGAGTACAAGGAGAGGTAATAGTTCTATTTGTGCTTAGAACATAGAACTTCCTTTTCACAACGCCTGCTATCAGGAGTGCAGCAGTATTTCTTTACTTACTTTACCACATAATCTAATGTGGCTTCCAGGAACACTATACTTTAAAGACCAGTAATATCATACTCTCAACTCTGTTCAGGTCCTCCTTCCTTCTTTCTTAAATGCCCAGTGGTACACAGGTCTCATGATGTCTTACTGAACTTAGAGTTCGAAGTCAATATCCCACAATTGACACTGCTGAAAATTTATGATACTGAGTTCCTAAGTGGCAGAGAAGGGCAGTATTGTTTGAACAGACATTTGGGTTTTTTCCCTTTTGCTTTTGTTTTTCCCTTTAGGTTGGGGATAATGTAAAGAGACTTCACAAAGCAGGCAATACTAAAGCAGAAAATTCCATTTTATGAAAATTTTCTGATAATCCAGAAAAGGATAATACTCTGATCTGATTAAAAATAATGGCATAATGGCTTTCAATCATTATTTTTTCTTAGCAGATTCCACAAGTTTGGTCACTTTACAAATAATAAAAAATTATTGCAAGACTACAAATGTATCCCCTAATATGAAAATCAAACTGTAATAATTCCATTTTAAGCTGTAGCATGAAAGCCAAACAATCTAAGCCTAAAATTAGCTCTGTAATATTTACCTAAAGTCCTTGATGATAAGAGATTCTTCCCACTCTGATAGGAGGTGGGAAAAATTGACACGTTTATGATGTGGTATTTTTGCAAGTTCAGCATTTGAAAGACACTCATAAAAAAGAAGATTGTTCTTGACAGACTTGTTTTATATGACTGCCTGCAATCAGCTGAAGTATCCTTAAACTGAAAAATAGAGGAAGAAAATTGGGAAAGACATCTTCATTTACTGTATGTGAAGACAAGGGACAAGTGGGCTTAAAAAAAGATCAGAAATTATAAGATAGTAAATGGGCTGACATTGCAAAGACACAATCAAGAAATACAGAAATTAATTGAAGAAACATGGGCCAAACTCTTAAGAGTACCTGACATCGTGGAGTTACAAAAACATTGTCATACATTCATCTACTGGTTCATTTAAGGAAGAAATCAGGAAAGTACAATGTTTAAGTCCATCCTTGCTCAGGAAAGTACTAATTTAAAGTACTTGATTTTAAGTTACTGCATTTACATTAAAGCTTGCTTGCTTTGCTGAACAAGAATATTTTCCTGAACTGAGAACTATCCAAACTGGTTTAAACTTCTTGAATATGACATGGCAGTGCATTTCAGGATACCAGAGAACCTCTTCACTGGAACTTTGGGAACTGGGTCATAAATATTCAAATAAGGCTATTTTCTTGTACAACTCAATTCCTGTATAGAGGGGAAAAAACAGATGTAAGAATCTAGGTCTAGTGCAGAACAGAAGTAACTGTAACTCCTATAAATTAAACACCCATACTCATGCTCAGCAATGAGCTTAGCAGAAAAGGCAGAAGAAAACAAATTCTTTTTTGTGACACTTCTCAATATTAAGGAGGCTAACACTGAAAATTCAGTGCTGAAAAGTACCGTGGGATGCCTCCATCTATAAACCAAGTGGTTTGTGCTGCAGAATTATTACAGTGTTTTTCCTCCACCTAACCACTAAAATACTAAAGCTGTCATTGTGAACCTAAAACCTACCATTATGATGCTTCATCTCTGAAAAAAATCTCTATACAGCATTAAATACTTAATATCTTAATTCAGTGCATTCTATCATTTCATCCTATAGTTCTTTCTTAATGTAGTTCTGTTAGCTCCATTTACTTTGGTTTTGAACCATCTAACTCATTAGCTTGTATACAGTGCATTCACCTGGCTAAAATTTTAAAATTAATACATATGAAATCTAGAGGTCACTTAAAGTAGTCTCAAACATAATATTGTCTGCTCTGCATTTTGTGGGAACATTCAAAGGAGGAGAGGTAAAAACACATTGAGTGATGTGTCACAGTGCAGTCTGACCTGAAAAAAGATGCTTATTTATTCTCTCTCTCTCTCTCTCGAAAACAAGCCTCTGTTTCTGTTTCCATATATGACATACTGAGTTCATTATTTGGTTTCCTCTTAATTCATATCAAAGTGCCTTATCTGTATCATCATACACAGCCAGCTCAAAACGAGAAACATATTCAAAGGAATCTGGCAAGTGTATGGATGCAAGTCTTCCTGTTGTGTGACAGTACTTGGGATTGCATTTAATACTGTGAGTTCTACGTGTACCCACTAAATCCTTTCTATCTTGTATTATTTTCTGTCAGTCCCCCTAGACTGTAGAAATACACTTTTAGTGTATCTACATTCTATTCTAGATATCTTAATCCTGCTAGGGTGTCATATTAATTCTCTTTGCAATGGGACATACATGTAACAACAGGTAACTAAAGGAAGAGCACACCAACCCTAATACCAAAGACTCCATTCTCCATACCACACAGCACAAGACTCAGCTAAACTTGCCTCTGAATTCTTGATGTCTCTATTGCCCTTGAAGGGAGCATTTTGAAAACAGTATATCACTCTGATGTACAGAAAAGCCACTGAGCTTCTTTGCGTTGAAATTCCTATGCAACTGAGATACTATATTATTAAGGGAATTAAACACTTTGTATATACAAAATTCAGTTCACAAATTCACTCACATGCTTGCACCCATATATTCAATATTCAAGTATCTAAGAAATGTTTATTAGCACGGGCAAAGGATTCTGTTAATTAGTAACCATTTTTTTTTCTCTTCTCATGCCCTGACAAATCTTTACATGCTTCCTGACAATGGAGTAAGGGAATGGCTTTTGTTATGAAGCTTAAATGCCTTAGGAAGAGGAGGCATCATTTGCTCCCTACACACATATGCTATATATCTATTCCCTTAAGCAGATAATCCACTGAAAACAACTGTGTGGCAATATCAGAGTTTATGGTTTGTTAGCAGAACTACAAGGTCTTTACATGGTAAACATCAATGCCCTCAGTGAGCAAGGAATGATTTCATAGTGTCTCTTGTCCCAAAATACTTTCTATAATTTTATGAGCAAAATAGCATACATAGATCTGGTTTGTGTTAAAATCGTATTAACAAGACAACTGTAAGGGTCTTTTCTGTCCTAAAATATTATCCTGTAACATCATCTTGGCTACATAATGAACTCAGTATGAAAACATACTGCAAAAAAGGTTTAGGAGGTGTAAACATTCAGGCAATTATCTGTATCATTCTCAGAGGAAAATATCTTTCCCAGTCTAATTCTTCTATTCCACATAAGTGTGGCCAACTAAAGAATATAAAATTCTACATCTTTCTGTGTGTATCAATTATACTGTACATAAGTCCCTGAGCAGTACTTAAAAGACAAAGAACAGAAAACAATATTCCACTTGCTGACAGAACAAAATCTAGTCAATACAGCTTTAGAAAGCTCATCATTTTTAAAAACTGTAAATACTTTTAGCCCACAGATGCGCCTCATTCAGGAAACTGTCCCAGCTACAGCGGTCTACTGTATTGGTTAATATCTTAGGGGAAAAAACCAAAACGAAAAATACCCCTGTGCATAATATTGCTAGCATTCATTTCTATGTCATTACATTAATCAACACTTTATTTTTACAGTCTAACAAAGATTCAGTGCTAATCACATGAACAGAACTCTTTGTATGGAAGTGAGAAACACATAAACAAGAATAAAAGAAACCATCCAAACTAAATGCCCGCATGTGTGGAGCTAGAGAAAATTACCCTCTGTCAAAGAAAACTTCAGAAGAGTTCCCACTGCACGAATAAGAGTCAAGCTCTCAGAAATGAGACACTATTACCCCTCTTGCTCACTTTCTGTAAAATAGTTACATACTCCTGAAAGCTGGCTGGCCTTTGAGGCAAAAGATTTTGTCCAGCTATGTGAAGCAATAGAAAAGTCTTCAAAGGAAGAAATACATAGTTTTCTGATACCAATCTACATTTTCAAATGAGCTCCCACACAACTTCATATAATCAATACAAATACGGTGAGATACTCAAGAATATAAAAGAGAGTTCCAGACATTAAACGAAGAAATCTCATACACAAAGACATTGATACAGAAGTTTGATAAATCTGCCTCAGGAAATTCAATACCTCATATAGCAGACAAAGGTGTTGGCTCCCAATATCCCTCCTGCAGCAAGTGGAATATTCTTTCCTCTTGGAAAGAAACTGAATAAAGTATGTTTGCTTAAATCCTCTGATAATTGTTTAATGATCTGTATGAGGAGCAGGAATATCAGCAATTCAGTTTAGGTCTTTCCTACAAGAGAAATACAAATAGGAGCTCCTGGCAAAACTCAAACACAAAAAAAAAACATGCAGAAGGTGGAAGCAGGGACAGGTAATGTGGGAGGAATACAGAAACACCGTCCAAGCATCCAGAGATGAGGTTAGGAAAGTTAAAGCCCAAACAGAATTGATTCTGGCCAGGGATGTCAGACACAACAGAAAGGCCTTCTACAAGTACACAGATGACAAAAGGAAGGCTAGGAAAACTCTGGGCACTTGCTGAGTAAAGTAGCGGACATAGGACATGGAAAAGGCTGAGGTACTAAACACCGCCTTCACCTCAGTTTTTACTAGCAGACCTTCACAAATCCCATGGGAAAAGTCTGGGGCAAGGAAGGTATACCCTTGGTGGAAGATACTTAAGAATACTTAAGCAAATTGGACATAAGTAAGTCCATGGGCCCTGATGGGATGCATGCATGAGTGCTGAGGGAGCTAGCAGATGTGACTACAAGGCCACTCTCAAGAACCTTTGAATGATCACAGCAACTGGGAGAAGTGCTTGAGGACTCACAGAAAGCAAATGTCACTCCTATCTTCAAGAAGGACAAGAAAGATGATCAAGGAAACTGCAGGCTGGTCAGCCTCACCTTGATCCTTGGGAAGGTGACAGAGCAGCTAATCCTAGAAACCATCTCCAGGCACATGAAGGACAATAAGGTCATCAGGATAGTAGTCAGCATGGATTCACCAAATCATGCTTTACCAACCTTATCACCATCTATGATGAAACAACTGACTTGGTAGATGAGGGGAGAGCAGTGAGCATTGTCTACCTTGACTTCAGTAAGACTTTCGACACTGCCTCATGTAAGATCTTCACAGAGAAGCTGGTGAAGAATGGCCTGGATGAGTGAAATGGACTGAAAACTGGCTGAATGTCCACATTCAGGGAATAATGGTAAGTGGCAAAAAGTCTAGTTGGACGCCAGTACCCCAGCGGTCAATAATAGATCATGTTGAATATCTTCATTAATGATCCTGATAACAGGGCAGAGCACTGTTCAGCACTGTTGAAGTCACAGAAGTACTGTATCCAGTTCCAGGCTCCCCAGTACACAGGAGACATGGACACACGAGAGAGAGACATGCAAAGGACTATAAATATGATGAAGGGATTGGAGAAGCTCCCCTAAAAGGAAAGGTTGAGAGAGCTGGGGCTGTTCAGCCTGGAGAACAAAAGGCTCAGGGGGATCTATCAATGTATATACATAACTGGAGTGAGGATGTAAAGAAGGAGCCAGGCTCTTTTCAGTGGTACCCAGTGACAGAACCAGAAATGGGCACAGAATGGAACACAGGAGTTTCCCTCTGAACATAAGGAAACACTTTTTCCCTGTGATGGTAACCAAGCACTGGCACAAGTTGCCCAGAGAGGCTGTGGAATTTCCATCCTTGAAGATATTCAAAAGTCGTTGGACATGGTCCAGGGCACTCTGCTCTAGTTGACCTTGCTTGAGCAGGAGGGTGGACCAGATGACCTCCAGAGGTCCCTGCAGACCTCAACTATCCTGTTACTTAGTGAAAGCGAAGACATAAGACCCTCAGAGCAGATCCACACCATCTGATCTCCTGGATGTTGTCTAAGAGACTCAAAGCTGCAAAAGCCATAACTGAGTCTTGCAGACTTTGGGGAGCTTAATTTGTTACTCAGTAGGAGTCCTCCAATCTGATAATTTACCTACCATTAGTTGGATTTATATGAGATGTACTGCCTGTAATCAAGTTATACAGGAGAAAAGAGTAGAATAGAGTAGAATGGAATAGAATAGAATAGAATATTTCAGTTGGAAGAGATCTGCAACTGGTGACAATCAAAGCGGCTTCACTAAGGGCAAATTGTGCCTGACAAATTTAGTGGCCCACTAAGGGGGTTAAAGTACTGGACTCACCCAAAGCATTTGACACTGTCCTGCATGACATCCTTGTCTCTAGACTGGAGAGACATGGACTTTACAGATGGACTGCTCACTGGATAAGGAATTGGCTGGATGCTCACACTCAAAGGGTTGCTGTCAATGGCTCGACATCCAAGTAGATACAGTGACGAGTGGCATTCCTCAGAGGTCGGTATTGGGATCAGCACTGTTAAACATCTTTGTGAGATTGAGCACACCCTCACCAAGTTTGCTGGTGATACCAAGCTGTGTGGTGCAGTCGATGCAGTGGAGGGAAGGGAAGCCATGCAGAGCGACCTTGACAGGCTTGAGAGGTGGGCCTGTGAGAAATTCATGAAGTTCAATAACGTCAACTGCAAGGTCCTGCACATAGGTCTGGGCAATCCAAAGCACAGATACAGGCTCAGTGGAGAATGGATTTGAGAGCAGCCCTAAGGAGAAGGCCTTGAGGGTGTTGGTTGATGAGAAGATCAACATGAGCTGGCAACATGGGCTCACAGCCCAGAAGGCCAACCATATCCTGGGCTGCATCAAGAGATGCATGACCAGCAGGTTGAGGGAGGTGATTCTCCCTCTCTATGCCACTCTTGTGAGACCCCACCTGCAGTACTGTGGTCAGGTCTGGAGCCTCCAGTGTAAGAAGGACATAGATGTGTTGGAGCCAGTCCAGAGTAGGGCCACGAAGATGATGAGGGGGCTGGAGCATCTCTCCTAGGAAGACAGGCTGAGAGAGATGGGGCTGTTCAGCCTGGAGAATAGAAGGATACAGGGAGACCTTATGGCTGCGTTCCAGTACTGGAAGGTGCCTACAAGAAAACTGGAGAGGGACTTTTTATAAGGGCATGTTGTGATAGGACAAGGGATAATGGTTTTAAACTGAAGGACGGTAGATTTAGATCAGATATCCAGAAGGAATTCTTCATGATGAGGGCAGTGAGACACTGGAACTGGTTGCCCAGAGAAGTTGTGGATGCCTCCTCCCTAAAAGTGTTCAAGGCCAGGCTGGATGGGGCTTTGAGCAACCTGATCTAGATGATCTTTAAGGTCCCTTTCCACGCAAACCATTCTATGATTCTACAACAATCATCTAGTCCAACTGCCTCACCAAAAGTTAAAGCATGTTATTAAGGGCATTGTCCAAATCCCTCTTAAACACTGACAGGCACAGGGCATCAACCACCTCTCTAGGAAGCCTGTTCCAGTGACTGACCACCATGTTGGTGAAGAAATGTTTCCTAATGTCTGATGCAGCTTTGAGCCATTCTCAGGCATCCTATCGCTAGAGAAGAGATCAGCACCTCAGTCTCCCCTTCCCCACTTGCACCCAAACCAGCTTGGTCACTGCTTTATTATCAAATCGTAAGCATTGTAAAATAAATAGAGAACTGAAAGGGTTAACACCATACTGACTTTAGTTTGTCACCTTATAATAACCTGCCCTGAAGCAACTAGTATTCCAATATTCAAAAAAAAGAAGAAAATAAAAAAAATTTAAGGTGGTTATCATTCCACTCATAAAATTTCAAATGCACTAAAGACTACAAAGCAGAGCTGAAAAATCACAAGAAGTTCCATACCACCATTTTATTCCAATGCATTTTTAAAATCTAATGAAATGTTGATGTCTTAGATCACTTTTTAAAAGAAGTATCAGGGAGACACTTCACTACACAGTTGATGATGATTCCAACAATGAGCTTCAGAATATTGTCATACATTCAGAAATAAGTGGTTTAAATTATGTATTATTTTAGGGACAAAATAGACAAGATTATTTTCACAAAATGCATAATCAAATAATGCCAGAGGAATAGTATCACAATGATAACTGCTGCATCCATGTTTAATTAATATAATTTAAAAGATACATTTTCCTATATTTAACAAGATAGGATCAGTTCATCTAGAGAGTTATCCTCAATGAATTATATCTCTTCTTTACTGTAAAACTAAAAGCTATATTGAAAAAATCCACTTACTGATACAATGAAATATGAATGCAGGACTTATTTTTCCCTTACATGACATTTATCACATGTGACATTTACTGTGTGAGAAAGATTTTAACTGTCAACTAGATTTGCAACCAGTTAGAATTCACTTAAGGACTGATCTCATTGAATCCATGAAAAGTTCATCAGTTATCAGTGGAGTCCCACACAGATGTTGCTGCCTGGTGATGGAAAAATCATGAGCTGGAAGAACTTTAAGAGCTGGTAGTAAAATGTACCAGGTATTATGAGACTGCCTGTCAGCCACAGACATGCAAGCTTTCTGGTTTCCAATATATGCAACCTAAGCCACAACCCAGCAATCATTTACAATCAAAAATAGCGGTTTCTGAATAAAAATAGGTTGGGACGTCATCATAGAGGCTGTTATATTTTGGAATTACTTTGACATTGTCAGACTGTAGAAAGAAAAATTGAATCAGAGTATATGATTTCCTAAGATATTACAACTTGTATTTTCAGTGACCTATGTCAAAAAACCCACTGAGATGCTACTACGTATTTCATTTAATGATTCTCCCCGATTTTGACCGAGGTTTCTTTTGAGTAGTCCATTTTTCACTACTAGAGAAGACAGTTCCTTATGTCTTGCACGGTAATTTAGCATATTATTAAAAGGATGACTAGAAGAGAAACTTTTATAACAATTTTGTCAGCCTGCGGTTGCATAGCTTTTCAATGACTCTTACTTCAGACTTTCAAGCATGAGCAGTTTTCCTTTGTCAAGATTACACAAGCCTAGAGACTGATTTTAGTTGAAAAAGTAGGAATTCTGCATTTATTCAAAATTAATAATAAAGCCATCTGACAGCAAGAAACTGGAATTCAGACCTGAAAAATGACAACTTAAATAGGTTTCCAACTAATACGCAGCCTTCATTCACTCTAGAAGCAAGACATCAAAGAATGCGTCTAAACTGTGGTACTGGTAATGTAAACAAGCATTACAAAAAGCTTATGTCATCGCCGCTCTTGCAAGATATCACACACTCGTGAGCAAAACTGGATATTGTAACTCTTTCAGGGATCTTTTAAGGAAAACAAAAATGCTAAAACTGGTTCTTCCACACATGGCTTTTCCAAAGGATCCAAGTTATCAGGTAGCCTTGATCAAATTTATTGAGAGATCTTAAGGTAGCATGTGTTAGATGTATGAAATGATCCATGGTTCTCAAAAGCACTGAAATGTCTGTTATGCTTGCTTAAATAGTTTAACTAGTGCAAGAGAGTGAAAGAAATCAGGCATCAATACACATGGATTATTACCTCATAATACAACTGAGTTGAAGTCAAACAAATGGACCAATATGTACAAATAAATACAACCTAAAATACTGAGACTACATAATGAGATTAATACGAGTTTCAGTTGTGCAAGCCACTAAAAATCAATATTTCTAAGCATATTTCACAAATTCTTTTTTCAAAGTCTCAGCCCATGTTTGCTGGAAGAGTTTGGTCAAATTCACAAGCACAGCAATGCAATCTGAACAGACAACCTGGCCCTGTCACATACTTACTTTTGAACTGACCAAGTTAGCATCACTGAGATAAGCAACACAAAGTCTACAGGGAAACAGGTGATGGAAGGTAGCGATAAAAATAAATTCAGCAGAGAGGAGAGAGCAGTATTATTTTTTAATTGTAAAAGTTACAGAAAGTAGTTTGAAGAATAACGCTATTAGGAAGGATAAAGAGAACATTAGACAAGGGAAGAATTCTGAGTGTGAAAAATTGCATGGGTGAAAGTGAACAGGAAAAAGCTGGAAGTGTTAAAACACAAACTTGATTTCAGTATGTGAATGTTAATCAATCTAGGAAAGTTTATTTAAATTACTACTCAAGAAAACCTCTTCAGGTCAAAACAGTAACTAGTCATGAAATACATAAAGACCAGAAAGTTATGAAGGTTGACTCAACAGCACAGAACTTCACAGGCCATATTCATGCACCAAATTTAGAGAAGGGAAAGAAAGCATAAAACATTATTGCATTATGACATAGAGGGGAAAAAAGGTATGACTAGGAGCAGGACAAGCATAAGACATCATGACATCAGATAGCTAAGGCCAATAAAAAGTGCAGAAAGAACGACAGTAAAGCTCATAGCGTGCAGCTAACCCAATGGCAACATGAGTCAAAGTCATAGCTTTGAGAAGGTACAGGCACCACACAGTTTCACAAGTGAGTGTAAAAATACTTGGTGTAACTGCACCAAGTACTGACACAGAAATCTGTCTTTCATTTTTAAAGAAACTGTTAATATGGAGAGGAACCTCAGGGCATAACTTTTTTTTCTTCTTTGGTGGTAGTTGTACAGTACACAGAATGAAATTATTCAGGACAAGCATTAGACACAAATGATGAAGCATATTATAAGTCTACGAACAATTTAGAATTGTGCTTAAGCCATTTCTAAGTTGCACTAATAGGTCTGATTTTGACCTCTACCAATCTCAATCTCCACTGTGGGAGCAATATATTATCAGCAGAGGAAGAAGAATTTACCAAGACAGGTGAATTCCAGGTATAAAACATATGAAGAAAAGACAAAGCAAAGTACATACTCTACTTATTCTAGAATAAGCAGCTTGTTCCTTGGCAGAACCTTTCAGCTAGTGTATGGGATAAAAGTGTTTACTTTCAATCACCTCTGCTTTTTTGGGTGATGCACTGTATTCCTGCTCTTTGCAGCATGCTTAAATAAACATTTACATAATTCAGAGCTCAACACGGTTTTTATGTGGAAAAAAAAAAACAAAAACCAAAAAACCAGCAAGTTCCAAGACTACATATGAAAAAAATCGCATCAATAGTACAGTAAAAAATTTCGGGAGAAGGACTGATGCAAAACAATTATTAGACCATTATGAAGGTTTCTGGGGAGAGCAGGTTAATATGGTGATTCTGGTAACATCAGTGAATAACCTGTTTTGTTCCTATGCTTTATCTCCTTATCAGTCTGCCTCAATGGATTTACAATCTAATTATCCAGTTGGGCTTACAGCTCTCCTATGACTCTCATCACCTCCTTTGCTTTCTATCATCTTCCTTTGCTAACATACTGGTGACAAGGAAGACAGGAGAAAATTTAGCTTAGAGACGATAGGCAGAAAATTCTTTACTTTCAAACATGGAATTTTGAAACCACATATTTATCCAACTGTATCAGGTCATAAAGCAAGAAAAATTAAGCTAGTTCAACCATAACTTTTTTCATGGGAATCATAAAGACAGCAGCAGCATAGATACAGACACAAAATAGGAGGATACAATATTAGATGTAACAGTGCTACTAGCACCACTCTAACTAGAACACCAGGATGCTAGCACTGGACACAGTCATTTTGTCTGGCTTTCCTGAGAAACTGCCGAACAGATTGACTCAGTTCTTAAATCATGCATGATTTCTGGTTTTTCACACAGATCCCAAGTCAGGCTGTTACCACAGCCCAGCTTGCCTACCTTACTCCTGAGAAACTCCAGAACAGATTGACTCGGTTCTTGCTTAAATCATGTATGATTGCTGGTTTCTCACATGGATCCCAAGCCAGGCTGTCACCACAGCCTAGCTTGCCTACCTTACTCCTTCAGAAGAGGTCAGAGAAAACCAGATTTCTTTAATCTGAGCTCCCCCTGCTGCCTGCCTGCCTGCATAGAGCCTCTCTGCGGGGCTGACTGCAGTCCTCGCAACACCCAGGTCTGCGCAGCTGGTCTGCAGCTGGCAGATCCAGAAAGCAGATCATATCAGAGCACATGCACTTGGCAGCACTGTCCTAGCCTTGCTTTGCATTTTAAAACACTGAATAAAAAGCACAGGTTTCTATGGGGGCAAGCAAAATAACTGCTGACAGTTCCTCTAGGTCTTTACAGGTCTTGGACAGCTGCAAGGGATTGAAAGGTTGAAACACACAGCTGATGTGCACAGGTTTCAGGCCATATATATCTAATTACGCATCTAGCGGGTGTTTCTTTTTGTGTACAGACTTTTCCTCTGCAAACACTTTCTCGCAGATAAAAGTGTGTGTGAGTGAGAATCCTCTGCAGTCTTAACTTTGCATTCTTAAATGTAGAAGTCAATCTGAGCCAAAAAAGCGAGCAACCAGAACTGTCAGCACACATGAAATTCTAGAATGCCTCTACATAGACCTTCCTCCTTCTGCACCTCCCCCTTCCCCTGTCTGACTATGTAATAAGACAAATGCTATTTTAACCAAAACTTTCTTGGAAAGGTAAATGGGTATTATTCCAAACTAGGAAAGGTAAAATAACATTGCATAAAAAGCGATGTGACGGAAGAAGCAATGTGCTCCAAATTGTTCAAATATGTAAATCTATGAAATGTCCAGAAGGCCTTGGAAACCTTCTAATCTCTACATTCTCTGTTGTCAGACTCTTTTCCAAGTATCTTGCAGCTTGTACTCAAAAATAGTCTTAGCAAAGTTCTATTTAGTTGTACTTTGGAAAATTGTTATTTTGTTTTTATGTCATTAGGTGCCTTTTCAGGAAGATTTTTATTTAAGAAATATTGTTCTAGTTGAGAATCAAAATGTGCTGTGCTTGTATGATCCTTATATAGTGGATTTAACACCATCTCACAATAAGATAACAGGAAGAACGTTTAGAGTTTTAATCACCACAAATACTTATCTTTATTTATTTGTATACTTATTCAGAATTGCATCTTTCTTGCAAGCTGTACCACAAATTCATGGGAAATGTTGGAGGCTAGACTGTAACTGTTATTATTTTGAAGTCTACTCAAAGCAACTCAAGAGACAATCTTGGTCCACAAAATACTGGGCAATCTTTTTAAAATGTCAGTTTGTTACAACATGTCGACTACTTTTGCCTCTGCATTTTACATGTAAATGCACTTTAGCTGCAATTATTGCTTTTTTGAAATATACTTTAAGTTTGAAGTTTGAAAATTTTGCATCACATATTTCTAGGCCACTTCTGTTCACACAGCAACTTAGAAACTTTTTGGGATCACTTTATTGAGAAGTAATAGAAAAATTGTCAATACGTGTTCCCAACTAAGTTGCTAAATTTCATTTCATTAAAGCTCCCACTTACATTAGGAGATATGCTTAGCCAGACATACATACTCCATTATTGGGAAACCTAGAGGCTACCAGGGGTGCTGCTCGCCAAAGCCCAAGTCAGCAGTTGCCCCAGTTGCTCTCTGAGGTCCTCAAATGTCCCACAGTCTGGTTGTGTCATAGCTCAGAGAAACAGCTGGTGAAGAAAAGACATAAAGCAAACATACCGACAAACATCAGCAGGGTTTAAATGCATCCACAAACGTTAAAGTCTGTATTCCTCTGAGCTACGATTTTATCGAGAATACACACACTTTAAGAAGACAATCGGCATATTGCACTTGATGCAGCCATTTTTCAAGTAGTGTTACGATATAAAACCAACTATTAGCCCTCTAAGTATCCGGTATCTGTATAATTAAAATACAACTCTAAGACAACATTTGCAGGTTTTGGCTAAACCAAAATTCATAAATCTAGTAACACCGTTTCTTTTTAAAGAAGCTTTTGGGAAATAATATCAAGAAAACTACTTCTGAAGAAAATATTTCTTCTTTCCCACTGCCATTTGGCACAGAGATTTACAGAGAGGAAACTTTGTCCTAATCCACTAACAACAAATCAGAATTTGTAATCTTTTTTATAGGGTAGATAAAGCAGGACATGAGCTGGGCCAACAGAACTAACATAATGGAGACCTGTAAGAAGTAAGACTCAGCCCTGAAGAAACACATACCTATGCCTGGATCTTGCAGAACCAGCAAACACCTGGTTTCCTTTGTCTCCAAAGATAAAAATCCAATATGCTAACTGGGTTTTTATGGGCTTATAAGCAATATAAATTTAACTACCATAAATCCTAGTACATACATTCCACAACCATTTCCTTGTTGTTATTGTCAAGCACTACTATCCTGGAATAAAGCTTTGTGAAGTGCTTGAACTAACATTGCAATTCTCTTAATTAAATCAGTTCACCAATAAAATAAAAGTTGATTTTTATATATTCCTCACAATAGCAGCTTCATTCAAATTCAGTTTTTGAAAGATGAAATACTGCAGAACAAGGAGATTATAACTCCTTTTTTTCCCTCTCCCAATTTAAAGAGTCAATTCATCAATGTATTTCTGCATATGCTCAAGTTAATCACTTGAATATATCCAAATGAGAGTAGCAAGATTTGAGCTATCAAAAGAAGCAGAGGATTATTCACATGCATGCTTTCAAATAATTTTGTGATTTGGAGACATACACAAATAGAAAGAAGAGCAGATTATTAGTTACTTCAGATAGGAAGCTCTAACTTTTATCAGGCATAGCAGGATTATTCTTGTTGAAATTCTTAATGAAATATACATCCCTGTTGTGATAGTCTTCCAGCACCCATAAAGCTCTTGGCTCATCATCTTTTCATGAAACAAGTATGAACGGATGACTGCTGTTAGCACATTAATAGGCAGCTACCATTCCTGCCTACTCAAGGAGCATACAACCATGCTGCCAGCTCTCTGCCACACAAAATAAAACAAGTTTGCCTAATACTCTCCTGAGCGCTGCAAGAATGAACCTTTTCTCCTTTGTACTGCAGGAAAGTATCACTATGTACATGGCCAGACTGCAGATTTCAATGATTAAAGCACTAAGTTATCGCTAAGGAATGACAAACAACTATGAGGCAGTAACTTATTAAATATTTAGTTCCTTCCTAGATATTTTAATAACCCCTTTCTGATAATCTGATACTACATTTGGCATTGAAATATGTACATCTGCATCAGAGGATATAACATATTCACAGAAAGATAACAACAAAAATGTTGTACAGTTCTCCATTTATGTGTTTTTTTGGGGGGGACTTGGTTGTTGATGGGTTTTTTTAGTTATTATGCAACTTCAATTATATTTAAAGACTAAATCAAATTTACTAGAAGAGCAAAACCAAGCAACAGGCAACTGTAGCCCTAAACTATTTCTACATATATTAATATCCAAATAGAAAGGGGACATAAATTAAATACAACGAAAAGGTGGAGGAAGAAGAAGAGAGCACACTTGCATATCAATACTAAATGCTATTTTAAAGCTCCGAAGACAGTATGAGTTATTTCCAATATGGGTGAAGCATACATAAGTTAACTGGACAGCTTTTTCCAGAACACTTTTTTAGCATGGAAGTGGCAGTACAAGGAAGAAGTGCAAAAGTGTTTCTTTATCTGTATTAATCGTATTAATCTCCATTAACAGAGAGAATAAAGAACATTAAAATTTTTAGTAAAATCTGTATAAATCACAACCGCGAGCATAACTTCATCAATACTTTTCATNTTAGCATGGAAGTGGCAGTACAAGGAAGAAGTGCAAAAGTGTTTCTTTATCTGTATTAATCGTATTAATCTCCATTAACAGAGAGAATAAAGAACATTAAAATTTTTAGTAAAATCTGTATAAATCACAACCGCGAGCATAACTTCATCAATACTTTTCATAACCCCTCATTTAAAAAAAATTGAGTTCTACTAAAATTAAGTCCGTAAGTTCCAGTTTTTCACAAAATACAAATAAAGTTCATTGCTCTGTTATTATCAGTCTCTTTCTGTAAAAAAAAATTAATTATTGATACAACACCCATCTTACTTAAATAACCACACCAAATAGCTTTAGCTGCAAACAGAAAGTGTTTCTCAGTTTTTCTTCAAGAAACATGTTAATTTCATTTAGTTTCTCATCGCCCTAGTGTTTTGCCAACACCTTCCAAGTATTCCAATAAGTTGAATGTACTTCTTTTTTAATTTAGGAAAAGATATACATCCATAAACTCTACTACAAGCACTCACACCTTGTCAGTTTGATGTTGAGTATCTTCTCTTCAAGTACACTCTCACAAATTACTTAAGTTACTTGACTTCTTGATACTTGACCAATGTGATAGCCTTCTGTGATGGCATGA
>VZSC01014897.1:0-22393 GCA_013398225.1 Steatornis caripensis
GAAAATTGGTTCTGTCCTAGCCCAGACCAGGACAAACGGAAAAGAGCTGGTTGAGAGGTAATGCTTCTTAGAAAGAGAGCCTGTCAAGGCCAAATTGATTTGTAGTTTGAGCCCCGACGTATTCATGTGTACTCTACAACCACAGAGTTATCAGTGGACAGTGTTGATGTTGTGCTAAGCGAGCTGGCAACAGCATGATGCAAGATGTATTATCACGTTGGACACACGTAAGTCTAACACCTAAGAATATTACAAGAATATACAATACTAGCCCCAGGATGGGAGTCCAGGTTTTCTGCTGCAGTTTGCACTTCAGTGCAAAGAGCTGACAAGGGAAAAACTTATGGAAGACAGCAAAAAGAGTCCTAAAGAATTTTCAAAAGGTGAAGCGGGGTCATAAGTTTGTCCATCGCAGTAAAGTTAGAAGTTTCTCACACTTTCTCACACTACTGAAATTGGTTACAGATATGAGTAGCTCTGATTTTGTTTTCTTCTGTTCTTCTGCCATGAAATTCATGTAAACTAACTGCCTTTCACTGGAAATATATATGACATACACGTGGATAATCTTCACAGTTCAATACAAAATTTGCAGTCTCCTGGTTTTTTGGGGGTCTTTTTTGTTTTTTGGGTTTTTTCCCATGGTGCTACTGTGAGCAGTCAGGCATTCTGTCATGTTTTCTTTGTGCTGAACACTGACACAGTTCACACCAGAAGTGTTCACAAAGGTACATTAATATTCAACAACAGGATAATTGTGCAATTAGATAATGATAATTACTAATTTGTGAGTTCAGTGCTGAAAAGTTTAATATTAATTAGGTTGTAATAGTCTAGTTACATTAATGTGTGTTTCCTAACGGAAAAACACTTTTCTAATGTGGAAGTTTTTCAAAAATTCAAAATAGACTATTACAAATAGATTTTTACAAGTTTCCAACTTTAAAAAGAATTCTTTTGATCTGTTACAGACATTATCTTTCAGTCATACATTCAACACCACATAGCTTCTTAAAACAATTTGTTTTTTAAAAGCTGAAGAATGGAAAAACAGTTTGATAGCTTTGATTGAGTACTTGGCTAGGACCCTTGACAAATTTTGGATGACACCTGCATATTTTAAGCCAGCCAGCCAAACGTGATGCAAGATATAGCAGTGTTTCTCAGACATCTATTTTTCAATTTATCTGATAAGAAGGAAGGACTTGCATACCTCAGTAGCAATTAAGGGAAAAATAAAAATAATCCTACATGATAGTATCAGTCCTGCCGTTTTCAATTTTATACACAACCCTTACTCTAGTCACCAAATGTCAATAGAGGAATAGATGATGACAAGCATCCTCATCATCAGGGCCTCCATACCACCTTTAAAGAGGCTTAAGTCTTGACATCAGCTAGGGCATTTATGTGTCTCACACTCATGCTTGCAAGAATCTATTTTGCTAGGATTTAGGGGTACTGCACTCCAGTCATAAATACTTATTTAAACAACCATAGTTTCTGAACTCATAACTCCTGAATAATCAAGGAGATACCTATACTATTCAGATAGATGAAAAACTGAGCTGTAGAACCATTCTTTTTTCTGATTCCCAGAAATAGTTTCATGTTATTCATACATTGCTACTATGAAGCAATCTCATGCTTTTAGTGTCAATGACCTCTTGCTAAACTCTTCGGTGTTGAGCTTTGTTAGCAATATAGTCAACAAAGGAGGCGTTATCCTATATTTTTTCTGCCTTATTACTTTGGATATACATACGCACATTCACTGCGTTCAGAATTTTTTTCCGTATTCACCAAGTATAATCACAGGATTGTGTCATTCAAAAGAAAAAGATTCATGTGATTAACAAAATACAAAGTCAAAGTTCATAATGTGATGGCACAAAAGTAACCCAATTTCCCGTTTTACACAAGTGAAAACCAGATGTCTGCCAAATGTCTGGCGCTCCCAGTGAAGTCTGGATTGATGAAAGTTAGCAGCATTTTTGTAAGATACTGTTGACAAAATCCTGAGTTGGACAAAGAGTTTCTCACAGAAAACTTGCATCTTGCATCAGAGCTTTGCGCTGGCCAGTTTCTGAGTGACATCTGTACACAACCATTCTTAGCTGAAAACTGAAGCAACTCAGATTTTCCCTAAGGCATGATTTTCAAACTTTGTTAGACTTCCCTCACATCTTCTTTTTAGTAGCATTTTATGTCATGATAGTCTCTCCTACTCTTCCCCAATGTGTATATATTTCCTCTAGCCTGCCCCAAACCTTTGCCTTCCTCAGACTGCAGCTACTCATACTGTTTGTTCTTCACAATGTTTATTCCTTTACCCAGAAAGAAATTGCACTATTTCCTCACAGAGAAACAGCCCATTCAGTCCAAATCTTACAGCTGCTTTTTGCAATTTAATTTGCTCAAAGGAAATGCCACATTCTTCAAGGTGCTGCTGAGTAGAAAGCTTTAGGAGTGTGGAAAGCATGAAAGGAAGAGAAAAGCCTGGGTAGAATTTCTTGGGGTTTTACACTATCGAGGAGGTATGCACTCTTCCTCCTCTCCTCGAAAAGGGCCTCGCTCCAATTTACATGGGCTTTTGTTGTTTCCAAGGACAGGAAGTGTCATCCAGGAATTAGTAGGGCATACAGGATTCCAGACACACTCACCTGTGCTTTCTACACTCTTTCTTGTTGTTCCCATTGACTAACTAAATTGTGTTTATGGACAAAATCTCCTAAATGCTTATCTCAGGTTAACTTTATCAGTTCAGGAACTGCTTCACAGAAAGAAATCTTTCTCACCTACTGTGAACTCCCCTCCTCCTGATGCTGTCTAAATGCCAGAAGCTGTTTAAAGGATCTCTACAGTGTTCAACTCGCAATCAGTAAGAGTTCAATGGTCTGGAAAATAAGGAAAAGAGTGTCAGAATCAGTTTCTGGGATGCTTTCACAAAAGCCGTGTGTTCAGCACCGTGCTGGAGCCAGGAACAACCTATCCGTCCTGAAGCAGCTCTCTCACAGACAACTTTATTCCACAAAACATTCAGGGTTGTAACATAAGCTTTATAATCTGAAAATCTATGGATTTGATCGTGCCCCTAATTTGTATCTGGACAATAATTTCAGACTTACTTCAAGTCGAGAGAAAACAAGTGAGACGTTCTGACTTAATTGAACATATAATTAAAACACAACTTTTGATCTAGAGTTCAGCTATGGAATCTACAGCACACCCCACTTCTGCCCAGATTGGAGGGGTGCACATAAGAGAGGTAGGTTTGAGTTACTCTCTTCTCTGCATTTCATCTGTGCAGCAACACACGGAATTTTCTACTGTTGATAGCTCTGGTGTACACAATTATTACTGTCAAAGCAATTATTTAAGACTGAGAAAGGAATGAAGAAATTTGCAAAAGGAGAATGTAAAACACGCAGATAAAACCTTGGTCCCATCTCACACAATTAGAGGAGATACAGCCTTCCAAGCGGATTAATATGGGTTTATCGTCCAGTCCCAGGGCAAGATACTAGAAATGTTTATAGCAAAAGCAAAACATATATTGAGAATTTCTGGAGTAAATTGTCTCTTGTTTTACTCTGGTGCTTACACTGGCTGAATGTTGATATACTGCTGCAGCACCAGGGCTTATCCTTCTTTGGATTAGCACTAAAGAAAATGCATTAGTTTGACAGTTGTAGTAAATGAGCCTTGAGCTTTTTCTTTTTTATTCATGGCTGGTTAGGTGTGCAGGTCACGTTCCAACCTCATTAGTGAATGGTGGCAACTTCAGTCTGGTTATTAATTCTCCAGGTTGCAAGTTGTTAGCAACTGAAGCCCAGTAATATTGACATAATGTTGCCTGAACCAGAGATTTTTGAGTCTAGCAGGACTTTTATTTTTGTTTATTGATGAAAAATATTTTGTTGGGAAAAAAAAAGTTACTGCTTGGTGCTAGACAGGTTCACATGTGCTAACATTACACCTGGTACGTTAACAACTGAAAAAGTGACATGCTTGAATGTTTCCATTCTGATTCTTTTTTTGGTATTTGTTCAAGACTTCTGAAAATTTACAGGCCAGATTTTTTTTTTTTTTTGAGCTTAAAAATAGATTTAGTGAATGAAAAAACTTAAATTACGCTTCCTGTTCTCCCTAGGAAGTGAATTTTTGCCTGAATGTATTCATTCTGCACCATTACCATGTCAAAACTTTCAGGGGACAACTATAAATTTTCATGGTTTCCTAATGCACAACAAAAATTATATTCAAAGGGGCATGAGAGATGGAAAATCATCACTGTTGAGATATTTCTAATGTGCTCATGACCACAGTACCTGGCATGTTAATGAAATTAACTGAAGCCTAATTAAATTCATACACTTTTTCATCCTTCCATCCAATAACACGACTTTTATTTGTGTCACACATTTGCATGTGTTTGTGTATACATGATCATTTCTGTTTCTTTCAGTAACGAAGCCACAATTCATAGAAATAAGCTAAGATTGCCTTTTGGCCCTAGTAATGCAATTAAAGCCCAGAACTAGGTAAAGTAAAACATTATGCTGCAAGACAGGACAGCATCTGTTGTCTCCTGTAATGACTACTAAAATGTAAAGGGAATTTTGTATGCCGTTTTCCAGCCTTTCGTTATCTTATGAATGCTATTCATACATCTTTTTATTTTTAATCCTAAAACTTGACCTCCCTTTTTCAAAACTCCTGTAAAACTAGCATTGTGGCTTACCTTTCAATTTAAAATTAAATTCTTAGAAAATCCAGTGAAATGAATCTCAGGCTATTCATGGTTTGCTGTGACTGTACTCTGAACTGTTGAGCTGAAGGAATATTGAAATGTCAGCATGGTTCTTTCTGATAAATAAAGTACAGGCATGTAGAGTGAGTGGTGTCAAGAGGGGAATGACAAATCATGTCCACATATAACCCTATATTTCTTGTGCATATCCCCCATACAGCTCTATCTAATATTGACATGTAATTTCTGCAGTGTAATCCAAATCACGTGCAGAGGATGGACAATTTTTATCACCGTTCATCCTTGTCAGCATCACTTGAACAGCGTGTGTAACTGAACTCTCCAAGAGGCAATCTTCTTCTATGTGAAGTGATATCAGAATACAAACAGTGAGCCAAGAAGAAATAGGAAAAATAGAAGTTCATGGCAATCTTGAGAAATAAAATAGAACAGATTCTACTGAACCAAGTAAAAACAACTAAAAATTATGCCCATTGCACTTAATTTTTAATTTGTCTAACATCTTATTTTCAGAGCCCTGCCACATGAACTTTTTATATTAAAAATGTTCATTAAAAGGCCTCCCAGTTCTCATACCACCTCTGTTTTCAGTCAGCCTGGCTAATACACACATGCTACTTGAAAGCTGAATTCAAGCACGAAATTCTGGGGATACGAGAAGTATCACTTTTATTAAAGGCTAGTGAGGAATTAGGAGAAATGGTAAAATCAGAAATCAGGAATCAGGAGAAATGACAGAATCGGACACCATCTAGAGGGACAATCTTGTAAGACTTTTAATTGCTGATGGACTCTGACATGATCACTAATGAGAACAAATAGTTTTACAGAAAAGGAAGGTGGAAGCAAGACAGTCAGGAAGCCAGGGGTATCAGTAGAAAAGGGAGGGTCAGGACAAACTTGCTATACATTCCAGTTTATTTCTGGCTTCTAAACAACCCAAACACTCCCCAATAATTAGTACCTTAATCCAGAAAATAAAAAGAATGAAAAGACACAGAGATGTTTGTTATTTCACAGAAATTCTGGCCTTACATTTGATATCACAGTTCTTACGTTTGTGCCATCAACTAAGTTTTTGATTAATTTCTCACTTTTCTCCCAGTTACATTACTCTTTTGTTGGCTATTGTTTTTATATATTTATTCTCTGTATAATAAATATTCTAGCACATTTATGATGAGTCCATATGGTCCACAATGATCCAGACTCTGATCGCAAGGAAGTTTTGAGTACATTTCACCACAGCCTCTGGTGGCACGTGTTCTGCATTTCTCCTGTTATTTTTGGGAGCAAGTTCAGTGATGAACTGGAACAGTGACGACAGAGCTGTATCAGCATAGTACTTCCTGGCAAGTGAGCCTCATGGAAATTACTCAGGACACGTCAATAAAAAACGAAGTAGTTCTTGTGCACTTTAAATGTCTTCAAACGCGCTCTACCCACTTTATGCCCACTAAGATAGTTGGAGTGTTCTGCAATTGGTGGAGTCCTTGGTGGTGGTGGTATAAGGAGTACTCAGGGGTCTCCTGCAAAACATGGCAAATGGGAGCTGTCAGAGTCAGAACTTCAGCACCAGTCAGAAGCCAGTTCAGAGTGCCGAGCAACCCAGAATCAGAGGAGTACAAAGATGGTTTAAAGTTAGCCTTGCACATCCTCCCCTGAGGCTGTGCATTCAGTCCTCCTGCTCCTAGACATGCAGTCTGAAAATTCTCCTGTAGTCCTGATGCATTGTTTACTTAATTTGTCGTACTCCTTTCTACTTCAGGACTGGTTTCCTCATTTTAAAAATCAGCAGAACTATGAGTGCTTTCCCTGTGTTTTAAGCAGGCACACGCACAGGCACAGCAGCTTGGCACAGGTATTTCTGCACACCTATTTTAATCTGTGTCAGTAGATGAGGACACAAACTCCAAAGTATTACAATCGAAGCAATGGAGTCTTTCTGCCAACTTCAGCCGATTTTAGATCAGGCATGTGAGTCCTCACATTATCCACAAAACATATACAGTGTTGAAGCAATCCAATGGAAGAACTATGAATCTTCCAGACTTGCAGATTGATTTGATGGATCACATTTATGGGGCAATAATGCCATTCCATTTCAGTCCTTTGTGTCTCTTCGAACAAACAACAGCGCTGCCAATTTCTGCCAGCTGTGGGAAATTCTGAGCTGTGAATATTTATCCATTAGGATGTGAACAGAAAGTATTAAAGAATGACGTTTCAAAAAGCTGTGTTTTGAAGAGAAAGAAAAGAACATCCACATAATTTCACGGCAATTTGTTAAATATAAGACCAAAGGGAAATCAAGCCATCTTCCTGGAGCTGGTACTGTGAAAGTGGCCAGCTTTTTGAGCCTTAGATTTAATATACTGCTCACAGAATTTATCACATTCAATTCTCTTATGACAGACAGTATAACTTGATGATTGTGTGTGATTGAGAGCTATACCGAAATATGTTCCTGAAGTGTTGCATTGTACTGAGCAATTTTTCTCTTTACACTTCAGTAAATTTACTACTGTGTGTATAGTGTCCACAAAATATCTTTTATAAATAACAGTATTGGAGACTCATCACTGCCTGAAGGTTGTATAAGATTCCATGCAAATTCAGGATAAGACTTTTGCAGGAAAATAAATGGTAGCTTAATAGACATAACATGAAAAGAAATAGTACGAACAGTACGGATAATTAAACAAAGCAGGAAAATTGAGACAGGAGATTATTTCAATGCAAAACTTGACCTGAGGTGAGAGAGGGCAGAGCACTGGGTAGCTGAAGGGGATACTAACTTCGGTATCTCTGAAGTTCTTGTTCTTATTTGGATCTGACCATGACCTCCACCATTTTGCAAGGGTGGTCGTGAATGTCCTGCTCCTTCTAAACTGCTTGTCCCTACTAAAACAGAGTATTAGTGAGGAAGAAGTGCTGTGAGGAACTACATATAGTGAAATAAAGTGATAAAGTGAGCTAGAGCACCTGAGCTAAAGAATTCAGTAGTGTGATTATACTGACATATAGAGCTTTCAACTCAGATCCCAATCCCTTTTGCGTTGGATATTGTATAGATGCAGTTCCTACACTGAAGATCTTACTGTCAAAACAAATATGGAAAAAAACCCAACACAAAATGAAGAAATGACACACCAAAAAAAAAAAAAAGACAAGAAGGAAATACAATGCATGTAGAAACTGAAATACAGAAAAGTGAAATGGCCTTTCACCAGGCATGGCAGAAGCAGGTAATTAACTCTGCCTCTCTAGGGCTCTAACCTTGCTGGTTCAGTGATGCTACCCAAGGTCTTTGGTGGCAAGGGACAGGAAAAACTCAGAAAACTACATCTGGGTCTTCTAGGTACTTTCTGTTTTGGCACAGCAGGATTCTGGATATAACTAAATCACATGGGCACTATGATAAAATAAATACACAGAATCTGTTTGACTGACTGATTTCTGGTAAACAGGACAAGAGGAAAGGAAGATAAGGTAAAAGCAGTTATTTCTGTGTCTTGCCACTAAGGTTGATTTGGTTTTATAGGCCTCTCGCCCTTGTGACTAATTTAGACCTTTAGGAAGAAAAGGTCCCTTTTTTGGGACTAGGATCACTCGCTAGTATTAACACATTTTTACATTTCTAAAACATTGAGAGCCTGTTATTCTGTTTTTAAAAAAAACATACCAGTTTTGGACACCTGCTGTCTCAGAAGCAGAGCCAGACCAGACAGATGAAAAGTATGCAACTAAATACAGGCCTGTTACATGATGCCATTGTAAAAACAAAGAAACAGTGGCATTTTGAGAATAGTCATCAATCATATTTGGAATTCAGCAGTATAAATAATCTTCTATACAGCCCTGTTGCATCCCTATTGCAGCCATATCTGGAAAACAGTGCACTGGCATTTCCAACCATTTGGGAAGAATGCAGGAGAAAAATAACAGTAAATGACAACAAAGTTATGCAAAAGTTTCAGAGGAAAAAAATACAACACTTCGTACAAGATGGACATTTTTAGTATCTCCATGTGAAGGAAATCATTCAGTTTATTTCAGCAGCTCAAAAACTGTGTTGACAGTTACGGGATATGGTTTGGTTTACAGTTCAATTCACCATTTTAAATCAATAGTTAAATTAATTGTTGTAAACTACAGCTAACCTAGCTTTTGCTAGATGTATACTTCTGCATACATAGTTTTCTTGTGTGTATACCTGACACAGTGGCACCCAACAGAAAATTTGCTAATGTTTTCTCACTGCCTACTGCTCTAAATCTCACTCTTTTAGCCTTGTTGGTAGACTCCAGTGTTTCAGCTGTGTGTGGTAGGTGTCAAAGACTGCTGCACTGCAGCACTTGCTAGGTTCGTACACGGCACCGATCGGTACTCTAGGGACCTTGGTGCTTCTGCTACAACAAATAAGCTACAGAGGAGGATCTTGCGCTGCCTGCGTTATGCTTCAGGCAGTCTCACTTTCTTTTGCATTCCAGCCTCTAGATATTTAATGGTCAGCATCCCTGTTCATTAAAAATACTTGTATTATATTTCAATACTGTCACTTGCAACTTCAGCATACGGTTTTAAGACACACCTCTTATGTTGCTTTTGCTTGTACTGACTGCTGCAGAAATACTTTAGAAAATGAGGTAATTTCTGATTTCTTTTTATACTGCTTTAGTTCCCATACCCAAGCTGTTTCTCACTCAACTTCTTTCTGAGCTCCTGCTTTGTATTCTTTTATGATCTCTGCTTCTTTCTCAGTCTCCTGTTCATAGTAAATTTTACTTACAAATTGGGGGATATAACCGCAGCATTCAGAGCCTCCTAATATATATTACAGTTTGGATTATTAGGGCATAGGCACTGTTACCTTCTTGGCAGAACTAATTAGCTCTTTTAACAGCAGGTTCTGTTAGTAACCAGAGGTGTCTTATGGCTGAACATCCTGAAAAATATTATATTAAGAAGTTTTGTCCTTTGTTAAAATATTAATCTACATTAACACGAAATATTAAAATGCTGTAGAGATTCTCTGGAACAGTGTTACCAACATGGCCAAAGGTCAGCACCTGTTTCAGTTTAAATCAATGATGACTGTACGACGGATTTTTATTTTAGTAAGAGCAAGCTGTTTAATTTTTAACAATCCTCCTTCCCCTCTGCCCTCCAGCAAACCCAGGAGGGCATACAGCAGAATATTCAAAGGAAAACACGTATTACAAATTTTGAGCTTGTTTTCAGGCTACTGGGCTTCTCTGGCCAATAAGACCTCTTTTATTTGCCTGAATGAATGAATAAATTTCCTTTGCTTCGGACTTGAATTTTTCAGATTGCTTTCAAACAGTAGGTATTGTTTATACAGAAAATAGTATCATTTTGAAGCCGTTACAGTATTTCATGTAGTAACTGATGGTCACTGACAGGACATCAACCAGGGATTGTGTTCTTTAGACATTAACATCTACAAGAAATTAGATTTCCATCAATCTTGGAGTTTCCCTCTTAGCTTAGGTGTGCTAAAAATGAAGGCAGGAACGCATCTCAAGCTTGCTCTTATTCCACTTTCTGAACAGAAAAATGCAAAATTGCCCAAGGATGAGGAATAATACTACACATATATACAGTGCCATTCTCACTCTCTTCAAGGCAAGTTTTGGCTGTGAAAGGTCTTGACACTGTAGAACTCAAGCAGATGTGCTTACAGGCAGACAAACCTACAGCTTGCTCACGGTACTCCAGAAGGCAGATCTGCTAAACTTCAGTCCTCTCCATTTTCAGAAGCAGATGTGAAAATAGCAACTTATATAATAATTTACTAGGCAGCGTATTCTAACCTTGCGTAAGTGAAAAAATTCTTAATAAAAGTTTAGATGCCTCTTTAACCCACTTGTAAAAAACTGTGTATGGCTACATATAAGCCTCTACATTTAAAACACACTTGGACTGGTTGTTGCACAGATTCAAAAGTGTCAAAACTTCATACTTAAGAAGGACACCAGGCACGTATCAGTCTAAGCATCTACTTGATTTCCTAGCCAGGGTATTTTGCTTTCTGGCATAAAAGGCTGAATAGTCTCCCATTTGAAAATCCAATTCAAAATAGCATTATTTTAGGTAGCCACGGAAAGCAGCATAGTGGTAAATTACATGTTAGGGTGCTACAGTATGCACACGATTAATGATCAAAAAGATAGTCTGTCCTATATTTAAGATACCAGGCTGGTAGGTGCCTACAGGTGTAAAGGTAGTCTTTTTCTTTGTCCTCTGTAAGGTAATCACACTCTCGTTGTAGAAAATGAAGCCCAGATGTTCTATCACAGAATCTCCTCCAATGCAGTTTACTTCAGCAGAACTGAAACTGTAGTTTATGCGTGCGGCCATAGAGCGGCAGCCTAGTAACAAAAAAAAGGATGGACTTGACGTTCCAAAAAGTAGGTATTTCCTAATGGTTTAACATTGCAATGGGGTTTCAAACACTAGAGAGAAAAATGAATGAGGCATGACTATTCCCTGGGGGAAAAAAAAAAAAATCTGGCCTTGATAAAAATTGAATACTAAGGGGAGGGAGAGGAAAGAGGTTGAAAATGAGACGGCAAAGGGGGTCAGATTACGTGCCTGTGTAAGCAAAGATGATCAAAGAGTAAGAAACGAAGGACTTGGTTTATGTCTTAAAAATCAAATGCTTTTTCTTCCCTTTGATACAGGCAGTTAGTACTTTCATCATCTATGGAAGCTGGTGGATAGGATTACATTCATACAAGCTAATTTTTAGCTAAGTGGTTTCACAGACTTTTCATTGATAAAAATACAGCTCAAAAAGCCTCTGAATGTTCAACCAGATTGCAAATCTAAAATGTCAAAGAACAGGGTATCATTGTTCTGTTGTTTGCCATAGAGGTTTATGTGTGCAATAAGAACAATTAGATTTCTCTGCATTAAGCTTTATTTTTATGTGGAATTAAATGGGTTTAGCAGTATCAAGCACACTTGAAACAGTATGCAAAATATCACTGAGGCTGAGCTTTCTTCGCATTTATGTAAATAAAAATCAGGATTAACTCCATTAACACTGGTGGAGTCTTAACAGCATGAAATTAGTATGAAAAAAGCATTTGCCACAGCAACTTTTAAAGAAGTTAGTTCCCAGTGCTCCTAAATTATATAGCTCATTATCCTGAAAAACAGAATTATTTTATATGAACCATTTATATTTTTACTTCAAATAGCTGCAATTATCAAATTTAGTTACTACACAACAAATATCTTCATGCTGCAGTTCCCAGTTTCTGTATCTATGATGTCCACATATTACTGATGTTCTTTGCAGACCAGAAGTAATATAAAATTGAGAAAAGTGGAGAGATAAATTAGTAATCAAATATAGGCTGCACTATAATTTCATGTGAACAACTTTCACGGCAGCAAGCCTGGAAATTACCTATCAGAGTGAGATATAATTTGAAAATTGAAAAGCGCCCTCACAAAGTTGAAGAAGCCTTTGCTGGCATACTCATGTTACTTCAAATTGCCACATATCCCTTTTACCCACACATATCCATCTGACTTACTTGGCTGACATTCAGTGCTTGAAGTAGAGAGAACTAGTAAATATAATTCTTCCCAGAGCTGTAACAATTACTCTAAATAGTCCATATTCTGCTCCTTTCTCTTCTGCACCTGCTGCTTGCAACGAATTGATATTTCCAAAGGATGAAAAGAAAGCGTGAGCCTCCCACCTTCTCAGCTTCCTCCTGGATATCAAAATAGTGTCAACATCTCCTTTCCCTCAACTTCTACCTAGCTGCCATTTAGCCTGTTGATACTTTCACGTTTTTAATGTGAAAAGAGATAGACATCAAGTACTCTGTAATGGCTCACACAGATGTGTCTGTCCAGCCTGATATCCCATCTTCTGCAATAGCTAATAGTACATACTTACAGGAGGAGGACGAAAATAGTTTAATTAACCTCTCTCTCCAGCAATAAGCAGTTCAGAAACTTTCTGAGCCAAAGAAAGTGCCAGAAGTACTTTTTTCAATATCAATTACAATCAATGGGACTTGTCCTCCATTTTATTTTCTCCCCTTTGAACCCATTTTAACTGTTGCCTTACAACCACTGTGTTGCAATGATCAGTGACCTAGCAAGGCATTCTGACACCACTTCCTAGGTTTTGGTTCCTATCCCTCACACTATCACTACCTCCTTCTTGCTCGCTGCTTTAAACCTGCAACCAGATCACATCACTGACAGCCCTCTAGTGCTTATGTTATGAGAATAATGATGCCACAGACTCTACAGACTAAAATGAAGGGAACAAGCATTGAAAGGCCTTTCCTAGAAAGCCAAGCATTGCACCTGGCTTTATTGCTGGGCCCAGGAAGCTATCTAGGATCAGTGGGACAAAATCTGACTAGCTGTCACTTACTAGCAGCGCCTTCAGGCAGGGATAGATACTGTTTAACGCTTTTAATAAAAACCTGGATGATGGGATGGACTGCACGCTCAGCAAGTTTGTGACTGATACCAAACGGAGGGGCACGGTGGTTACACCGGAGGGCGGGGCTGCTATTCAGAAGGACCTCTGCATCCTGGATAAATGAGCTGACGGGAACTTCATAAAGCTTAACAAGGGTACATGCAGAGTCTTGCGTCAGGGATGGAGTAACTTCACATAACAGGGCAGGCTAGAAGCCAGCTAAATAGAAAGCAGCTTGCAGAAACGGACCTGGAGGTCCTGTTGGACAACAAGTTGAACATGAGCCAGCAGCACGCCCTTGTCTTTTATTGAACATGCAGAGTGGTATGGCAAGAGGCAACGGACACAAGCTAGAACACAGAAAATTGGTATCAGGAACAACTTGTTACCATGAGGACAGTTAAATACTAGAGCAAGGGCCCAGAGAGGTTGTGGAACCTCCATCCTTGGAATTATTTGAAGCTGGACTGCAAAAGACCCTGAGCAACCCGATGTATTGGGCCCTGCTCTGAGCAGGGGCTTGGCCTAGGTAGCCTCCAGAGCACCTTCCAACCTGAATGATTCTGTGTTTCTGTAGGTCTCGGACTGCTACCATTAGATCCAAACACGTGTCTGCACAAGAACCATAAGAAGGTGGTAAACTAGTTACCTTCCCAGAAGAAAGCAATTTCTGTCCAAGGAAGTCCTCTTTTGAGTTTCAGGCTCCAGCTAGGAACAGATTAACTACCATAAATTCTTTTCTTAAGTGCTTAGGACTCAGTCCAGAAACAGTTTCACATAAATCTGATTTTGCCAATTGAAACAACCACACACTATACAACTATGGCACTGCAGCAGAACAATTGTCTTCAGCAGAAGTCTGTAAACTTAATTTTTTTTGCCCTTCCAATTTTAGTATTTATTTACTAGCATGTATTTCTGGCTATGGTTACAACCCTGATAAGCTACTTCCATTTGGGTTTCTGGATTGCAGTAAAGGAGGTAAAACATCCTGGTTCACTCTGCCACTTTTTTCCTACAGCCGTATACAACTTTCCCAGATGATTTTCACAGAATTGGCGAGTTAACTGTGTTTGGCTGATTAAGAATTTATTTTGCACCTTTTCAAAAATTGTAACAGAGCATTCATTAACTTACAAAGAAGGAACACCAGCATAGGAATACCTATTTTGTGACAGCTCTCTCAGGTTTATGGAGAGGTTAATGGTGTTTGATTCCTGAGGCATTACTAGATCACCTTGTCTTACTTTCTATGCATCACAGCTATCCAATAAGTTTATTGCTTAGTTTATTAAAACAAGACAGGGAGGGGCCTCGACTATAGCATGTAAGGTCATACGTGTATTGTACAGTCCCACTCACACACACATGCACACAAAGAATTATGTTTATATTCATAAATATATATACATACCCATCTATACTATTCATATACTTATATGGAGTAAGGTATCCTGGAGCCAAGAATAATGAACTAAAAGGAAAAACCTACAGGCTTAGGTTCTCAACTACACTACAGATCTTCTTTTTAACGAAACACAGATTGATACCATATTAGCTCTTTGAATATAATGGGACTCCTACTCATATGAATAATGCAGAATAGATGCTAGAGGACTTCAAACTTTAACACTCGTTAGCGTCATCATTTGGCAGATGAGGTATTTCCCACAGGTCACACAAGTCCACGTATTTCTTCCTAGTGATTCCATTAATCTCTGCTCTGGAAAGCCGAGCTCCTTTACTAGCGCTTCTCCTCCCATCCGATGCAGTTAACTCCAGCAATAAGCCTCTAGTGACTGGAACAGATGTTGCTGTTTATTTAATTTATTTATTTTACTCATGCACAGCTGCCAGGGCCAACAAATGAAAAACATTGAATTCCATCAGGATTGCAATTTCCAGTGACTACATGTTAAAGAACAGAGTCCCTAAAAATGATATTTTTTTTAAACAATGGGGTCAAGCTTGAACATGAACAAATAATTTCTCACGATAAAGAATCTCAAGACACTAGTATGTGGCAGCTTATATTCTGTAAATATACAAGCTCTTGGGTGTGCAAACGATAACCGATTTCTCAGAGATAAGTGTGTACAACTCATGCTGTACAGTTACGACATATTTCTTGAGCTGTAACAGTTGAAGTTCAAAATTAATAACATTTCATTACATAATCCAACCTATTTATGATATTAACTACACATTGTTTTCTTTTCCTTTGTATAGGCAGATGGCAACCTTACGTAAGTTTCCCTTAATGCAAGTAAAATACTACAAAATCTTATTTTGGGGAGAGAAATATAAGGAAAAATAGAAAAAGAAAAATAGGAAAAGCAAGCCAACTCAACAGAAATACCCTAAAAAAGGCAACTGAAAGACTTGAATTATAATTCTGACTATTTCTGGTTCTCTATTTTGCCTTCAGCAAGACACTTAATGGCCAGATTTCCAACAGTGGTGGCACTGCCTAACTTTCAGGTGCTAGAATGAAATTCATACCTGTGTTACAGGCCCTTCACGGAGTGCATGGGGAGAACTAAACCCCTTACAAAGGCCGTCCAAGAAGTCTCCACTGAGCAGGTCGCTGCTTAGAGGTAGCTAAAGGGTTATGCAGTACAGGAGAGTGTAACTGCAATCTTGTCCTCTCTGGAGATGTATGGAGTGTATGAATCAGGGCTACAACCAGAGTCTAGAAACTGCCCTTAGAAAGAACTGAAGGGAGCTTTCTTCAGAACACATCTGCTAAGGAGCTGCTGTTGGCCCTAGAAATAATACATTAATAGATCATTTGCCTACAAAACAAAAGAGCGGGGCTTAATTTTAACTCAGTCAAAGAAATTCAAACTCATCTTTCCTTCCTCGCACCAATGTTTCTTACCCATCAGTTTATACAAAGTGGGAAACTAGGGAGTCTTTTGAAGCTGGAGTCCTACGCTGCAAAGAGCACAAGCCTGGCAAGAGCAAGCAAGAGGAGCATGATCGCACCAGCTGGCAGATAGGAACTAGCTCAAAGGGGGCGAGAGAGACTTGGAGACTGGTCTTTGATCCTAATGCTGCCTATGCCTTTTATCCAATGATCATTAAATGCAAAGGGTTATGAACAGTTCTAACCCGCAAGATGCTTTTGAAAAAATCCCAATAGGATTTCATTGCAAAGAATTTAGGCATCTGCTAATGCTGATATTTGACCCTAAATCTCCAACAGCCATTGACATTAATGCAGCAAATTGCCGAGGATTTCAGTAAAACTTCCTATTGAATACCTTGCAGAACAAGGAGGGACCTTAAAATACAGGGCTTTATGTCCATGATTTTGCTGGAAGTCATATTGCAGCTTTTGTCTTGACTGTTCTCAGTCTCTTTCTGAGAGTCTCTCTCCAACTGCCCTCTCTAAGAGTTTGAAGTAATTAATCTCACATAAAGATAGGCGCCCATTTTTTTTTTCTCTTGCACTGAGTATTTACTTGGCATGAATAAAAAAATTGTTGGCAAAAAATGTAAAACGATTTTTCAAAAGATTAAGTAAAAATTTCTTTCACTTAACTACTTTATACTTAAGACTCTTAACAGTTAGCCATAAACTCTGAAGAGAAGTTAAGCTACAATTAAAAACATTAAACATTAAAAACAACTGAGTTCCCAGGAAATAAAAACCTTTTTCTGTACATCATGTGCAAGAAATGCAAAGCGAAGCTCTCCTCCTCTGCAAGTCTTATTTCTGCCTCTTATTTTCTCCGTAGAAAGTAACACATACGGACTTCACAAAGTATGACAATGGTGAAACATCACTTTATTCCAGTTCCTAAGCAAGGAACAAAAAAGCACCGGCAGAGGAACAAAACACTACTAAGAATTACTCTCTGATTCACTATAGGTTTTGTGCTAGCAGCTGAATAGTTCATCTTCTTTCTGGTATTGACCCATTCATAGAGAAAATCAGTATTCATATATTCGCAGAAGAATGCTACTTAATAATATTTCATTGTATTTTAAATGGTGTAAGAGAGACATGCAAACTTATATGATCTTTTGTTGCCTGTTTTGTCTCTGCACCTTCCCAGGCATGCAGCTGGACAGTAGTACTATTCAGAGATCAGTGGGCTCGTACAGTATGGCATTTTCTTTTTCCCCCCTCAATAACAATTTCCAGCAGGTGCAAATTCATGTCAGTTCAGGAAAAAAACCCCAATAAATTCCAGGATGTCTGATTTCACATCTGGAAGATAGGCTTCATACAACACAGACCACAGAATTTTCCTGTATCACAGGTAACTTATTTCCCATTGTCAGTAGCTCAGTGATTAAGAGAGTCTACCAAAAACATGGTGTATCAGGAGCACAGTGGAAGGTTTTATGAAAGCAGACAGAAGTGAAAGCAGACAGAATTGTGACTCTGGGAGGGCAATATAATGACGAAAACTAAGGGAGATGTTATGAAAACAGGGAGAATACTGTGTGGCTATTAATAAGCAAGAACTTCTCTAAGGAATTTACATAGAACACATTGTAATTAACTGGGAGGAGGCCTTGTATCTGAGCCAGTGTTCAATAGTGCTATTGTGGTCTACTAAAATTTTCCCTACTGATGAACTGTCAACATTCTGTTTTCTAAGAAATCTGAAATAAATAAATGATTAAATCTAGATTGTCAGAATTGACTTTTGAGGGGGTAGGGATAGAAAACGTGGGTGTTTTTCCACTTACTATGATGTGACATGCGTGCAGGTTAAGTTACGGAAGAGTAACTTTGGCTCTGTTTGCTTAAATACCATGTTGGCTATAATCACGGTCTGCATAACCAGAAAAGCAGAATAAAGCTGATTACCTAATTTTCATTAAGAAATGTGTTATGCAGTTCTTGGCCAAAGCTCCCACTGGACCTTGGAGTATAACTTGTAATTAGAAAAGGAGGATGAGCCTTTAAAGAGGCTATTGCTACTCATCCTCTAGGGATATGTTTTTGTTAAATATCCTTCAGCGGTATTCTTAAGGTAAGCAATTTGCTAGGGTCCTGACATAAATCTTTGCTGGCAGGGATGGTTTAGCAAATCCAATGAGAGACTGAAAATTTTTCTATCCTGCAATGACCCTGCAATGGTAGCACTCTACAGAGAAGGAGGGAGGTTTTGTCTTGTTTCTGTGAGAAGGAAGGGTTTTTTTCCTTCCTTTTTTTAAAAAAAGTGATCAGTTGCCCTCATCCTCCCCAAGTACACAGCTTGAAGGATTTACAGCATAAATCCAGGGTTCAGCTCTGTGTTTTCAAAGCATAAAGAGAAAAACAGAGTATCTGAAGAGGACAAAGGCAAGTTCTTAGATAATGCACGATACATTATTGCATGTGCTTTAGAGACATGCTCTCAAGCAAAAAAACCTCACAAACAATAGGATAGAGCACAATTGTTTCTAGGTGCCTATCTGTTAAAAGACATTTTTGGAATCATACTTTAAGCTTCACATATTCTTTATGCTAATTTATGGTGCCCCACATCATTCCTGCCCTCATGCTGCTCCCTCTGTTGTGCCAGGGTAAAGATTCATGTGGTGGCAGGTGAACCAGATCAAAGAACTGATCCATGTTAAAGTTAACCGTAAAAAAGGAGGGGGTTAGTTTTAATCTGGATCAGGGAACTGATCTCATTTATTAAACAGCTGCACAGATTTTCTTTGACTGCATGAGGGAAGATGGAACCATAGGGAGGGACAGAATGGGTAGAAGGCGGCAAGATTACTTCTTTTGATAGCAGTGCTGACCTGTGCCATTTTACAGCCTATGAGAAATTGCAGACTATGAGTGGACTGACTTTTGGAGCTGAGTGAATTAACTTATTCTCAAAATTAGTGTCAGGCTCTTACAATGTATCATAGATAACCAAATCTGGTTTTAAAGAAGGAAAATAATTCTGTTAAAGGGGCAGTGAACTTATTTCGGTTTGTCTCATAAATCACTAATTTATAATGATAAGGCTTTTAAACTAAAACCTGTTATATAACTTCTTTAACAAACTGTCTTTTGTTTAAAGAGTTGTCTTGAGACAGGTAGATCAACAAATACCAGTTAAAATAGATTATGAAATCTTTTGTTTCTGTTCATCGAAGTAAAGACATTTCAGAATTCACGGTCTCTTTTTGTTAGCAATCTTTGGTTTCTTGTACTCATTGTATTGCTTAAGCACTTAAATGTAACACATTAATTTCCAACCTGTATAAATATTTTTTATTAGTTACCAGTCCAGCTAAGTGTCTGGATTCTATCCATGTACCTATAGCATTTATTTTTCACATACTAATGATTTTAGAATGGTACTACATTGTAAACTGTGCGTTGAAGCAAAATATCTGCGAAACCGTATTTCAAAAAAGCTTGGGGACACCTTTGAACATTAAGGGGTAAGCGTAGTTTACATCATTCAAATGAAATACGATTTAGGTAGAAGTAACCGATGATCTTTCATAAGCATTTAAAGTACAGTGCTTTTCTTTCTTAGTATAAAGGTTTCAGGGTATACATAGAGAAAATTCTCAAAGGACCTTTCTGAACATTTAAAGCAGATTTTCTTTTTTGCTATTGCTCACAGAAAGTGTGGAAGAGAGGCTGTGACATAGCATATAACATGACTCGGAACACATTCCCACATTCCTCTTCATTCTTAAACAGGACATGTTTATCCTCTAACATCTTTCCTGGAAAACAGATCTCTTGCTAAGAAGCAAATGTAGTATAGGTTTCTTTTACTGAGACGATATCTAGGTCACATCTAAGAAAAATCTGTCTTAAATGGGGTAGCTTACGGGTCACTTAATTTATAGCAAGCATTCTGGTTTGGAGACAGTGACTTGGCTTTTTGAAAATGAAACTATTTCTATCTTATGGATTTTCTATTTGCAGTACACCTGCAACTTGTAATTGGAGAGTGTAGTTAAATTCTTTGCATAAAGCATGCTTCTTTTGCATAAAGCATGCTTCTTAATGGACAGATGCTTATACACCTTTAAAATACGTAACTCGAAAAAATGGCATAGAAATTCACAGTAAAAGAGATCTTCTAAAAGCTGTTTTGGTCATTTTTATCTGCAACAGTAAATTTTTTTCTGATGCTGCAATCATGCCCCTGGGTCATGGAAAGCAGAAACTTTCTGAAATCTCTTTAGAAAGCCTGAGCTTTCTGTGGAGTAAAACTGGTGACCAAAAGTAGGAGCAGACCTGTTGTTACGTTCCCTAACTACTACAAATACAAACTTAGTTGTAATTATAGCTTAAACTTCACCAGAGGCACTGCACAATTGTACTGATGACATAACATTCAAGACTGGCAAATGCTGCTTGTTAAATCTTGTGTTACCTTTACCATTTCCAACTATCCTGCCAGTCAACTGTGTTTGGGTTTGAGCCATATGCCTCTTACTCTGACACCTGGGTGAAGTATTTCTTAGTAGCTAAGAATGCCTTCAGAACAAAGAGGGCCAGTAGGAGGATTAGTGGGAGCTTGTGATAAGCCATCTTTATACTTCCATCTCTTCTAATTCCGTGTGATAGAACAGCTTATCTAATGATTAAGAGATAGGGATGTAAAGGGACATCTATCTCGGATTCAACCTAATTATCACAGGAGAAATAATTATGGAGTGTTCTTAAAATGCTTAGAGCCGCAACAGAAAGAAGTGAAATAGATTATATCAGCATCCCTAACAGGCACTGCTTCAGAGGCTCACACCTTAATGATCTGCTTATGGTGAGATGTTTCACACAAAGGGCGTATTTCATCTATGTGCTGGCTGACGGTTCCCATCCTTCTGAGACCAAACAATTTCAACAGAAGTATCCTTTTAGTTTTTGCTAAAGTACTCTTAGACAATTTTACCAAATTCCCAAGCTGGCTTCTGCTCTGCCATCCTAGGCAGCCACTGATTCCCACCCATGTGTCTCCCCAGGCTCTGTAGCAGCATATCGAACCTGCTTCCTGAATGAACAGTAAGAAATACCAGATCTAATGTTGGAAAACCCCTCTCCATCAGAGACATGCACACCCAGACATCTAGGCAACAGGTTCTGCATTCAGACTATGAGGGGTTTGACATTAGTAGCTCTGCCGAGCACTTCTACCATAACATTTGCAATAAAGAATTATGCGGAACTAATATTTCATCTTGCAGTTCTGAGAACAACAAACAACCGCATAAGAGGGAGGAATTATAGTCTCTGGAAACGGCAGCTCCCTCCCCTCCTTAAAGCTTAGGATTTAGCTTCAACATGTGTTGAGATATTTTACAAGAAGCAATGATTCTTCCAGTCTTTCTAAGTGCAGGAACCTGACTCAAGTTAGATCAGTTTTATTTGTGACTGGATTTTTGGATGATGGTTTGTTCTGGGTTAGGAAATCTTAACTCTGGCATATCTAGGTGTGAGTTAGTTTGTGTGGACCTAGTTAGTTAGTAGTCTTAGTAAGTTATTCTTTAATTACACTGAGCATTTGGAGAGAACATTTCCTGAGCTCATAAAGAACACCATTACACTTGCCAAATTATATTATACACTTATGTAAATGAGCTGTTACCCTAATAAGACAGCATCTATTCCTATTTTGAGTCATTAGCAAAATCACAATCAGCACCCTGACAATCCAATCAATTTATTTGAAGCCATTAAAAAAAACCCAGACACAACAGCATAGCAAACCACGCTTAACCATTCAGAACCACAGCAGTCTATTGCAGTTATAGTGAGGTATTTTAAAATAGGAACTATATAGTTTGTGTCATTAGGGAATTATCTCTAATTCTAATTTGTAAGGAATATGGGCTAGATTTATAAACGGTACTTCTGGTTGGCAGGTTTTCCACCCAGGAGAAATCGATGGTAGGAAGCTTTCTTAGTTACTCACAAGGGCTGTGTGAGTGACCCTCCAAGAGGGTCCAGGCGAACGGCTGGCAGGCCATTCCCCACCCGTACCCCTCCACAACCGGCCCCAAAGGCCAGCACGCAGCTCACCGAGGGAAGGGGGCTCGAAACGCACCCCACGGAGCACTGGCATTGTCTGCCGAGAGGGAACGACGCTCGTGCACCGCGGTATCATCTAAACGCAAAACCGAAAAATAATAAAACCACTAAAAATTAAAAAAAAAAAAAAAAGAAAGAG